>CM046811.1:51449369-51907946 GCA_025617385.1 Murraya koenigii | reverse complement strand
GACTTGAATGAGGACTAAAGCTTTGTCTTATTAAATTTAATCCTAATAATTCTTTTAGTTGTATTTTAAATTCATTATATCTTCTTGGGTATATACCATTGGTTTTACTCTAATGGTTACTGGTTCTATTAATTATATTTTAGCTCTTAAATTTTTAGGGTTCTATAAGGCTAAAGGGTTTTCATGATATACCTCTTGTAATTGTTTCTTAATTTCATCTATAAATATCAAATTATTGTGTAATTGTTGTTTATCAAAAAAGATCTTAAAAGTATAATCACCACGTTCCGCTGCAACTCGATATGGTTTAAAAACACGAGGTAATCTAAGAATATGTCCACAAGGAGTTTTAAGATTGATATTGTATAAAGTTTGTTGGTAACTTTGAAATTGACTAAGAAAATCATTTCCTATGAGTAAATCTTGTTTTAAGTTATTATATTGAATAATATGTTTTAATAGAATTAGTTTATTTCCAAGAATAATTGGAACTTGTGATTTATAATATAATAAAGGTGCTTGAGTATTTGTTATTCCTATAAGTTTTATTCCCAAACTTGAGAATTTATTCCATTCTTTTCGTAAAAATGATTTATCTAGTGTAATTTTCACTTCCTATATCTATTATTGCATATGTAGTTATATTAGTTTCAAAAAAAGTTAATTCTATATAAGTACCTAAAGAGAACTTTATAGTATTCATTTATTCGTTTTTCCACATTGCTATTTTAGGGTAAAATTCTGTTGTTTCATTATCTATTTATATATATATTCCTTCAGAAGTAATATTATAATTTATATGTTTTAAAAACTCATTCCTAATATGATATCATATATTTCATTTTGAGCGAATCCAGAATCTATGAAACATGGTATTCTAAATAGTAACCTTCCTATATGTGTTGGCACAGTTACTTCTTTTGTATAGATTCTTATATTTCCATTGAAATCTTTATATTTATATTCATTAGCTGTAATATGTTCTGTTAATCCTTTATTTTTTATTCCTTTAATAAGTTGTTTATTATCAAATTGAATTGGTATTATTTGGTTCTTAATATCTTCCTCTAATTCAGGTTTATCATCATTTATATCTAAGTTATATGTTATTGGCAAATTAAGGATTTTTAATATATTGGTTTTATAGTTTGTCCTAAATCTTGAAATTATTTTCCTATTTTTATATATGGTTTGTTACTATATATTTCTCCGTAATTACTATTACAAAAAGAATATAAAGCAGAATAATAAAATGTCATTATTTTATTTCTAGGTTTCGTTATATATTTTCTTTTTAATTCAAAATGTAAACTTAAAATATCATTTATATTTTTATCTTTTATATGAATACAGTATCTAGGGTAACATGTAAATAAAAATTTTTTATAACATAAATTTCCTTCTATGGTTCCTAAATGTGCTAATTCAGGGTCTATAAATCTTTGATCATGTAAACTAAGTATTATAGGTGAATTTATTCCTTCCCTAAATAATGATTTGACTAATATTTGTATTCCAACTAAGTATACATATTGTATTTTATCTCTAATTTTATCATTTTTAATTTTATTTAAAGTAGCTTCTATATTTCTAGAGTTTAATAAACTTAATTTAATATTTCTCCTACTTTGTGTTATATCTATAACTTTTTCTTGTTCTTGATGTTCATAAATGACTATATTTTTTTTTTAAATAATTGTTGTATATTTCTTAAAATAGTATTATCAGGATTTCTTAAATTTAAAGATATTTTAGAAATTTCCTTTAATTTTTTTTGATTTAATTGTACAATTAGTTGATATCCATCTCTATTTTCTTGTTGCTCTATTTCTTTTTCTATTTCTATATTTTCTATCTCAGAATTCTGATTCTGAACTTTCTAAAGAACTTGTACTTATATATTCCGTATCACTATAGCTTTCATATATTTCAGTATTAAAACAATTTATAATTTCATTATCAGATAATAATTCTAAATTTGGTTTTATTTCTTGATATTCTATTTCTGCTATTCTAACCTTTTTCTGCTTACATTCAGGGCTTATATGTCCCTCTTGCCCACAATTCCAACATCTACATTTTTTATGGTCTTTTTTAATTTCTTTATTATGTTTTCTTTTAGAATATCTTCTGTAGGGTTTTCTTTTAAATTTTTTTATTTTCTCAATATTTTCTATAATGTTTTTTTATATTTTCTTTTGTTTTTATATTTACCTTTATACATATGTTTACGTTTTTTGTGTTTTTTATAATATGGTTTACATCCCCATTGGTTATGTGCATCTACTTGATCACAGCAAATTATCATTACATTTTTTACCTTTTTATATAATTGTCTTTCTATACATACATCTTTTAATTTTCTTATTACAAATTCTATTTTAGATCCTAAAGTATTTGGTATTAATTTTCCTAATTCTGTTAATCTATATGAATTCCATGCTTTCATAAAATAAGTATTCCATGGTGACGGTAACTTATTTATATACATATCATAATAAATTGTTTTATCATCATTACTATAAAATTGTTTATAATAATATTTCTGAAATTCACATGTATAATTTTTTATGTTGCATAAATTACATATTTGAAGATTCATTAAATGTTGTCTTGCTAATAATTTTTATTTTTGTATTTCTTGTTGTTTAAAATCTTCCCAATTTTCTCCTAAAAATTCATCTCTTATATAATTTGTGAATTTATCTAATCCTTCACTTATTCCTTTTCTAAATTCCTGTTTAGTTGCTAATCTAATTAAAGTTTTTGTTTCTTTAGTTATTCCATCCCACCAATTTTGTACGTTACCAGTAAAACTCATTATTAACAAATCAATTCACATATCAAATTTTTCTTCTGTATTTTGTGTATTCCAATCATCATTTGATTTATTAAACATAAACATCATTTTCATATCATTTGACCAGCTTGTTAGTGTTTTACTAGAGTCTTTTTACGATCTATGTCTAGTTTACTTCCCATAGGTTTAATGAGTTCATTTTCGGTTCTGTATTCCGGTATATATTCTTCTGGATACATTTTATAATAAAGTTTTTTAGATGCCAATATTTGATGTTGTAATCTTAGTCTTGTATTAGTATAAGAGATTTCATGGTCTTCTATTTTTATACTTGGTTCAGTAGGTGGTGCTCCAACATTCATATTTACATTAAATCTTAATGTTTCTAAGTCTAAATCTTCTAATGATAAATCAAACTTTTCTTCTAAATTATCCATTATTCACTTTTACTTGATTCTTTTGGTTCATCAATTTTTATTCCTTTTTGTTTTGTATCAGTCTTTTCTTTTGATCTTTTTATTGTTTCTTCTAATTGTCTTTGATATTCTTCTTCTCTTCTTAATATTTCTGACATGACAGTTGTTCTTATTCTCTCATCAAATGATCCTTTGACTACATCTCCAAATTGTATTCTTTCTTTATGTCTAATTGATTCTTTTAATTCTCTTTGTGTTTCTAAAATTGTTGATTTCTTTTCTAATTTAGTTTTTATTTCAAAAACTTTTATTTTAAGAAGTCTTATTTCTTCTATTATAGTTTTAATATGTGCTATCATTTGTTTATTTAATTCATTAATTTCCGCAATATTTTTATCCATTTTATATTTTTATAATTTTTCTGGATATTATTGATATTTTCATAAGAAGGGTGTTTTGGTTATTTTAGCTCTTTTTGGCTATTTTTGAATGAAGTAAATTCAAGAGGTTATTTTTGAAAATCACAAAATTTTTATGGTTATTAATATAGATTTTCCGATAAAGAAAAGATATTAATGGAAAGTATTAATGTCATTATAACAACTCCCACTTACAATGGTAAGAAGGCTCGTCATTTTCTCCCCTTTTTAGATTATAAATCGAAAAAAGAAATAGTAATCAATCTACTTGTTGTGTCAATTTTTTTTAAGATTTTTTTAAGAAAAAGAATCTACTTACTACGATGTTACAAATAAACAAAGTTACTGCAAACAAAGTTTCACATTCACAATACAGTGTGGGATAAAAGTAAGTTAAGAGGTTGTATTGCTCTCTTCGGTCGTTGATGAGATTCTTCTGATGCCCATTCCAAGCAAGGGTACTCATCACTTTTGAGACTTTTTTAGGGTACCATCCGATTTTATTTATAGGCTCACGACTATCTATAAAAGTTAGGAAATGGATGCCTAACTCGGTTTTTCTACCCTTGTGGTGGAATCAAATCCCACTATAGTAATTTCTTAGATTACATCTCAGCACTCGGTCAGATAGAACTTTGCATACTTTTTAGACCGAGTGTGAGTTATGTGTACTTGACAGTCAATCATCATTCATCATGTCCTCCAAGAGACTAATACTGCAACCGGTTTCATGGCCAATTAGGCCTACTCTCATCACACACGATAGTGGTTCCTTCATCCTAGAGATCTCCCTCTAGGATTGGCCGATAATTTTCAACTCGATGCTTAAAAGATTCCTTACATTAAAAGATTACTATTTCTCAAGCATTCAATCTGATATATTTTCTTTGTTTTATTTTTGTTTGTTTTTATTATATTTCTTATATCTTAAGGATTTTAGCTCATGTCCCCATTCATATGTATTTCTTTTACTTTTGATTGAGCCTAATGTTATAGGCCGCCCAACTAGAGCTCAAAAATGCCAAAGTCATGAGTTAAGATATGTTACTTAGCCTGATTTTGGAAATTTCTACAAAATTCTAGCAATTGTACATACTTGTACATAACATACACTAGATTTCTCTAGAATTTGGCACATGTGTCTAGGCATAGAATTCTCTAAAGCTAGGCAAACCTCTCTATAAATATGAGTTGACATTAGGTATTTGAGCATCCAAGCATTGAGTAAGCATATTAAACATTCTTATAAGTTCTCTTGTAATCTTTCTCTCAAGCAATATAATTTCCGCATTTTGCTCAACCCCTCTTCTCTTTAGTTCTTTCGAAAAATTTCTTGACTTAACTATCGAGAAGCTTAAAAATTTATTTAATAATTTTCGACAAATATTATCTTAAGTATTGAACAGATTTACTATATAAAACACTCATTTCATGATACTAATCCCCTTTGTTAGTGGTCTTTAAAAAAAAAAAAAAAAATCCGCTTTCACCGTAGAAGGAGTATTTACACATTTCTCTAAATTGACCATTGCGCTGCCCTAATTATACGGGCTATACACGGATAACATATTAAAATGGCTACTCCCTTACTCTTTCACACAATTTTGTACTTTCAATCAAATTAATTAACTTTCTACTCTTACTAATTAAAAATAAATAAATGTAATTGTAATTAATAAATAAAAATCGAGGCTTGTTCGGGTTAAGGTTGCGGTTCGAAATTCACAAATGTTGCTTGCTTTAAATATAAAAAATAAATTAAACTCTTTTATCTATATTTATTAGATTAAAATAAGAAAAACTAAAATAGAGAAGCCGGACTGGGAGGAGAGACGATAATCAAAGGAACTGCAAAGAGGTAGCCTAGCCTAGTAATAGCAGGGTAGTAGTCCACCAAGTCTGTAAAGAGTGTAACGGCCTAAAAGATTTAAAAGAGGGAAGAGAGAGAGTGATCTTCTTCGAGGAGTCACAATCGCAAACAACATCGAAACGTGCTGAATTCAATTGAGGAAGAATAAAAATGGCGGAATTCGTGGACCTAGAGGCGCAAGACGGGGTGAGGATGCCGTGGAACGTGATTCCAGGGACGAAGCAAGAAGCAAGCAACTGCGTGGTGCCAGTGTCAGCCATCTACACTCCAATCAAGGCATTCCCTGTTGACAACAATAGCATGCCTATTCTGCCGTATGCTCCCCTTCGGTGTCGAACGTGCCGGTCAATCCTCAATCCATTCTCCATAGTTGATTTTGCCGCCAAGATCTGGATCTGTCCCTTCTGTTTCCAACGTAATCACTTCCCCCCTCACTACGCCTCCATCACCGATGATAATCTCCCAGCTGAGCTCTTCCCTCAGTACACTACCATCGAGTACGAGCCTCCTGGTCCCGGTGAGAAATCTTCCGTCCCTCCGGTTTTCATGTTTGTTGTCGACACTTGCATCATCGAAGAGGAGATGTCCTTTCTTAAATCCGCTCTTTCTCAGGCCATCGATCTTTTGCCTGACAATTCTCTCGTCGGTCTTATCACTTTCGGTACTCTAGTTCAAGTTCATGAATTAGGAGGGTTTGGCCAGATCATTCCCAAGACCTATGTCTTCAAGGGTTCTAAAGATGTTTCGAAGGAGCAGCTTCTCGAGCAGTTGAATTTCTTTCTCAAGAAGCCCATGCCCTCTACGGGTGTCATTGCTGGTGTTAGAGATGGAGTATCTTCTGATACCATTGCACGCTTCCTTTTGCCTGCCTCCGATTGTGAATTCACTCTCAATTCTGTCCTTGAGGAGCTTCAGAAAGATCCTTGGCCTCTTCCACCCGATCAGCGCTCTACCAGATGCACTGGCACTGCCTTAAGCATTGCTGCCACTTTGTTAGGTGCTTGCGTTCCTGGTTCTGGTGCTAGAATCTTGGCTTTTGTTGGTGGTCCCTCTACCGAGGGTCCTGCTGCGGTAAACCTGCAAGCATTTGTTTATAATTGTAATTCTTTTAAATAACATCATTTTCACCATCAAACATAGCCCACCAACATCTTCATTTCATATTTCTTGCTTCTTCTTTTTAACATATATAGATAGTGTCCAAGAACCTATCCGAGCCAATTCGTTCTCACAAGGACCTCGATAAAGATTCCGCTCCTCATTATCATAAAGCTGTCAAATTCTATGATGCACTCTCAAAGCAGCTTGTACACCAGGGACACGTTCTTGATCTCTTTGCTTGTGCCCTTGACCAGGTACCATTTTAAAATCATAGCACTCCTTTCGTGTGTTCCAAACTAATTTCTAATCGTTTCTCTCCTCTGTCTAGGTTGGGGTTGCTGAACTCAAAGTTGCAGTTGAGAAAACTGGAGGGCTTGTTGTGCTTTCTGAAAGTTTCGGCCATGCAGTATTCAAGGATTCCCTTAGGCGTGTTTTCCACTCTGGTGACTATGATCTTGGATTATCATCAAAGTATGGCTTCATGAATTTCATCTTAATACTTCTTTTGTCTAGAATTGCAGACTATTCTTTTTTTGGGGATAGTGGATGGAATTTTGCTGCCAAGTTGATATATGCTTACATCCATGGAGCTGACTCTCTGTTTTCATCAAAATCTTTTGCTGTCCTAATATTATTGAATCTAGAATTACTGGAACAGATATCCATCTTAATGTCTCTCTTTGGCTTGCAGTGGTATATTTGAGATTAACTGCTCTAAGGATATCAAAGTTCAGGGTATTATTGGCCCCTGTGCATCTCTGGAAAAGGTACAATAGAAATAATTTACAAAGTTCTCTAGTCTGGGTGGCTCTATTTGTAATGTCTAATTGTTAGGTACTTGGTGCAGAAAGGTCCTTTGTGCTCTGACACTGTTGTCGGTCAGGGTAATACCAGTGCATGGAAGATGTGTGGCCTTGATAAAGCTACATCTTTATGTTTAGTTTTCGAAATTGTAAAGAAAGAAATCCCTGATTCTACGCTACAATCCACAAGCAATCAATTTTACTTCCAATTTTTGACGTAGTACGAACTTCAAACTCCTGCCTTCCTGAGTATACTTCCTTTCCATTGTGCTTGGCAAAGATGAAATCATTTGACTTCGTATTGTTATTTTGCTACAGTTACCAACATAACTGTGGCCAAATGAGACTTCGTGTCACAACTCTTTCAAGAAGATGGGTTGCTGGACCGGGAAGCGTACAGGCAAGCTCTTTTGACCTCTTGTCTCTTTTGTATTTAACTTTGTCTCTTGGGCTGCTCTTCATGATTATGTTACTGATTCCTTATCTTAAGGTACGAAAAATCATATAAAAGAGTGAGTGATGTTAACTTTATCCTAACACTCTTTGTATGGTCCTCAAGTATCCAACTTTCATGAAACTTGAACACCAAGTATATAATAGAATCTATTTAGGAGTTAAAGTAAAGAGGAATGCTGGACATCAGTATATAATAGAGTCTGTTTAGGAGTCTTAAGTAAAGAGCAATGCTGGGCAACACTACTTGGATATCAGGCATTGCATCACCTTACAAGTGGATGCATTTTATGCACAATTGCATAAAAGTAGCTGAAAATGCTTGCCACACTGATTTCAGTATTTCCAATTTTTACATGGCTCCCCAAGAAAAATGCTGCAATAGCAAAGAATTTTCGATTAATGAATTTTCTCATATTTTCCCTTTGCTCTTTACATTGTTGTTACTGTTCCCTGTGAGCATCGATTGAATCATGCTATTTCAGAGAGACAAGAGTGTTTGGGAGAAAAGTTGAATGAAAGGTCTGTATCACATATAGTCCAATGTATGTATGAGAATGTGTCTATCTGTTCTGTTATAGAAATAATATATCATCAATTTTTTCTCAGTGGACATGACATTTTCTTTTTCTGGAAAATGTGAATTTCCATTTTCTCTTCTTTCAGCTAGTTGAGGATTGTTTCTTTACCCCTCATTAGTATCATTTTATTATTCCTGCTTTTCCTGTACCGGTATATTTTTAGTCAAGAGGAATTTGATAGAATTTTTTGAAATCACATTATGAAACTACTTTTAAATACTCTAGGACTTGATTGCCGGATTTGACCAAGAAGCAGCTGCTGCGGTCATGGCACGCTTAGTTTCTTTCAAAATGGAAATTGAGGTAATCTTTACAACTTTGACACTTAATATTTTGTTCCAACATAACTAACTGGAATTGCTCCTAAAAGTTTTCTTTTAAAGAGAGGCATTTTACCTTATATCCTTGCTTACGATTGGATCATGTTTCACAAATAATTTTCGTTCCTTAGTTCGAATATAGTTACTTTTGCACTTGCTTTCCACACTGAATAGTTATTTGTTCTATGTTTTTGGTATGGAAAATGCCCACTGCAAGGTTTACAGTAACTATACTGAAAATACTGCCTAAAATGGAGTGCCTTTATTACATAGGCTTTACAACATGAATATTAATATCCTGATGTCCTAAATGTGTTGGTAATTATGTCAGAATATTGTTGTATTCATGCACTTTAAATATCTGAGATGAATATGATACTAAAATTAGTGCATGTTGGAATAGCTCATTTTAGAGATAATCTCAATTATTAAAGGCTTCAGTTAATGGTTCACGTGTAGTGTTATAATATATATAGTCCTAGATCATTGGTAGATTTTATTTTAAACACTTTATGGAGTGTATTATTTTCTCTTTCTTGCAATTTCTGACTGTTGTGCGTGTGGTCATGATGCCAATAATGACATGATGCAATTGTGATGAAGCCCGAGTTTGACCCTATAAGATGGTTGGATAAAGCATTGATACATATGTGTTCCCGGTTTGGAGATTACCAGAAGGATAGCCCATCTTCTTTCAGTTTATCTCCTCGTTTTTCAATATTTCCTCAGTTTATGTTTCATTTACGGCGTTCGCAGTTTGTTCAGGTACTTCTTCTTTCTCGAATAATCACACTTGCTTTGGCTTCTAATGACTTTTAAACTCTATAATTATTTTGCTACTCGTCCACTTAGATCTTATTGTGCTTTAATTCTTTTGATTATTTTGCTACAGGTCTTTAATAACAGCCCGGATGAGACAGCGTATTTTAGAATGATCCTGAACCGAGAAAATGTTGCCAATTCAGTAGTGATGATTCAGCCTTCATTGATTTCTTATTCATTTCATTCAGGCCCTGAACCTGCTCTCCTTGATGTTGCTGCCATTGCAGCTGACAGAACCTTGCTTTTAGATTCTTACTTCACTGTTGTTATCTTTCATGGCGCAACCATTGCTCAGTGGAGAAAAGCTGGATACCATAATCAACCTGAGCATCAGGTAGTTAATTTTGTTATGGAGTTTGATTTTAATGCTAACTGAGAAAGCCTACATTAGCTAATAGCTACCATGTTGTACATGTGACTCTCTTGGTAATCAGAGTATGCACTTCAATGAAATGTCTCTGCAATTTACTTTTGTTTATCAGTTTTACTCTATTCTTGGCTCCATTCCACCTTCTTTGTGTTCCTATTAGTGTGCCCTCACATGTTATATTATATGTTCAATATTGTACTTTGTGCAGCTTGTCAATGTATTTTCCTGCTTCTATCCCAAACCAAAGATGGATTAATTCAGGATTTTCTTTTTGCTTATTTTGTGGGTTTATCTCTTCCTATGTTACTTTTTTTCTTTTTCTAAATTACAATTTATCCCTGCAGGCATTTGCACAGTTGCTGCAAGCTCCTCATGATGATGCCGATGCAATAATGAAGGATAGGTTTCCAGTACCTCGTCTTGTCATTTGTGATCAACATGGCTCACAGGTTAGTAGCTCTCATAATGTTAAGCAGATGGGAGGTTCTTGTGGACGATAATAATTTGCTGCCTTCTCTCTCCTGGGAAGGATATCCTTGGGCATTTGCCCATGGATGTCCTTTTGATTAATAAAACCATGCTTTTATAAGCATGGACGCTCTAATCCAAACGACTCTAATTGAGAGATTTTGATAGATAATTTCAAATGGAATTATAAAAGAAGAGTTTTGTTAATCAGAAGGTTCTAAAACAATTAAAATCTTAAAATCTCCTAATAACGTCCTACATCAACAATGCATAGTATTTGGGTAAACACACACACACACACACTATTCTTATTATCATGCAGGAAGCTATGAGGCCTAAATTTATGGTAAGATAGATTAATTTCATGGCTCATTTTGCTAAGATGTATAGAAACTTGATCCCTGATGCGTGGTTATTGATATGGCTTTTTAATCTAGTCAAGAGGTGACTTGTTGACATTTTAATCAAGACCCTGATTCATATAAAAGGTAGGAGTTAGTTCACACTGACATGTTAACCTTTACAGGCCCGCTTTCTTCTGGCAAAACTGAATCCTTCTGCAACTTATAACTCTGATGCTCACATTCCGGGAGGGGACATCATATTTACTGATGATGTTAGCTTTGAGGTCTTTTTGGATCACCTTCAGAGATTAGCAGTTCAATGAATCCCGCATAGCTTTTGGTAGTTTGTATAATTTGTTGCTGGAAATTTTTTTGTACAGTTAATGCATGACTTTTCTAAAAGCCTTTTTTTCTTTTGGTTTACAGTTATTGAAATTAGCTTCTTTTTTCTTTTCTTCTTAGTACATTAACCAAAGAAGAGTTGGGACAGTCATTTCAAGAAGAGATACTGGTGTTCAAAAGCTATAGTTTGACTCGTTGGTAATTTTATTTGAATGCACAGAGAATATCTGTCTGATTAATTGGAGTGTTGTGGTTCCCTTGCTGTGTCTCTACTACGCGATAAATGGTTATGCCTGTCACTTTTGTGATTCTCAAAGGAACTGTTTACGGCGTTAGTTAAACTGAAGGGATTCAACCGCCACTCTTCAGGAGACCAAAATTTTAGGGTTAATCCCAAATGTTTATTTTACAAAAGTAACGTTTGGATCTTAAGTTATCACTCGTACCAATAACAAAGATAATATTGTTGACTTTTAAGAATGCTTTATTTTATTGATGGCTAATATCAGTGTAAAGTTAGGAATGATAGAAATCTTAAGGGGATGGGACTTTGGGAGGTTCTTTCATTCAAAGGGTGAGAACAACTTTATATCTTTTTTTTTTTTTTTGGCTAATTCTATTTGGTGATGCTATTTGAACTTATCAAAATATTAATAAATTTACTTTTTAATAATTTTTTTTATAATTAAATTATCATGGACTTACTAAAAGAAATTAAATGATGAAGTGTTCAGAGATGAGAAGGGGTGGAGAGAGAATACAACACTTCCATCTTTTAATCACTTACTAGAAATTTTGCTGTTACTGAAACTTTCTTTTTCATATTCTTTGATAGGCAAGCTTCGTATAAGAAAAAGAACTAACTTGTTACTAGTGTTTCTGTTTTCAGTTTTGTGTGTTTGATGATTAAATTAAAGTCTGATAAAAATATTGTTTTAAAGAATAATTTTGTTTAGTATGATCATATTGGGTATTTAAGTAGGTTAGTATCAAATAACTTCTCCCTTTCTCTTTTTCCATTTTTATTTTTTTTCCTAAAATTATAGAGGACATTTTAAATTTTAAATTGTTGCAATATGGACTTAAATATTAAATATCTTAATATTTATAAAAATAATATCAATAAAGTTAATATAAACACGAATGAAATTTTTCACAATTATCTTTTTCATACATATGAGATAATTTTGTTGATAATTAATACCATATGATTTTTATGATAGAATAATGTTAAAATAAGCTCATATTATCATTATTATGAATATGTTCAAAGTTGAAGCTTTAATTTTTTTAATATTGTAGATTATCTTGTAATATTTATGACATAGTTTAATGGAAAGAATTTTAATTACTTTAGTTAATTTTGATTTTTTTGTGTTGGAAAATGATAATGCAGTTTTATATTTTTAATTTAATGGGATTAAATTTAATATATATATCTCAATAATTTATGGACCGAGTCCCTTGGGAATCTCCTTCTCCTCTCAAACAATTATGACAAGGAAATAAGATAAGTAGAATCCTCGCCCTACTTCATTATTATCCCTATATCAATCTAGTCTTTTAGTTTGTGAACGTAATATTTGGTTTTATAGATCTGTCAATAGTGATAAGTGTCTGAAAAATAGTACATAAAATAACACATCCTTTAAAAAAAATAATTAGGACAAAAAGTTTATTATGAGACAAGAGTTATACATACATACATATATATATATATACACAGCTTTTGTACTAAATTTTATTTTATTGTCAATACACGTATCATTATTCCATATTTATAATCTTGATAACAAAAAGTAATGCTACATATACTCACTTAAGATACTTGATTATAATTCTTGCTGACATGACATCTTATATGTCATCTACTAATTGAGCACATGTTAATTATTAATAATGAAATTAATTAATACGATATACATGTTAATAAATTGTTGATAACACATAAGTGAGTATCCAAATTAAGCACAAATTTTCCTAAAAAAAATTAATAAACTCAAAAAGCAAAATTGCTTTTTCTAACCATGTGATGGTCTGATGGACCTGAAATCTGATTTGCTCGGCGACTTATGGATCTGAAAGGGTTAAGGTTCTCGATTTCTAAAATTTTAAAATGATGAAAACAGCAATAATAAGACTTGCGCAATAAAAAAATAAAAATAAAAACCCAGAACATGATTTGTGCATAAAAACTTCTGCTTTGCCCGGAAATTAAAATAACAGTGCGTTAATAATATGTTTACATGTAGTTTCTGTGCGGAGACTTAGTTGAGCTAAATATTCAGAAAGGTAACTTTATGGGGGCAGGATCCAGTGGCTCAAATCTGCAATTCTTCACTGTTGTTTTGTACCAGCTCATGAATTTCGCTATGAACTCTGTGAAAGAGGGGGGGAAAGTGACGTGACATAAGAAAGGAAACGAAACTATTTGTGGTCAGGCGATTTTAATAAAGTTGTGTGGTAGAAATATGGAAAACGCTATATAGCTAGAATTAAATATGATGAAGCTTTTTGTTTTTTTATGCTAGCTATAATGGTAAACAATGCTGACTCAAGTTGACTTTCCTAATTAGATGGAGATTCTCAAAAATAAGAAAAAGAATAAAAAAAAAATCTTAGACGGTGATCTAGTCCTGTAGATGAGTACTAACGAAAGCGAACCTTCGATTCTCAAAAAATGTTGGATATTTTTATTTCTCGTGGGGTCGTTGAGCCTCGTACCCGTCTCCTCATATCGAGTGCATTCGAAGACGAACGGTTTCTCCTTGTCAAATCTACCCCCACTATCTATCTGCAGAAATAATAAGCAAAACTGTAATCATATTCATGTTCGTTCATGCACGCATTCTACCAGCTGATCAGTTGCATGCATTCGCTAGTAAGAATTTCTTAAAATATAGTAGGAGATAAACTATAAATAACACACTGTACTGTAGTCTGTATTTTTTTATTTTTTAATTTATACCTTATTTTAATAAAATAAGAAATCTTTTATTGAAAAATAATTATATATATATGATTTATAAAATATCTCTTATTTTTCTTATCTCTTAATTTATCACTTATTTTAATAAAATAATAGACCACTTATTAAAAAATAACTTCATGTCCATACACACATTGTACTCATCATATAGACGCTCAAGTTGGCGATGCAATCCCACATCCAAATGCTTTTTCAGTTCTTCAACAAGAGTCTGCAGAGCAAATTGGTATTGATATGTTCTATTTCTAATTAGATAAATATTTATTGAATGAATTGGAGATACTCGTAATTACATTCGCAAGCTTACCATGAAAATGAAGTGAAGACATACATCATGTTCTATAAGATTTTGAAGCTTCCCTCGGATAATATATAGCCTTCAAATGCAATGAAAGATATAAGAAATGCTCGTCAGAATTGTTGGATGTATATAAATTATATAATAAACTAGCACGGCCAATGTTGAAATTTAATGTTTTATATGTGTGTGTGTGTATGTTAAATACTGAAACGCTATTATAACATATTGTGTAATAATATAATGTAAATTGTATATACATAGAGTAATTAACGGTGAAAAAATATCTTTCTGTATATATACACATTACATACATATATTAATTCATCAATAATATATCCACACCACCATCGAGAATTAAGATGGATGAGAATTAAGAAGCTTACTGTTTTGGGCTCTGCTCTTCAATAATTTTCTTGGCAATATTTGTAATTTCATCTTCCCAACCAGTCAAAATTACTTGATCTTCCACAAATGGATAACTGCACATACATATGAATTTCCACACGAGTTATATATATATATATATAATTCTCAAGTGTGAATGCCTAAATCTGGATTGCATGCTAATTCACTATTATGTCATACATGGTATTTTAGTGTCTTTTTTTTAAATTAACTATAATAGCATATGATGTAATATCAAATCTATACAAAATCTATAATAACTATATCCACACTTAAGAATATATATTTATAAATGTATTTGGAGTCTTTTTGTGATGAGGACAGTCTCCCTTTGTTAAAATAAGAGTGGTGCTAAAATTAAAAAGACACATATTTGAATATATTTATAATTATGTTTTTTTTTTGTTAGTTTTTTGAAATATGGACTTTTTATTAGTTAATAACATCTTTACTTTGGTAAAATGAAGTTGTGTTTATTAGAAAATTATTTTATACATATGAGCCAATCATCTAATGTGGGCTGTGTATGTATCATAACATGCGCGACATTGCATACGAGATCACATCCCTATATATATTTAGACATGGAGAAGAGGAAATGAAACCAACTAATTTAGGAAGAATATGAATAAAATATATTTTTCAATTGCTCACTTGATCTGCCAGGAGGCCTCGAATGAGCGAATGGCTTGGCGAAGATTGTTCTTGGAATTGTCAGCAATCTTTTCGGCTAATTGGTGCGGCAGTTGTATTCCTTCTTGTTTGGCTATAAATTCCAGGACTTCAACTATCTAATAACAAGTAATAAGAAGAAATTTATCAAATTAATACTAAATAAATTATTTAATTAAAGAGTAAATTAAATCAAATGAATTATAAATTCGCAAAAAAAAATTGAGTGATGTATAATTGAGGTCATTCACCTCTCGTTTTGAAGGAGAAAGAAGCTGAATAACAGTGCAAAGCGATTTAATTGGTTGAAGTTTTGAGACATCGGAGCAGCAGAAAAAAACCTTATTTAACCCTTTGTACCTCTCCAATAACCACCTCATGTATAGTAGGGCATCTGTTGATAGCTTGTCTGCTTCACATAAAATAATAGCTGCCAAAAAAAAAATGAAGTTGATAATATATTATGCGTTGTTGCGGTTTCATCAGATCATCATCTAATTCTAATGTATATATTAATTAATTGAAATTATGTATATGAATACCTCGGATATTATCTGTTGGGACGTTAGACTGCAAAGCTTTGGTGGATATCTTGCTTTGTGTTTCCTTCATAAGTTCGACAATGACATGCTTTTCATACCCTTTCAGATCAGAGAGATTAACTTCGATATGTTGTGAAGATTCTTTTATATTTACTTGGATACTACCTCTGGCTTCACCCTGTAACAAGAATTATATAATTTACTCACTGTTTGTAACTTAATTCATTTTTTAAAATATATATTTATTTAATATAATTATCAGAATTAATTTGATCTTCAGTTTTCATTTTCGATTCAAAGATACACTGCGTAGAAGCTAACCATTTCATGTGCATGCACTGACAGAGTTAGTATCAGCTGCTGCTTAATTACAGTCTAGAGACAGAGTTGCCTTGAAAAACTAAAAGAGAATAATATCCAAAGTAATAAATAAATAGGACAGTACTCTAGTCGTTTTTACAAAGATGGGAAGTACCTTCAAGTCAAACATCTTCCTCTCCTCCCTGGTCTGCAACATGTATGTAAACATCGTAAATTTAAGGATGCCTATTATATTTTTCCCCAATTAATGTTCAGGTAAAAAAAATTAGCTGATAAGCCGCACTTAGTTAATTAAACAATATGTATATAATATGATTAATGGGTACGTACCTGGACTCTGTCATGTCCGAATGCTTCTCGAAGCATAGCCCGAATCATGGTCCTCTTTCCCACACCCGGAGGTCCCTCAAATATAAAATTTCCGTCACCTCCCTCCTTTACCTGCAGTATAATTGAGTGTGTGTTTATATCCAAAATAAATAATGTCAGGAAGCAATTAATGAGATGGAAAATGAAACATAAACAATCGGCATATTAGTATATATAGATCGATGGATCTCACCAATTCCTGCAGTTGAATCGCTCTATCTCGATTGCAGATGAAATCTTTCAAAGTTTTGGGCTGGTACATGTTTGCCCATATAAACGGATCCCTTTGGTTCTCGAGGATGATCTCTGGGCCTTTGCTATTATTTTTGTCCTTGTTCTTCCCCAGATGATGATGATGGTCTTCATCTTTATCATTATTATATTCAACAAAAACATTTTCATTTTTGTTAGGTGGCAAGATTGAGTCTGATTCTGGTTCTGGTTCTGATTCCGATACTCTCTCCCTCAATGGCTTCTCCTTATGATTAGTATTATCAAGCAATAAAGCAGCAGCAATATTAAAAGAAACTTCTTTATAATTCTCATTTACAGGCGTAATTGCTGTTCCTGTTCCTGTTCCTGTTGAAGAGGAGGCTGCAGTGTGATGAGCGTGTTTACTCTTTCTGGCAATAGCAGTGGGAGTAGCAGAACTAGTAGTACTAGAGATATAATTTGAAGAAGTTGTGGTAGCACTAGTACTAGTAGTAGTGGTGGTGGTAGCAGTAGCAGCAGGGGAATTATTACTATTATTATTATTGTTATTATTAGAAGAATAGTACTTAAAAGTAAAGCAAGAACTCCATTCTTGCATCTTAACGATGAAAGAGGAAAGAGAGGTGGAATAAGTGGCAGTAGAATGGGCCATGGTGGTTGCTTGACTTTCACGTCCAGGACTTGATGATGATTCAACAATTACTCTCTCACGATTAATGACAAGGGATGCATCCGTAAGTCCCTTGTAGTAAGGACTACATTTAGCGTAGTTCTTTTCATCAATCTGAACCTGCTGCAGCTTGTTACTAGTAGTATTATTATTTGTATTGAGTATTCTGCCGTGATGATGTACAATTGGAGCATGCCTTCTGTTATGTGCCTCAAGACTCTCCTCTGTTAAGTCCGAATGCTTTGAAGATGAATCGCTGCTATTCCTGCCAGGGATTTTCAGGTTGCCCAGTTGGTTTATGTTACTCCAATGAGGCCAATACGAGAATTTACCTGACGACGACCTCGTCCGAGCTGAACTAACAAACCTCCTGTGATTTTTCACTGACGTATTTGAGATATTCGGATAAGATGATGAACGTGGGATTGGTGATGGACTCGGCATAATTGCATAATTTTGCAGACCAGGTGTCCCGGACGCACACTCGAATTTTCTTTTCTTTTCTTTTCCTTTTTCTTTTTTAAATAAAATTAAATTAAATTTAAAACAAAAAAAGTTTCAGCACTAGCTAATTAGCTAGAGAGATAGATAATAACTATGGACAGATTACGGCATCATGAAGAATGAAGATGATGTGATGTGCAGCTGGCCGAGAAGACAGTTCAGTTTGCCTAGCTAATACCTACAAAATTACCGAGGTACCGATCATATCAATGATGAGAAAATAATAATAATATAATATCAATGTATGAATTTTCCGTCAAAAACTATATATGGATCTTGTTGCACGTGCCGCGAGGAGGCTCAAACAGCTGCTGCTTTCGCCGGTGCATGCATGCCTGACAGCCTGAGCTTGCACGTATAATATAATATAATTCCGATCTTATCCGGCATTTTAAAGTTTAAAAAAAGTTATTAGATTATAAAGTTTAATAATATTATATAAATATATTATTAACTGTCCGATATATATATAATTAGAGTCTCTTTTTTAACACAAATTTTATCCAAAATCTCAATCCTTAAATCATAGTTATGTTGATAACTGAACTTAATGTTAAGTTAAAACTTTTAATAAAAATTAACACCTACCAAATTAGTAATATTATTCTTTCTAATGATTATTAGCTTTTTTTTTCACTGTTATCTATTCTTAATACCATCTCCTTAATTCTCTCCACCACATCTTCTCTCATAGGTGTGTGGCAACAATTATAAAAGAAGAAATGAACAGTATTATATCATAAACAAATAATAAAAAATTTTTTTGATAGGAAATAATAAAGAAATTTAAATTAAATAATAGAAAAAAATGATTTGCAAGTTATAGAAGCTTAAAGAAATTGTGTCCATATGTATTCTAATAATTTTCTTTTTATTTCTTATGCAAATTTAGCCATAAAAAAATTATAATGTATAACTAGATCCGTAATTTTAAGAGATTACCCTAATTTTAAATTTGCCTAATGATTTTAAGAAAAGATCAAAAGCCCTCTTATTCAAGTGTGAGCTATATTTGTGCTATCTATTATATACAAATTACATGTGACAAATAGAAATGTAACTTATCTAGAAAGATGAAGAAATAGAAAACGAAGATTGTGTAGGAAAGAGAAGAAAATATGGAGCATTGTAAAATAATAAGTGAGGAAAAAGAGAAAAATAAAATAGAAAGGATAATATTATTAATTTGGTGGGACTTAATTTTATTAATTTTGAATTAATTATGATTTAAGGATTGAGATTTTATGTAAAAATTAGTGTTAAAAAATAGGGGACTCTCAATCGTAGCCCAACGTAGATGAGATCCAACACAATATATGTTTTCTTTAATTTAATTCTTGATTTTAATATGGTCGGAAATCTTTAATTGAAAACCCACTTTATATATATGTTTTATAATTCTTCCATAACATTTAGTTTCCGTTGGCCATGGTTTTGCCTTTCTACATGCATCATGTGTTAGAAATATAATCTTTTGATGAAAACCATCATCTAAAATCTAGAAATATTCATGTTATATCATAAAAAACCAATAAACAAATATGTGAAAATGTACTTGAATCTATAATATTGAATTACTCTTTAAAGCCATATAGTTTGTCTTCAAAATCAACACGCTATCTTAGTAAATTTCTCACTACACTCTTTCTGATGATGAGATGTCAGAAGAGAATATAATGTTACATGTGATCTAGGAATCATAACCACTTATATAAATAATTTTTATGTTATTATTAGCTATTCAAATTTCAGCTCATTATAAAAATAGAAATTACCCTTAAGTCTCTACACATAAAATTATTCACATATAAGTCTAACGTTAGATTAAAGTTTCAACAATCTCTCACTTAAGCTATATATGTAATCTTATAATTATGTTTTGTTAAAATAATTGTATGTGTTCAACCTTATTGTCATGACTGAAACATATTTATAATCAATCCAGTTCATTAATCATATCAACTTAAGATTAAAATGACCTTTGTTACAACTATCAAAACTCAACCCATCAATAGTCATTATGTCAGTACAATTAAATGATATAAATCATAATATGGATGTGTAGCATGAAAATTTCATGTAATGTGATCTTAACATGAATATTTTTAACGGGTCTATTTTAAACTTTAATGAATAACCAAAACTTTATTTCTACAGAAAATAACCTTAAATATCCATAAATTGAAATAATTGAAAATTTTTGTATCACAAGAGCATTTAAAATCACAAACTCCTAATAAAATTAAATATCATGTAATAATACAATATTATACAAGTAATGTGCTTATGAAATATTTTGAGTAGTAATCCCTTAGTAAACAAATCTGCAATCATAGAGTTTGTGCCAAAGTACTCCATAGACAACTATCCATTTTGAATTCTTTCTTTAACAATTAGGAACTTGATGTCTATATGTTTCGACTTCATTAAGCTCCTACTATTATTCGAACATAAAATACTAACTTATTGTCTCGAAATAACACGAATGGTTTATCAATACCATCTACTATACACAGTCTGTGACAAAATTTCACAGCTATATTCCGTGATTATATCTCATAACATACTATGAACTATGCTACCATTACAGAAAAGACTATAAGAGATTGATTAGCTTTTTCCCAGAAAACAGTACCCCAACTAGTAGGTAGATGGAGCTCATCATAGACTTCATACTATCATGCATCCAACAAAATCAAAATTAGTATACCCAATGCATGTAATTTTTTATTCTCTATAAGTATTGCAATGCCATTTAGCTACTTTGCAATGGTCTATTCCTAGTTACTTAAATATCTACCCAACATCCCAGTAATATACGTAATATACGATTGCATACGAATCTGAGCATACATCAGATTTTCTACTGTTAACGTTTAAAGAATATTTTGCATTTTCTTTTCCTCAAAATCATTATTGGGCAACTGATTGAGACTAAATTTGTCTCACTTAGCTGTAGGGATATCACATGTTTTGTAATATTGTATGTTATATCTCTTGAGAATCTTTTCAATATACCTCTTTAATGATAAGTCAATAATACTTGATAGTATTCGTGGTGTATCTGTATGGCTAATACAAAAGGAAAATTATCAAAATTTTTCATCTCAAAATTCTTAATTATAATATCCTGATTTTGAATAATAAGTCTGCAATAAGCATATATCATTACTGACAATCAAAACGTCATCGACATATAAAACTACAAAAAAATATATTTACTCCCATAAAACTTATGGTATATGCAATCATCAGTTAAATTTATTTCAAAACCAAAATAAGATAATCATTTGATTAAACTTAAAAAATCTTTGTTGAGATGCTTATTTGAGCCCATAGGTGAATTTTTTAAGTCTGCAAAACCATATTATTTGGGCTTTCTAACAAAATTTTCTTATTGTACTATATAAATCATCTCATTAATGGTACATTAAAAAATATTGTTGTCACATCTATCTGATATAACTCAAGAATGAAATGCGCCACCAATGCTATTATGATCTTAAAAGAATCTTTCGAAGAAATTGAAGAGAAAATATTTTTATAGTCGATGTCTTTTTTCTATGTAAAGTCTTTTGAGACAAGACGTGTCTTGTATCTCTCCATATCACCTTTGAAATCTCTCTTGGTATTAAATATCCATTTACAAGCAATAAGTTTCGTACCTTTTGGCAATAAGATAAGATATCACACATTATAGTCTTTCATGGACTTCATCTCTTTATTTATGGAATCAAAACACTACTGAGAGTTAGAACTTTCCATGAGTTGATAGAAAGCGATTGAATCATCTTCCATCACTCCAATATCCACTTCATATTCTTGAAAAAATACAATGTAATTATTTGGCATTGCACTTTTTATTCTTTAATGGATCTCTTTAATGATATAAGCTCTTAAGATAATAGAATATTTTTTAGAGTAATTACTTATATAGGCGGTTCTACAAAATTATCTTAATCTATTATGTCTTAAGTAAAACTAAGAATAAGATCCTAATTAATGCCAAAAATACTTATAAGAATATCAACATATTTTCCTTCAAAGACAAAGTCTATAGTTGTATCTCCCCCTCCAAACTCGATATCCTCAAATAACGGTGCATTTTCAGACTAAAAAACTTATACCCCCAGATCTTTTAGAATATCTAATAAAACAACAACTTACCATTTTTTAGTCAAATTTCTTTTCATCAAGCGTATAAGTCCTTGCCTCAGCTGGACATCCCCAATATGCATTGCTTTAGACTAAGCTTCTTGCTCACCTAAAGTTCATAATGAGTTGTGGCAATTGCTTTAGTTGGAACCCTGTCAAGGATATATGCTGTAGTCTTAAGCATTTCTCCCCAAAGTGATTTTAATAAAGTTGAATGAAAAATCATACTCATCTTCATTTCCTTAAATATCTTGTTTCATCCTTTAGTAACTTCATTTATAGTGGGCGAACCCGACATAATATATTGTAGGATAATACTACATTCTTCTAAGAACTTAGTAAATGGTTCTTAATATTGTTCATTTGAACCATCATATCTGCCTAGTACTCACCATCACATCAGATTTGACGCTTTTAATTCTTTTGCTAGCTTGGTTTACAACTTCAGTCCTAAAATTTTTTGAACATATTCAACAATTGTAACTTTTCATAAATGAGATATATGTAGCCATATCTAAAAGATTATTAATAAATGTCATAAAATATTATTGATCATTTTAAGCAGTCATAAGAAAAATATATGTATGTATGAGTTATAAGACTTCCATAGTCCTATTGGTTTTAAAATTATCACACCTATAAAAAGAAAAAAGAGACAAATACTGTACATTGATAAGAAATTTTATACTCGGGTGCACAATCACATAAGCCATCAAGCTTATAAAGAAAAGAAAAAGAAAAAAAGAGAAAAAGAAAGAGAAGAAAAAAGAGAGAGAAGAGTGAACAAAGGAGAAACAAGAAAAAAAAATCCACTGAATTAATAGAGAAAGAGATGAATTAAATCTTGATTAGAGAATTGTGTTGAGATTTTTACAGTTTCAAATTTATAAGTTAGTGTTGATTTTAAGGTAAAATATTTTAATTTAATTTCTTCCTCCTAATATTTTTCATTTATTTTGTATATATGTTTCTCTACATATTACAGGAGGAACAACAGTTGCTAATCAGCCTGAGGAACCACCAGCAATTCAGGATTGGAATTATACACAAGTGTGTGTATTAATTAGAGCTTTTATAATTTTTTTTCACTAGCAGATTGAAATTATTATTTAGTATAGTTTAAAAGAATAAGGGCTTAATAAAAAAGATAATTTTTTATTATATTTTTTTAGGAATTGATTGAAATTATATATTAATAGAATTAATTAAAATGATTTAGATTATAATAGTTTTAGTGGATTAGAACATGTGTAATGGGACTGTATATTTTAAATTAATGATGCAGTGTGTATTATTTTATAAATCATGGTGATGTATGTTTTGCAATAATTTTATATGCACTAGAATTAAATTGATAATAATTTAATGTTCATGTGACTTTACTAATTTGGTCTAATTTAATTAAGATTGAGAATATGCAATATCAATCTAACTATAATTATAAATGATTATCATTCAGATAAAGGAATTTAAATTACCTAGTATATACCTCCCCATTTAGATATATTTATTGGCTTTTGAGATTCGTTCAAACACACACATAGGTTTTGAGATATATATTTGGGCGCTTAGCCTTTTATGGGCAGTTCTGCACATGCATATGACCACATAGATTTATTATTCTGACTGCACGTCAAATACACAATATATGACCAGTTATATTTTTCTCTACTCTGCTCGTGCAGATTCAAAATCATGAGTGTATGATTAACTTATCCATTTAGGTACATAGTTTGGTAATTAATTCTAGATTATTAGTATTTTATTAATTCCAAATTAATAGTATTTAATTTAATCCAACAGTGTAGTAACTTATAATAGAAAATGATTAATTAGTAAATATAGGTTTTCAGTTTTAGTTCCAAATTTACAATGTTTAATTGGTATGTTTAATTAGAATGCCTATTTAGTAAATGACTAGCTCATTATATATCTAATTAGTGTCATATGTGTATTAAGTATTTTTATAAAAGACAATCTCCACTCACTGAGTTAAAACTCACCCCTCTTTAAACTACTTTCTCTTCCCTAAGCAGTTCTAGATTCAAATAAATTGCATTGGTAATCTCATAAGATCGGCTATGTGATGGTGCAAGATTATTATTTATAATGTGCTTTTTTCAGATATCTCTAATTATCAGTTTGAAGATTTAAAATTGTTAAACTTATTTCCAATAAAATTTTTTATGTGTGTAACAAGTCAATTTTAAATAATATTTTATATTTGGTTTAAGTAAATATCAAAATCTGTAAAATTTAAAGAATAAAGAATTTCATCTAACATAAGTCTCTCTATGTTTTGCCTGGAAATATAACATAATCTTTTTTACCATCACGTAGATCAATTCTCATTGATTTATTTTCTCTTTATATGTCATGTACTTAATTGCAAGGTTTCATCAATTGTATCAATCAAATAAACATTATCGTGATTTGACAAATAATCGAAACCAACCAATAGTGAATCATGGAACAAACTAAATTTTTTATTTCCAAATGAATAAGAAAAATCAGATTTATCCAAAGTAGAAATAGAAATCAAGTTTTGTCTAAAAGATAATACTATAAATGTTTCATTTATATGCAAACAAAATTTAGTCTTTAATAATAATCTAAAATTTTCAATTACTTTAACTTCAAATATCTTTCATCGCCTATATAGATGTGTCTTTCACATCACTTAGTTCTCGGTAATTCAAGCAACCCTTCATAGATACACTAGTGTGAGTTGTTGCACTAAAATCTATCCACTATGTGTGTCTAAGTATCAAGGTTAGATTAATCTCAAAACAAACTAAATTAAGAGGCAAATCTTTCTTTGCATGTCATGCGTGATAGTTGGTATAATGCTTTTTTTTTTATGCCCTTCAACTCCATAAAAGAAACAAACTAATATATTTCGGATCACCTGATTTCTTTTGTTAGTTATTTTGAGTTACTGTATCTACTATTTTCTTACCCATCTTTCTTTTCTATCCTTCGTCTTTGTCCTTGAAGGTTGAGGGCAGGTAAGCACTTTCTGTCTTTTCTTTCTTCAGTCTATCTTCTTCCTGAACACAATGTGATATAAGTTCATTAAGAGAACAAGTCTCTTTTTGATAGTTGGAGCTCATCTTAAACTGGTTAAACTGATTAAACTTTCAAGTTTAAGTGCTCTCAGCTTAAAGTAAGATGAAACATCTCCATGATGTACTCTCTAATATTGCCTTTGCCCGTATACCTCATTGAAATTAGACTTATCAACACATATTTAAGCATTTTCATTATTAACAAATCTCTTTTTAGAGTTCGTAAGGAACTCCTTACCTGTAATTATCTTTTCAGATATTGAGCCTTTAAATACTTCTAGAATGTTGTTCTTTATGATCATTATACATATGTAATTTAATTTCTCCCACAATTTTAAATTTTTTGGGTTATCAG
The DNA here is from genome assembly GCA_025617385.1 of Murraya koenigii. Classification (NCBI taxonomy): domain Eukaryota; kingdom Viridiplantae; phylum Streptophyta; class Magnoliopsida; order Sapindales; family Rutaceae; genus Murraya; species Murraya koenigii. The sequence continues at coordinate 51,882,273 of CM046811.1, read as the reverse complement.
AAGTACTCTTATTCGTAAAAGATAAGGAAGAATAAACCTTCAACATAAGATTGAGATTCAACATCAATTCTATTTATATACTAAATGACTCTAACTTCAAGTAATGACAAGAAAACCTCTTGTTAATATCTTATTTAATTACTATACCAAAGTATCACTGACAAGCTAATATTTATCTAAACATAAAATATTAATGGTGTTTGAAAATATTGATAATAAAAATAATAAAAGTTTGCTACACATAATTTTTCGCATATAAATCCAACATTAAATTAAAGATCCAATATCCTGTTGTTCTCAAGTTTGTTTATTTTTTTCTTTAAATCTTATACATTTCAACAAGTATTTGTGATCGATGTCATTGGTTTCATAATCATCATGTAAATTAAAAATAATAATATTATTATTAATCGCACTGAATAGTACATTTGTGTCATTTTAATTGTAACTTGCAATCACTTACCTTATTTACCATATTTTAAGCACCCACCCATCTTGAGTTTGGAAACAATTTTCTTCATTTTTTGTTTAATGTATTGAAATCCCATAGAAATATATTATAAATTCATTAAATTAAAATATCATTCTTCCCCTTAAAAAAAAGCACAACAAAAGTAGATTTCTTTTCTTTAACTAGATTTATAAGAAAGACACGGGCATAGAGTGGGTAAAAAAGCTCAAGATGGCCCAAGCCCGCGGGCTTCAACTCATTCCTCCACGTAAGGGTCTGGATAAGAGCCTAAGGAAAGAAAGCCTGGGTTAGGCCCAAGTTCGCCCATTTTTTAAAAAATCATTTTATAAATTAAAATTTAAAAGAATAATAAAAATAAAAAAAATAAAATTTAAATCCCTAAGTCATACATCAATAATGATTTTTAAAAACTTAAAATTATAATAATACAATTTTTTAAGCATTAATTAATTAAGAGAGTATTTGAATTATAGCATCTAATATAAAAATATTAAATTTCTAAATTTTTAGTTACTTTATTTTTTTATTTATTATTTTATTTTAAAATATTTATGTTATTTTATTAATTATTGATTATAACAACTTATTAATTATTAATTTATTTCAAATTTATAATAATTAAAATTTTTTTAAAAAAATTTATTAAAAGCTCAAATCCAACTAGGCCCTTAGATCTTTTCACCAATGGACTTGGTCCTAAGCTTGAAAAAACTCAATCCAAGCCCGTATTTTGCTAAGCCTACACAGACAAAGGGTGATATCATTTTCATGGGTCTAACTCAATATCATGGATGCCCTTAGGATAACTTTCTTTTGGATTCCCCTGAGTTATAATTTTGGTACCTTTATAATATAGTAACGAATCTCACTATCATGTTACTAATTTTTACATAACTTTTTTAAAATTATAAATTACCTAAATTATAATTTAACAAAACCTTTTTCTTTTTATTTTCTCATAACAAAGCCTCGCCCTTGGATTTCCGGCTGACAATATTAGATTGGATTATTGCCTTGTAATTTTGCGTCTTGCGTCAATAATTGCATTTTGATTGGTCAATGATGCCTTTATCATTGGGATGATCTCATGATCCATGGAAATTATTACTTTATTCCGATTGCCGGTGGCCGGCGATTAGATAATGCTCAAACTCCGAACCATTAGCTGACAGCCATTAAAAATGCCCACTTGCATTAATTAAAATAAATAAATAAAGAGATGCTACCTAGCTTTTTTTTTTTTCCTTCTTTTTCAAACAAGTAAGAAAATTACATTAGACTAATATTCAGATTATAATCAAATAATTATTAAGATAATTTTAAATATTAAATCTTATAAATTAGAATTTAACATATTTAATCTTATATAAAATCACTTAAATTTTAACTTTCTCTAATATTCGAGAGATGTTTATTCTACTCATAATACATTTTATAAGAAAAAAGATTAATTATACTCAATTATGAATTCATAATTAAAGAATGACATTAAACTTTTATACTTATTTTTTGAAGGATCGAATATTTATTCTTACAATATGTGAGAGTAAGAATTCTATTATGAATTCATAATTAAAAAGTGACATTAAATTTTTATATTTATTTTTTTAAAAGACTGAATATTTATTCTTATAATATGTGAGAGTAAGAACTCTTAGATTAAATAGAAAACTTATTATTCAAAGAGGTACAGTTGATAAGGATAAGACACTAAAAAAAAAAAAAAAAAACAAAACAAAACAAACTATTTGAGTTAAAAAGAAAAAGCAGTGCCTTTAAAAAAAATTAAAAAAAAAAAAGACAAACAGTGCCTTTGTTAACGCCAGAACTCTCGTAGATCGGTGAAAGATGATCCATGAACATATTGGGGTCCAACAGAGTGTGGAGAGTCTAATATATATACCTTTACATTTTGTTTTGGTTTTTTTTTTTTGTTGTATATTACAACCTTTTTATGTTTAAATTTTTAAATCAATTTTGTGACGGTACAATTTAATATCTTTACTTAGAATAAACCAAAAATCTACCATTAAATATCTGAAAAAAATTAATAAATAAATATACAAACGCATAAACATACGAACAAACTACATGAAAATAGTAAAAAAAAAAATTCAGTACTCCACTGTCAATTCGATTTGGCTTTGGTGACAGTAAAATGAGAAAAAAGAAAAGGTATTATTTAATTTAACAAAGAAAAAGTGTGTCTCTAGATCTAGACCGTAGAACTAGGCCAGTTGGTCATGCCGACATTGGAATTAATATGAGACTTTGATGCGGGACACGTGGAGTGAAGTGGAGATGACAGATAGCCTGCATCTGCGGTACTTCCAGTCAATCAAAGTGGGTTCAACGATTGCCAACAAAAGTGGACGAGGTGGAGGCGAAAAACAATTTTAATTTTAATTATTTGGATTAACAGTGCACCTCCACCTCACTTGACATCGCTTCCCCAAATGAACCCAGGTAATTACAATTGGTATAATTGGTTTGCTTGTTGCTCTGTCGTTATTTCTATGACATATGGAGTATGGTGAGTGAGTTTTTCCAAATTGTAAACCGGAACAATAATGTACCTTTGCTGAATGATTTTCATTGAATTATTTTGAACATGCATTCAATCTGAGGTTTGATCCGAGATACATTATTGAAAAGTTAATTTAAAAACATGTCCAATGCGAATAAAAGAAAAAAAATGTCCAGTGCAATAATTCCAACACTTTTTTTAAAAAAAATAATCTGAAAGAATAAATTACCCCATATATAATATAGTTTTTGAACACTTCTACAGAATAGAACAAGCATTTGGATTTTCATCGCTAAATAACTGGGGAGCATAAACATAATGTATAAAATAGGGAACATTGCTCTCTTTGCTTTTAACATCCTCCTTAAATTCTACAAATTTAGTTGATAATTCAGTGGACTTGACTTCAAATTTTTCATCGTCTTTTTTAATTTCTTCCTTTTTCTCCTGTTTTGAAGTTACTATCTCTGCATGTTTGTGTACCTTTTTCCGCACATGTGATAGGAGTCTGTCAGATTCAATAGTCCCTTGCACCGTTACAGTTTGTGCTTTCGTGTCAGCATTAACACTGTAAATACCTGCATTTGTAATTATTTGATCCTTGTGATTCTTTCATGAGTTTTTCAAATTTAAAAAAAAAATGCTAATCACATATTCATTTCACATTGTTGTACCTTTGTGTTTCAGTAATTTCTTGCGCAAATCAAGCTCGCATTGGCCGCAGTGGATGTAAACCTTTAATGTCGTTGTGCGTATAATTCGCTTGATCAAATTGTTCAAATAAATCAATTGTTATACATGTTAATTTCTGGAATTATGTAAAAAATAATAATTATAATATAGAGCCATTATCTAATAAAAAATTCTACTCTTCAATTAAAAATTTTAATAAAGACAAGAAATTTCACCAACTAAATACATACGTATATACATATACATATATATGACTTGAACTGAGCCAATTTTCAGCAGATGCATATGCCTATAGCAAGTATCATTTCACAAGTATATACATATTTGTTATCATGGTATTCATGATATTGAACATACGCTGCATTTGTATATGTGTGTATATATATACACATACACATATATATAATTTCAATAGCGATAAAATCATTTCTTTTTAATTAGTAAAATTAAGATTTAAAAAACCACTCACCTCTTTTTCTTTGATTTCCTTCTCCAAGGTAGCAATGGCACTGATCTCTTTGATTTTGATTAGTGGTGGTGATATCAACTCAACCTTCTTCTGACTGGTTTTTTGGATTAACTTATGGATTTTAATCACATCGATCACGCCCTTAACCTTAATTTCACCTTTCTCAAAGTCAGCATCCACACTTTGAACCCCTGCTGATCACAAATTGAAAGATCAAAGCTAATTAGCACAAAAGTGTTAAAATCCCCAGTTAAAGGAAATTAATTGAAAAAAAATGGGATTAAGGCCTTATTTGATACTGTGATTAGATAATTGTACATTCTAAACTATATTATTAAAGTGTTTAATAATATTTTTTTATTGTGATTTAAAAATTAAATTGATTTTATCGTTCAAAATTTATAATATTTTTATTAAAATAACTATTTAAAAAATATTTTTGTAACAATTATCAACAACTTTTTTCTTACAATAATTATACCTTAAAATACACAACACCTTAATTTCAAATAAACCCAAGTTTTACGTACCTTGGATTCTTAAGAGAGGCTTTTTGATCTTGCGTGCGCATTGCGGGCAATGAAGGTTAACTTTGTAAACACCTGTAATCACCCCAATATATTTGTCTTCTGCTGCCATTTTGGCAAAAATTGAAATAGCAATTAATTACACGAACACTACGTTAATTTAAGTTAAGATCCGCGTATATGTAAGAGAGAGAAATATATATATTGGTTTTGCTATTTCCTTCAAATTAATAGACATGCAATCTTAGCATGTTGGGTGGCCATCCGTTGAGAGTAGCTCGCCAGATAGTTGAAACTACAAAGGACACACCCAACATATAATTATATCTTATGATTCTCTAAATTGATGGAAATTGGCCTTCACGAAATCTAGCTTCTAGATCTCTAGGTCTCCTTTCTCTGTTTAGGACTAATATTTAGGTTCCTTGTAATAATTTTGTAATTTTTAAAATAATTACTATTAATTGTGCTATAGAAACAATCAGCTGTGAAGAGAATTAGTTAGATATTTAATAAAATTTATTTTTAGAAGTACTATAAGTTTAGAAGCAGTCGTATATGTTTACTAAATCTCATTGTTGAACTACTGTAAGAATATAAATGACTAAATTGAATATAATATTAAATAAAATTTATTATTCATTCATAAGTATGTATATAAAATATTTTATTTTAGTTATTTAATTTTTTATTTTGTTATCTCAATATAATTAGTAATAATAATAATATTTTAAAGTTAATTATTCTATTTCTTAATTAATAAGGATAATTTTAAATTTTTATTATATATATGAGGATATATGTATATATATACAATTATATTAAATATAAAACTAATTCTTAAAATTAAATATTAAAAAAACTCCTTCATCATTTTTTAAAAAAAATAGATGATTTTATCAAAAGTGATTTAAAAAATTATCTAAATACCAAAATTAACTTTTTAAAATTACTTCTAAACTTCCTTGAAGCAATACCCAAACCGACCCTTAATGTTATTGGCCCCTTTGACTTTACACAAGTTTTCACATAACTTTTAAATTAATGGGTTTATCCATGGTCAACATTAAATGAAGTTGATCACATTCAAATTTTATTAATAATTGTAATTAATGAATTTCCTCCTTTCTAATCTCTTTCTATCTTCAACGTTTTTTTTCTTATATTTTCATCTCTCTTTCTTATTTTATCTCTCCAATATATATATATATTTTAACACAAGCAAAGATTTGAGTCTATTAAAATATTTCATTAATAAAATATCAAGAATTTAGATTTAAAGGAATGCAAATAGTACATGACGATGAAATTGCATATACATGCACACATAGATATAAGTTGTATATAACCACCAAGCTGGTGGTTAGAATTGTTGCCCTCTAAATATATAGGTAGCAATTCATATCTCTACGAGCGTGAGCATATTTTCTTAATAATTTTATTGATAAATATCAATTATAATTTCATATAATATGAATTATAGTCTTAAGCAATAGTCTCATGTAATAAAAAATAAAGTTTTATATAATATATAAATAATGAATCATATAATGCTACTTGATTATATTAATGTTAATTCTGAAAAAAATAATAAAAAAATAGTAGAGCAGATATATAGCTATAATGCATGAGCATTACGCATGATTTGAATTCAGCTAGTGGTACTGAGTGGCAAGATCAAATTTAATTAATGTTGATGACGATCAGTTGCAGTGGCAGCTGCTGCGGCATTTTGTTGGTGAGGAGAATGAGAATTATGCTTCGCCATCTCCTTCTCAGCCTTGTCTGCTGCCTTTGCCACATGTAACTCCATTTCTGCTTCCGCCTCTCTTGCCAATCTTACCTCGTGAGCTACATCAACTCTCGCTTTCGCCATTTCCTTTTCCGCCTACCACATACGGTATACAGTCAATCACACATGCATCACGCGTCGTTCATCATCATCATGCAGCTCATCTCATGTCCAACAGTCCAAGTAATTGAGTAGTTAACTACTACGTTATATATATATATATATATATATAGAGAGAGAGAGAGAGAGAGAGAGACGTACCTTCTCCTCCGATTTTGCATCAGCCTTGGCTTTGCGCATGGCGCTCATATCTTGGAGCTTGTCCTTAATGGCCTGCATTTTCCTCTTTCTCTTTACTTAATCAGATCTAAGTCAAGTATTAGTGAGATAGAGACACAATACAGCTTAGCCTATATCTCTATACAATAATTAGTTAGTTGCGATTACCACTATACACATTCCAGTGAAATATATATAAAACCGCCACTCACCATCATCATACATCTCCTTTAGCTAGCTGTAAGCTGAGGAAACAAATTGCAGGATACGTGTCATCCATTTGGACACTTAATTAGTAGTTAATTCCTTCTTCTGTGGGCTTGTATGTGCTCAGTCAAGTCAATCGTCTAAGACGCTTAACGATTCAAGAGGAATGCCCGTAACCTCCTATTCTCAAGTTCCCAACTACAACTTGCTCTGTAAGTTATAATAAATGCATGGTTCTCAAAGGCCAAAATAAGCAATATACTACACTTTACACACACACACACACACACACACACACACACACACACACACACACACACACACACACACACACACACACACACACACACACACACACACACACACACACACACACACACACACACACACACACATTTCTTTCGTACAAATGCCCTATTTTTTTTATGCAAATATATTATTAAGTCATGTGATTGAATAGAGTCAGTACACACACACATTTCTTTCGTACAAATGCCCTATTTTTTTTATGCAAATATATTATTAAGTCATGTGATTAAATAGAGTCAGTATTAAATTTTTTATAAAATCATAAAGCATTTAATAACAAGTTTATGTTGATTCTATTAAATTATATGACTTAATTAAATTAACAAAAATAAGGATGTCCACACATAAAATTTTTTACTTAATTGTATATATTACTATACTGTAGACTATCGTAATCACTAATCACTACTAATCGATTAGCAAATGAACCATGTAATTAATTATTTTTAATTTTCCCTATCTATATGTAAAAGTATAATGAAATATTTACTTTCTCACTAAAATATCAGCCGTCACATACTAACATTATGAAATAACACTCATTCTTTTGGTTGTCACATGATTAATTAGTCCCTCGAATGTCATGCAACCCGAGCAAAATTAATTGGAATAATCATGCGCTCATAGTTGCCAACATAAAACATCCAATTCGAATTAATATTGATCAGTACGTAATTTTCTATTTCTGCAAAACTGGATTGAGCCTTGAGATAATAATTGCATGACCATCCATGTTATTATTATGTGTTAGTAAAGTTGAAAAATAAAATTTTTATCTCAAGTAATCCAAGTAATATGACATATATTATTGATGTCGAAAAATAACCTCAACAACTGAATTTGTATTTTCGAAGATAACCACACAAATAATAACTCATAGACTGATCTATCTTGACACAACTCTCCGCACCTGCAACCATGAAACACAGTTAAGATATTCCAGCCGAGATCCATTGATGCTTAAGTCAATTATTTGTATATAAAGAAAAGAAAAAGTTTGAGAAAACTAAAAAATAAAATAAATATAAATGGGATTTATGGTGTTCCCGTTGGAGCACCATAAATAATATCCTATTGAATAAAATTCTTATTTTCCGCAACCCACATTTTCAATTATAATTAGATCAAATTTGAATTCGTGTATCTGAAGGTTCCTGCATAATCTGGGTGCTATTCCCCTTTTTTCCCTTTTTAATTGTTTACAAATTGTTACTCTGTTTATGGCTAGATTTGAAATTCTTGAGGAGGAGCCGGGTGAAGGATGGAGCTTTGCCGCAGAGGACAGTGCCCTTCCACAATGTCGTTCCCTTGCATGAAGGGCATCGCCAGGAAAAATAGGAGATTTATGGTGTTGTTCTTAAAGATCATGTAGTGGGCAGTTGGATCGTTGAATCCAGCCCCCTCTCTTAGCAGTTGTAAGAAGTTTTCGCTAGTTCAGGGTCATTACAAGTTTATGGTACTTAAATCTCCTGGGTGACTCAAATAAGTAGATTCGCAAACTGGACAAGTGGATTTTCAAGTCGAATACAGTGCGTTACAAGCTGTAAAGTGGGAGAGAAGAGATTTCATAATTAGCCATTTGAATTAGATGATCTTTTCATTTTTCATTATTTTCTTTTCATATTACAAAGGTAATAAGAAGCATCCTGGGATGAGCTGAGAATTTTCAGGTCGCCACGTAGATTTTAGGTTGTGTTTATGGAGTTGGCTCAATAACAGAAGATTCCAAATGAGCTCAAATCAACTATATTTCTTGGTGCCATTAGAAAAATCAAACCTAAACACCGAACTTCTAGTTTCAATATCAAGAAGGTATGACCGGTGTTGGAAACTAATACTCAAGAAGTGAAGAAATTTCAGTGAACCCAGCATATATACAGTGGAGTCATTTGAAGTGGTGAAGGTGGATCTAATAGATATAATCGCGAGGAACAACAGGATATAATCGGTAGCTAAAGATTGATCAAAATCGCAGTGATTTGGTCAGAAAACCGACTTAAAGTAGTAATAATTGTGGTGGTGAGTGGCATTATACGGCAGAGGTTACATCGATGATGGTTAAGGCTTAAGGTACTAGAGAAGAGTGTGTTAGTAGTGTTGATCGATGGTAAAGGTGGCTAAACAATCGTGAGTTGAGTGGTGGTGCTTGCAAGTTTGGGGGGTTGTGGTGGTGAGACGACAGCAGTGGTTGAAGGAATACTGATAACTGAGGTGACAGAATTATACTGAAAATTAAAAAAATAAAAAATAAAACTCATATCATAATTGATTCTAAAATCTTAAAATAACATCCTATATTATTTCTTTTTTTTTTTGGGTCCCATAAAATAACAATAACTGATTTAAACCACATAACCACAGCAATGGCAAACACTGCTGAATATTTGCAACACAAAAGCACACAATTTTTCTATTAGTCAACAAACCAACCACACAATTCTAGCTTCCACGATATGTAGTGAATGAGAATGGTGAGAACAGCAGAGGAACATGAAAATGTTCTCGCTTCTGTGACTCCCTGATCTCAAACACGATAGAAACATAGGGGAAAAATCCTGCTGGACAATATTTACCAGTGTTGAAAGTTATCTTGTAAAATCCAGGGTTCAGGTCTTCAACCATGCCCATCAGTTGACCACATCGTCCATCTTTATTTGTAGCTGAAGACCCCTGGTGCACCCACCCATTTACATTTGTTTCACAAAACAGGGGATGTGGTTGGATGCCCTTCCACATTTCCAAATGTACCTCAACTCCTACAGCTGGAGAACCCTGAGAAACATCCAAGACATGGGTTGTAATTGGTGGTCGAGTTCTTGTAGGGATTTGAGATATTTTCCCTGTTGAAGCTTCGGAGGAAGCACATAAGTGTCCTATGATGCTCACACGATCTTGTAGAGTTGAACAAAGAAAAACATTAACATTTATCAAAACAGTAGGGTGGTTAGTAACTATTAAAAAAAAAATGCAACAAACAGAAATATCAATTACTTTTTTCCCCAAAAAAAAGTTGGGTGGGGCTGAGAAACCTCATCCACTAAACACCAACATTGCCCCCTATTAATCAAACTCAGTTTAATCGTTTAATTTTTTTCAAATCAATTGTATGTACTAAAGCCTTGTTTGGTATTAAAGTAATGTTTAAGCCACAACTGATGTGAAAAAAAAGTTATAACTATGAAAGAAAAGTTGCTAGTATGTGATTAATATAACTTTTAAATAATAATTTTGACAAAAATAATAAAAATATTTAAAATTTTTCATCATACAAGCATGCAATCAAATCAATTCAACTTTCAAGTCACATTAGTAAGCGTTTACCAAACACTTTAATGTTGTAATTTTTAAACTATAACTGCCTAACTACAATACCAAACAGGGGTAAGTGACACTTAATCCAATTCAGAATTTCTTGGGTCAAAAATAAATTTTCATATTTTTCCCTAGACGGCAAACTTGATTCTACAGAATCAGAACAGTTGATACACAGAACAAATATTGTACATGTTTCAAACAAATTTTATTTGCTCATTGCATGATGGAGAGGAAATAAACCTACTCCAACAGGATAATTTGGGAAAATTTTACTCTAAGGGGTCAGAAAAGTGAGTAAACACTAAATTGCATCCATAGAGCAAGTGCAAGGAAAGATTACCTATTTTTTCAGGATGGGAAAAATGGAGAATTAAAGGTCCATAATGTCGTCTATCAATGCAATAGTTGCTTGTTTCCTAAGAATTAAATGTAATGACCAAATAAAAAAGTCCTGCTTGATTGATGGTAAAAGGGTACCTTCTGCTGTTTTTGCAGCTGCAGAATACTGGAAAGTTGCGGAAGAAGCTTTTGCTTTAGCTGAGAAGAGCTTTGCCAGACGTAATTCAGTTATTTTCATTTGCTCCTGAGCAGCAATCTCAAACTCAATTATGGGCCTGTTTGAGTATCGTTTCTGCAAGGAACAACACAGAGAACAAATTTTTTTAAGCATCCATTCTGGTACATTAAAACGGGCATTGTAATGAACTTTGTTTGAGCAAAACAAAAGCAGAACTGCTGCTGGCCTAGTAATATCAATTATTCAGCAAAGTTAAAGGGGGAATGCATTTCACACAAGGGTTATCTTTTGCGGATCAGTAGATGCAAGACGACATCTCTGCTAGGAGGAAAAGTCTACAAAATGTAATAACCATAAAAAATGAAAGAGAGTGAGAACAAGAAAAAAAAAATGAGCTTGATGTGCTGAGAAATGTTCTGTGTTTGAGAAATATTATCAAATAAAATCATAGACAGACTGCAAAGAAGCAATCTATGAATCACTAATAAAGTAAGTCAATGGTATAAATTACTTCAAGTTCAAAATGCTTTTGCTAATGCGAGTACAGAAAGTGGACAGTAGTAAGATTAACAAACCTTCAACTCAGCAAGTATTTCAGCGGTCGTCCTCCCAGAAGCACATATAATAAATATAAATCCAAATCTCAACGTGTACTGATCATTCCAGTCGGATAGTTCCTACAACATTTAGAAAAAGGAAGAAAAAAAAAATAGGCACTTATATGGAGAGATAATTAAACATATGCACACAGAACTCATTCTTAGAAATAAGGCCACATGCCAAGTAGCACTCATCCTTACATGCTTAGCAATGTGAGACTCGATTACAACAGGAAAAAAGAACTTGATATATTGATTTGACTAACCTGCGAGCTAGATTCATTAGCAGTTGCTAAAGCAGTGGACTGCTCGGCCTTGCTCCACCTACCCCCATCCAAAAAGAAATTAATAGGATATAAAAAAATAAAATAGAAAGCTAGAATCTATGGAATAATTGTAATAAGAGAAAAGAGAACTGTGAGGACGGAGATTGGCCGATCTGAGGATGAGCCGAAAATGCATCAAGCCAGCCGTTTACATCAACCTGTTATTAGTTTGTTAGTTGTTGAAAATAAAATTAGAATTTCACACAAATTAAGGGAGAGAAAAAGAGTCCGAACGAAGTAAAGCGATACGGCAAAAGGCAATACCAGGTTGAACCATATGTGTCGAGCTGCTGAAACGGCTTGATTCAATGATGCAAAAGGCGAGGCCGATGCCATCTCTTTCGCAAATTTGGTGCTTCCGCAGCATCCCAACAACTCCTCCTCATCCAAAACTACCACCATTTCCTCCATCTCTCAGGTGTCTGTCGATCACTCATCACTCACGCAATATATTCTAATAATACCATTAATTATTAAGCAATTTTTAATATACGGAAATTATCGGTCTATATCCTTAAAATATATTTTTATTAAGCTTATTACAACAATTTTACTATATATTTATAGTCTATTTTAAATTAATAAAATATTTTTTTATTTATTACATCATTAATTATCGTTTAAAAATTAATAAAATTATAATAAATAAATTATTTTATCTTTAAAACTAAAATTAAAACCAAAAATTATAAATTATATATTCTTAAATTATTTTATTATTTTTTATATTCTTAAATTATTATTTATATCTCTTATTTTTATATATTAAAAAAAAAATCAAATGCGAGAAACTGTATTCGAACCTGCGCCCGATTGGGTGTTAGACGACTTATCCATTTGGCCACGGGTACAAGAAGTTTGATTGTTTCTCTGAAAATCTCTACAATTCGCATGCGAACATTCTGAAAATGATCAAAAGCCACTGATAACTAAAAAGTTGTGATTGGTGAATTTAATCGAGAGAAGAGGCCATTTCCCCATTTCTTATTCCCCTTCCCGTTTATTCAACTCTTTCAAGTTCCTTCAAGATGGCTTCTACTCAAGAAGAGGAAGAGCAGGTAAGCTTTACTCTTCCAACTTGTATGCATGCTCTGTATTTACTTGGCCCTGGCGATGGCCGATGTCGTTGGGATCAATCACATCACTTGTGTTTTGGCTTTTGTGTCCAGGTTTTAGAAGAAGAGACCTCATTTGTAAGAATATTGACACTAAACAGGCCCAGGCAATTGAATGCACTTTCAGCTCAAATGGTATTTAATTTTTATCATTCTTTTAATTTGTTAATCAAAAACTTTACCCCATTCATTCATATTAAACTCATCTTCTTGCTCTTTCTCCTTTATATTTCTATTTTCTGCCCAATTCTAATAATTTTTATTTGCTTTTCCATTTTGCGTAATAGATTTCTCGGTTATTGGAACTTTTCCAGCGCTACGAGACCGATTCGAACGTGAAGCTCCTAATTCTCAAGGTTTATTTCTTCTTCTTCTTAGCATAAAATAGTTTTTAAAAAAAAAATAAAAAAAGCGTGTAATCAATGACATTGTTTTGAATTTCGTAAGATCAATCTCTTTCATTGTAATTGCAACCCATTCCTTCTCTGTTTGCAGCTAACGCATAAGTATTTGTTTCTAGGGAAAAGGAAGGGCATTTTGTGCTGGTGGTGATGTGGCTGCAGTCGTTCGTGGTATTAATGAGGGTATATTCCATTCTTTCTTTTGTCCTATTTCAGGAACATCTAAAGAATCTCATTTGTCCTAGTGAAGCTTGTTCCATAAAAAGCTCGCTGCAGCTCGTTAATCATATTTTACAATAGGTGATTGGACATCAGGTGCCAAATTTTTTTACAAGGAATTCATCCTGAATTATTTGATGGCAACGTACACTAAACCCCAGGTGACCCATTCTACTAAACCTTGTATTATTTGTGACATTCATTTTCCAGACATACAAGCTTTTCCTTATAGTTGGCATGCAATTGTCACTCAAGGTTTCAATTCTTAATGGAATTGTCATGGGAGGTGGGGCTGGTGTTTCAATACATGGTAGATTCCGGGTTGCTACTGAGAATTCGGTGTGTAGTACCTCTCTCTCCTTAGTTATTAAGGTTAAGTTGTTACAATTTTCAGTTAATCACTGATGATGATAATTTCTTAATTTTTAACCATCAAGAAAACTGAACTGATATTGGTTAGCTGCATTTTCAAATATATATAATCTACTGGTACGACTTTGTGAAAGCATGATGAGAGAGTAATTAATTCTGATATAACTGCAATACAAAATCTATTCATACAAACTGATGTGGCACCTCTATTATCGTTTTCATTCCCATGAAAAATTTGAGACATGTGGCTATGATATAACAGTGCCACATTAGTTTGTACAAATTCACTTTGTACAAGAACATGTATAGATAGCATTGCCTTTCAATAAATGAGTTTTCTAGTAAATTAGTGGCTCTAACTTTATTAGTAATTGTGTCTCGGTATTCTACATTGCAGGTATTTGCAATGCCTGAGACAGCTTTGGGACTTTTCCCAGATATCGGCGCCTCTTATTTCTTGTCGAGACTCCCTGGATTCTTTGGTAATGCTAGCTACTTTTTTTATTTTCTTAAACATACTCTTAATTTAAAAGTTTTGTATGAGATCATTAATTGCAGCCCTTGTCTCCTTACCAGTTGATCTCTCTACTGATCTATGATTCTTGACCTGAAATCCGAAATTAAAAAAAAAAAAAAAAAAAAAAAAAAAAAGAAAGAAAGAAGAGAGCTCTCTCAAGTGGGATATGGATAGTACTACAAAGAGACAACTTGTCTATCTTCTTTCCCCATACAAAAGAAAGAAAGAAAAGCACATCAAAGTAGCTAGCTAGCAAAATTACAAAATTAATAATGGAACAAAAGTTCAATGAAAGTTTAACTTTTCTCAATTAATTACTCATCAAAACCCCTTCATCTGCCTTCCGGTTATAAAGGGAACAACTCCAGAGTTCTATCTCCTTGATCCTCTTTGCACAACCTGCTTTCTTCTTCCAATCATTCAAATGTCCAGTTCATGCACTTCCTCTTGTATGGACTAGTGTCTTCCTCTCTTTCCCTAGAGTCCAGAGATATGGTGGTGGTAAAACTTGCGGTGGCTGCTGAGTTCTCGGACAATGCCTAAGACCAACTGTTGAGCTTCTGCTTTTGTCTCTCGTGTTCTTTGAGGTTTTGAAACCAGTAGAACACGTTCTTTCCTTCTATCTTCCCATACTGTACTGTGATTTGCTATATCTGGAAGCTTGGGAGCGAGAGGGCATAACCACTTATAGCCAAGTGTGAGAGAGGGCTCTGCATGCTCCCAGAATCCACATGCCAATTGATGAACCTTCATGCTTCTCATGGTGAAGGGTTACTAGAGAGCTCTTTAATTCAAGGAAGAATCGGTCCCTTGTCTCCTTACCAGTTGATCTCCCAGCATACTCCTTCCTATTCCTCTTGTTCTATCAGCAAATCCTAGTGTTGAATTGTGTTCATGAGATTGAAAAAATAGATAGGACAATTGTATTGTAGGCTTGAAAATCTGTGGAATTTTCTTGGTATCTATTAAAGGATATTCTGATCTTTAAAATGAGTTATCGGTAATGATACTTTGACAAAATGATTCTTACAAAATTTGGACAAAAAGTTCAAAACACAGCCGTTGGAAGGAAAAAGGAATATTAAATAATAATAGCGCATGAGAGATGAGACAGCATCCAAATAAATCTAATTTTAACATTGACCTGACCTACCCTTGTCTCTGCACATCCACCCGCTGACAGCACACCGCCAACCAATGCTGGGAACTGGTTCAAAGGCACCGGTGGCTGTATCCCAAAGGGCTGGTTGATGATGTGATCAATCTAAAATTCTCTGGTCAACAGTTTGGTTCTTTCAGTGTCAGTGCTGGTGTTGGCAGTAGCTTGATTCGGTCTTTGGTGAAATGGTTTATGAGGTAGATATTTTGATTGTGGTCAGTGCTACTAATTGTTTGCAACCAGCCATTAGGATTGTTTGCAACCAGTCATTAGGTGAATTCTAAAATCATCTTCCCTTTAATTATTCTTTGAGTAAGAAATATTTCGTGGAGTTGATGTGTTTGGTGTTGAAGAGAATAATACATGAATGAATGTTCTTTGGATTACCACCCCACATAACAATTAATCATGCCGGATTTAGAAAGCAATATAGGGAAGGAGGTTTAAGAGATTTAAGTTGATTACATAGAATCCTGATGATAGATTGCCATGAAGTATGTATTGTTGGTCGGCCGTTTTAATTTTTTTCCTTTTGTTATTCAACTTAAGTTGAATGGATGCATTTTGGACTTTGTGTCAAAATTTTGTAAAAACCCTTTAATCAAAGTAGCATTACTAATAAGCTATATAAGGTCATATGTCTATTTCATTGTTGTTTTAACCTTTGTGGATGATATTAACTTGAACTTCTCTTATTTTCTTTATTATCTGCTACGAATTTTGGCAGGAGAATATGTTGGTCTTACAGGTGCAAGGTTGGATGGTGCTGAAATGCACGCATGTGGTCTTGCTACTCACTTTGTCCCCTCATCGGTATCCATGACTTTAATCATTGGACTGTATATTCTCTGAGGATAAGAGATAAAAGTTTAAATTCTTCATTTATAATAGGATGCTGAAGTCATGAAGCTAATATTTGTCTTCTAGAATCTGAAGTTCAATCTTCATGGCTCTAGGCCTGGAAACTGCAATTAGCAGGTCCAAAAACTAGTTAAGGCCAGTCATTTTAGCTTAAATCTAGAGAACTATTTTTTCAATTTTCGAAGATCTCTTGTTTTGGCACTGTTTGATGATGTTATTACTATAATAAAATATGAATAATTACTGGTGTTATGGGTGCACATGCATCTTATGTATTGAACTCCAAGTCATTCACTTTCTAATTTTATTACTTATAATCATGTGAGTGCTCTTACTATTTCGATGCTGCTTGTTATTGACAGAGATTGTCTTTATTAGAAGAAGCATTATGCAAGGTAAATTCAAGTGATCCGGCTGTCATTTCAGCAGTTATTGATAAATTCTCTCTGCAACCTTATTTGAAAGACCACAGTGCTTATAATTGGTAAAGTATTTTATTTATAATTTTGCTTTATTTTTGGTCGATATAAAATAATTGATTTGGTCTTATTGATTATTTTAAGTCCTTTACCAAGGCTATTGCACTCAATGCTCAGTTTAGTCCCTTTCTGCTACCCACCCAACAACCAAAAAAAAAAAAAATAGAAGGGTCCCAAGATTACTCTGTTTTTGATGGAGGAGAGGTTGGATGGGAGAGAGGTTACTTGCTTCAAGAAAAACAGCTCACAACTGAATTTATTCCTGGGAAAGCGGTTACCTATGAATGTGCAATTTCCATTTTTATGGTTTTAGAATATTCCAGTCAGTAATTTCTTGTCTACAATGCATGGACAATAAACTTATCAGAACTTGGACTAGCCCATCCAGATTTGCTATGTTCTCTTTTTATCCTTATATCAGTGATTGCTTCGCTTAGGATGGATGTCATTGATAAGTGCTTTTCTCGAAGAACGGTTGAAGAAATTTTATTTGCCCTGGTGAGTTGATGATGGGTTAGGTTCTTTATAGAGTCAATATGTTCTCTCTGTAATTTACTTCATTTTTGTTTAGGGTGTTCTGCTTGATCATAAAGAAAATTGTCTGCAGTAAATCAATTGATCCATCTTATGCTTTCTTACATGTAGGAGAGGGAGAGTACCAACAGAGCAGATGCTTGGATTTCTGACACCATTCAGTCCTTGAAGAAGGCTTCACCAACAAGTCTTAAAATTTCCCTTAGATCGGTACGTGTGTAGCATTCCTTTGGTAATGACATATCATTATGCTGAAAGTTTATTTGAAATGCTTGCTTGTTTGAAGTTTCTGAAAGTTGGCTGGCTAAAGCTGGATTTATTCCTTTTATTTCAGATTAGAGAAGGAAGGCTGCAAGGTGTCAGTCAATGCCTTATTCACGAGTATAGAATGGTTTGTCATGTCATGATGGGAGAAGTTAGCAACGACTTCTTTGAGGTATTCAAACGCGTGTGTGTGTATATACATAGAATAATTTTCCATTAATGAATCCCTTTATTTGAGTAAGAATGGATAAAATAATATCATTTATTGTCTTTAAAAGTTTGTCTGTTATACAGGGTTGCAGAGCCATTCTATTAGACAAGGATAAGAACCCGAAGGTTGGTGAACACTCTTCCATATCCTTGCATCTATGGTGTTTTTTTCTTTTTTTTTTTTTATACAATTTTTTAACCCCCTTCCCACCCCCCAAAAATCGAACCCGGGTTTCCACAGCTCTACAGCGAGCATGGTGACCAACCCGACCACACCCTTGGGGGCCCTTGCATCTATGGTTGCATGCTCCATAATTTAGGGTTTCTATAAGTGAATGGACTCTTTCTCTCTTGGGTTTTGGAAATGACTAACTCCCTGCAATTGCACTCAGTGGAAGCCGTCTAAATTGGAGCTAATCAATGACAGTATGGTTGACCAATATTTCTCCAAGATCAATGATGACAAATGGGAAGATATAAAGCTGCCTGCTAGGTCAAACTTGCCTGCCACAGCCATTGCAAAGCTTTAGGTATTTGTGAGAATGAGATGGTATTGCTGCAGCTTATTGCCATGCTTGCTCAACAGAATTTGCCTTTAAGCAACAGAAAACATTAGTCAACAGAGAGCATATGCCTTAGATGACACACTTTGAATAAAAATAAAGATGTTATACATTAACATGATATTATCGGTGAAATATATCTAAGTAGGTGAAATGCCTGTGCATTGCTGTTCTTTCAAACAAAATAAAGATTGAGCTTTGTTGATGATTCTTCAACCCCCCTTATAGCATACAATACATTACTATGCTATGCATAAGACTGTTTCGGGTCTGGCTTATATATGTCAAGGTGTAGGCCAGGGTGAGGTTAGTTTATCTATAGGCTATTAGGCTTCGATGAGCCTGCTGATGTGATTTCTGTGAATTAAAGGTATTTTTGGGCTTTGGCGAAAATTTTAAATAGAGTGCGAAATTAGATGCCACCGTTTTTTAAAATGAATTAAAGTTGTCTATTGATGATGACAAACAATAGCATGAACAAGAACATTGCAAATATCCTTGACCATCAGCATTTGCAATTTATATAGTGTTTCTGGGGATCTTCCAAACGCAAGTTTTGGATATCTTTCTATTCAGATCCGCGTAAGAGGATATTGAATATTGATTCCCAACAAACAAATACATCCTTAAATTGAAGAAACGAAATTATTGGTGGCTTACAGTTGCTCGTTTAACAAATGATAAAAATCATCTGTTTACTTTAGGAACAGTAATAATAGTAGTTAAACAACAGGTATAGTGGTTCCACCAAGATTCTAATAATTTCTTATAATAATTAAACCCTAATTGATCAGCTCCGTTTGGTCTTTTTGATAATTACACTTCTGCGGGAGTTGACTGATTAATCTGTGTTTTAAATTGATTACATGATAATTGCTTACATTATTAATTGTTGGTCCATATATAAAGATGAACAGCACTAACGTGATTTTCTTAATTTCCGGCTGTGAAATATATATATATATATATATTCATAAAGGTCACTATTGTTTTTGTTTTTGGGATATTATCAAATATCCACTTAATATTTTCTTTTCTAGCATATCATTTTACCACTAAAATTTTCTAACAACTATATTTTACCATCTAACGTTTTAATTATTAAAATTTTAACACCAAATAATTAATTCTGTTTAAAAAATGATGATGTTGCAGTAGTACTTAAGATATTTTAACTCGATAAATTTAAACAGTAGTGGTGATTTCATACAAAATGATAAAAGCATTTAGTAATTTGATAATTCCTAATATATCAGGTGGTAAATTGATAATTTTTCAATAAAATAATACAATTATTAGGATTAATAAATTAAATATTGTAATTGATATATACTTATTAAATTGATTTAAATAGCTAAATACAAATTTTAAAAGAGCAACTAAGATAAAGTAATTTTCTTAAAATAATTATTTATTTTAAGTAAATTTTTTATTATAATTGATTTGTATTCTTTAAAATTGATATAAACATAAGTATTAAAATACCATTGAAAATATTTGATTTTTCAAAAATTTGATTTTTAGAAATTATTTGTACTTTGGAGGACAAAATTATTTTTCTATACACTTAAATAGTTTAAGGGTTAAAATAGTCTTTTAATAAAAATTATGTTAAATATTTTGTTACTTTTAATGATTTAGCGGTGAAATGATAATAATTGAAACATCGGGTGTTAAAATGTAGTTGTCAAAAATTTTTAATGATAAAGTAATATGTCAAAAAATATTATATGGATATTTGATAATATCCCTTATTTTTTTTAGCAATTATACGTACATAATAGGATGCCAACAACGATTAGAACTCAAAATCACTAGAAATCAATCACTTTCTTTTTTTATAGGGGAATAAATTTGAAATTAATTTTTTTTTTTTTAGCTCTCTGTCTCCTCAAGATTTCAAATTCTCAAGAAGCCAACTACGTGTATCCCTTGAAACAAATGTTAAAAAATCACTTGGAAAAAAAATGTTATCTTTTATTTATATATTATGATTTATGAAAAAAATAAGATATAATTGTCTTTTTTAAAAATATTAAGGTTATTATAATAATTTTAAAAATGTGTGGTAATTTATTAAGAGAATATATTATTATTAGCAGGGTCCATAAGTTTGTACAGAGGCATTGACTTGTAATAAATGCAAGGTGTATAGTGGGAAAATTATGTCATGATTGAAGAATTCTCAAGACAACTAAGACTATGTTTATTACTGCTTATTAAAGTAAAATTTATAGAAGTAGAACTTATATCAGTAAAACTTTTGATAAAAAAAACTATTGGGTATCTAGTTGTCAATTAAAAAAATTATTTTGAAATATTTTTAGAGTATTTTTTATATTACATATATTTTTAGAAAAATTCTCTAACCCCTACTCCCAAAAGCTCAAATTTTGGGCTTTTGTTAGTAAAGGTAAATTAACTTATTTAAGCTAAAAAAAGAAAAAAAAAAACTCTACTAAAAATATGACCAAACACCCAAAAAAATTTTAAAAAGTGTTTATAGAATTGATTAAACACTAATGGTGACTAAATAAATTATACCAAACAGACACTAACATGAGAATTATGATATAATTTTCAAGGAATATGTTTGACATATATTAAGAAAAATATTAAAATTATTAATTCTAAGTGGTATACTCTTTATAATGGAGTATGATAATTCTTTATATTAAGAATTACTACTGTTGATGAAGACAATGTTTTGTAACAATAATTATGAATTTTTATTTTATTTTTTTAATCAAGGTGAAGATTTTTTAAAATTAATTTAAAATATAAATAAAATTTATTTTAATAAGTCAACGAGAGTGAGAAACACACTTATGAGTAAGTGAGATATAATTAGTGTAACTTTTAATGCCTACTTATCTTGATTGTAGGCATATTTTTTTAATAATAGAAAGATAGAAAGAAGAGAATTATTATCTCAATTTGAGAGCATTCAAAACTTTTAAAATAGAAAGAAATATTTTTAAGTACGTAGATATATTTTAAGAGCATTTAGCTCCTCAATATGGGTATTATAGATTTACTTTGTTAAGAATATTTCTTGAGATCATATATTGTATGGTCTAGCAAAATAATTTTCGTTTAAAACGAATAACGATGGCATAAAATATTAAATTATCATTTTATTTCTTACACCTTACTTCCAAAATCTATTTTTTTGGTTCTAAAAACTTTCAACACTATAAAACTTTCATTACATAATTTTCTTATAGTATCAAACATCCATTTTAATTAGAATGAAATAATCACCTATGTTAATTTTACTTGATAAATCTTACTGGTGAATCAATCCAAGTTGTCTTGGGACACACGCTTTTTATAAGATTTTAACGTTCTAAAAGTGTATGATGGGGACTTGGAAAAAACACATTTGAGTTCCATTCCACAATTGCTAAAGGTTTAGAAGTTGTTTCCTGCTACAAGATTTCACTTTTGTGCAGGGTGACCAGCAAGATCAGAGGGGAGTTGAAGAATGGAGAATTTCGAATTTCGAATTTCGAGAAAGGTTACTGCTCCACGACAAGTTCTATACTCCGTATAAACTGTAGGACGATTTTTTTTTTTCTTATGTGGGGAGAATCTGATTTTCTAATTTAATTAGACGTCTAACTTAATATGTTTAATTTATTAAAAATATTTATTTTTTATTTTAATTAGATATCTAACTTAATATAAATATTTATTTTTTAGTTTAATTAATGTCTAATTTAGAAGTCAATTAATGACAAAATTTTATAATTGATCCGTATGATTTATTTAGAGTAAGAAGTTAATTCAAATAAAAAGTTTATTAATTATTTTATATATTTTTTAAGAAATAAATAAGGTAAGGATATCAAATTTATTTATATTCAAATTCATAGAATTTAAGTATAAAAGAGAGCTAAAATCTATTTAATTTAGCAATAGTAGATTGATAATAAAAATTATCCTACACAAGATTTCTTTAAAAGTAATGTTTTGCATCAATTCCTACATAAGATTGGTTTTGCATCAATTCCTTTAAAAGTAATGTTTGGAAACTATCTGAATGCTAAATAAAGAAACACTAAATTTTGTTGTTTTTGTCTTTACCTGAGATGATGATGAGCCTTTGTTATTGCAGTGAATTATGAATAAATGGATTTTTCCTGTTATAGTTGTTGAGGAGAAGATGAGATCGCGATGCTGAGAGAAAAAGTGCATACAAGCCCCAATTATGAATTGAACCGGTTAAAAATTAAGACGCAAATTTTAATTTGCTGTCAAAATAAGGTGGTTGAGCAAAGCCTCCCCTACAGACAATACACGACACTGAAGGTATCGCTTGAAGAAATATTCCAAGTGGCGGAGGAGCGAGAACTGCTGAGCCCTCCAACACCAATGGCTAAACCAGCTGGCAAAAGAGATAGAGGATGGTTTTGCCATTTCCACGGTGACCACGGCCACTCAATGTCACAGTGCCGGGATTTGAAGAACTAGGTGGAAGACCTGGTTAGAAACTGATATTTAGATGAGTTTATTAACGGGGGCCATCCGGTGGTCGAGCAGCAGTCAGAAGAGGATAACCGAGCCTACAGCATAGACCTGGAGCCATTAGCTACGAGGGTGATCTTAGGAGGACCCACGATGGTGGGAAATCCAAACAGGGCCTGGAAAAACTATTGCAGATACGCCGCTGTTGGCCGGGAGGTCCTGTTTGCCGCACCTGCTGTAAAAAAGACTAAGGTACGGCAGGTGCCCATCATGTGGACAGAGGAGGATGAAGAAGGGGTACTGTACCCCCACAAAGATGCCTTAGTCGTGAAGGCAAATGTCGCTAATAAGGAGGTCGATCGAATGTTAATGGATTCAGGAAGCTCGGTGGACATTCTCTTCAAGTCCACACTCGACGACTTGGGAATAACGGATGTGAGCCTCGAGCAGACGAACACTTCCCTGAAAGGGTTCGGAGGAGGAAAGCTGACCCCTCTGGGAATCATCAAATTGGCTATGACTATGGGCTCGAGGCCTTTTGAAAAGAACATGATGCTAGACTTTGTGGTGGTGGATGACGTCAGCCCTTACCAAGCAATATTGGGGAGGCCCTTCATGAGGATCAGCTAATTAGTATTATCCACCCACTACTTAGCCTTGAAGTACTGAGTAAATGGAGCCGTAGGAGTCGTCAAGGGCAGTTAGAGGGTTGCGAGGAGCTGCTACGCTGTGGCGGCAAATGAGACTATGCAGGTAACGTCATTAGACTCGAGGGGGGAGTCGAAGAGTGGAAGACAGGAGCCCTCTGAGGAACTGGAGGAAATTAGAGTAAGAGCAGACGACCACGAGAAGAAGGTCCGGATCGACTCGGGCATTAGAGAGCAGTTGAGGGAAAATCTGGTCGAGTTTTAGCGAGCACACTCTGATGTATTCACTTGGACACACGAGGATATGCCCGGGATTGACCTGGAGGTGGCTTGTCACAGGCTAGCAGTACGGAAGAATGCCAAGCCAGTAAGGCAGAAGAGGAGATGTGTCAACCAAGAAAGGTACGAGGCCATGAACTGTGAGGTGGAGAAGTTGCTGAAGACGAGATTCATAAGGAAATCTCCTACCCTGAATGGATCTCGATCGTGGTGTTGGTAAAGAAGGCAAGTGGAAAATGGAGAATGTGCGTGGACTTCACGAATGTAAATAAAGCTTGCCCGAAAGATAGCTTTCTGTTTCCGAAGATAGATCAGCTGGTTGACTCCACGGTGGGACACGGACTGCTTAGTTTTATGGATGCATTCTCGGGTTATAACAAAATTCTCATGCACCGGCCAGACGAGTAATGCAAAGCTTTCATCACTAACCAATTCCTATTTTGCTATAAGGTCATGCCTTTCGGCTGAAGAATGCGGGGGCAACCTACTAGAGACTGGTGAATAAGGTCTTCAAGCCACTGATCAGCCGAACAATGGAGGTTTATGTGGACGATATGATCATTAAGTCAAAGGACGCGGAGGAATATGTAAAGCATTTGGAAGAAATCTTTGCGCTTCTAAGGAAATACCGGATGATGCTTAATCCAGAGAAATATGCCTTTGGAGTCAGTTCGGGAAAATTCTTGGGCTTCATGGTTAGTTATAGAGGAATCGAAGCCAATCCGGAAAAAATAAGAGCAGTAGTGGAGATGAAGTCCCCGCGTACTCTCAAGGAGATACAAAGCCCCGACGGTAAATTGGCATCCCTTAACAGTGTTCATCTCCCGAGCCACCGATAAATGTCTGCGTCTTCTTCCGTGAAATGAGAAAAGGCGGAAAGATAAAGTGGACACCGAATCTGAGTTGCATTCCAACGAGTTGAAGGAATACTTATTTGAAAGTCCCTATTATCCAACACCTCGGCGAGGAGAGGTTTTGTATTTGTACTTAGTAGTGTCATGGCCCAGGCGGCAATTTCGATCTTAGTTGGGGAAAATTAAAAGATACAATGCAAGTCTATTGCAGCGGTACTGAAGAAACTCGATGTCATGATGGAAGATGAAGTAGCATTTTAGCAGGCGGCGGCAACTGGCGAGACCTTGCTTCGAGCGCAATCGCAGCGGTTTAGCCGAGCAGCGCTCGGTGATTACGCACGAGCGAAGACACCGGAAGGTTGGTGAAATGGTGGTGAAACCGGTGAATTCGTGCTCGGCTACCAGCGACCGCAATAAAAGGCGCGATCTTCCTCACTCAGCTAAATATCACTCAGTGCACATCCGCCCGGGTCAGGTGCCAGTCAGGACAGACGCCAGGCGGGAGGAGCCAGGTAATAAACGCGGCGGTGACCTTTGGATGGATCCAGATCATCCACTTATACCGGCCCGAAGCGTTGTCTGCGGTAAAGCGGGAGCGAGCTAAAGTGTCATGGCGGATCTGCTTGTTGATTGATGGGGTATTATCTGAGTGAGGATATACTCTCCCATCTCTTATCTTTATTTAGATCGAGGAAATAGATTATGTCCTCGGGAAATACATGAAGGAATCATGTGGGAACCACTCGGCCGAGGTCTTTGGCTTTTAAGGTCTTAAGGCAGGGATACTTTTGGCCTCGCATGCATCGGGATGCCTGAGAAGACCAAGAGCTGCAAGAGTTGCCAAAGCTTTGGCAACTATGACACTGACCTCCAGGAACCTCACGGTGATGAACTCGCCTTGGCAGTTTGCTCGATGGGGAATCGACTTAATTGGGCCATTACGAAGGGAAAGCATACTGCAACCTGTCTTAGTAGTGGCGATTGATTATTCTAAAATGGGTTGAGGTGGAAGCCTTGGCGATATTATAGGCAACGAAACCACTAAGTTCATTTGGAAAAATGTGATTTGCGATGCAGGATTCCCCAGCGTTGATTCTGAGACAACGGGAGGCGGTTTGACAATCATAAGTTTGGGGACTTACGCAGAACATGGGAATAGAGCTAAAGTTTTGCTCACCATTACATCCGCAAGCAAATGGGCAAGTGGAGGCTGCAAACAAGACTATAAAGCGCCTTCTAAAAACCAGACTCGACGAGCATAAGGGAGCTTGGGTTGACGAGCTACCTGGTGTCTTGTGGGCTTACAGAACCACGTACAAAACTGCCACAGGGAAAACTCCATTCTCCTTGGCATTTGGGCATGAAGCAGTTGTCCCCGCCAAAATAGGGATGGGAACACACTGGATGGAGCACTTTAATGAGTAGCAAAACGACGAGCAGATATGTGCCAACTTGGACTTGCTGGAAGAAAAGAGGGAAAGGTCCGCGACAAAGATACTGGAATACCAACAAAAGGTGGTCAGCTATTACAACCGGAACGTACACATTCGCCCATTTCAAGTAGGAGATTGGGTACTTAGAAGAGTGAATCAGAACACTAGGGAACCCAAGCAAGGTGTGTTTGGCCCGAACTGGGAAGGCCCCTATAGGGTCTCTCAAACAGCCGGACCGGGAGCATACAGATTGACCTACCCGGATGGACGAGAGGTCAAAAGACCATGGAACGCGCAGCATTTGATTGCAATTGTTGATATCCAGTTTTTCCAAAATAGAGATACGTAAAATCTTGAATGTGAATAAAGGCAAGAAAAATGCTTCCAGTGTTAATTCAATATGAGCAAGTTAAAGCTTATAAACACCAAGAAATGCGAAGGCCCGAAGTCTCTGATCCAAATTTAAGACGAGACGGTGCCAAGCGTGAGCCAATAGCAGGCTCGAGCAGAATAAGCTCGCGAAGATACACCAAGGGCAGAAGTCTCAAAGCAAAATTTAAGGCGAGACGGTGCCAAGCGTGAGCCAATAGTAGGCTCGAGCAGAATAAGCTCGCGAAGATACGCCAAGGCCAGAAGTCTCTAAGCAAAATTTAAGGCGAAACGGTGCCAAGCGTGAGTCAATAGTAGGCTCGAGCAGAATAAGCTCGCGAAGATACGCCAAGGCCAGAAGTCTCTAAGCCAAATTTAAGGCGAGACGGTGCCAAGCGTGAGCCAATAGCAGGCTCGAGCAGAATAAGCTCGCGAAGATACACCAAGGGCAGAAGTCTCAAAGCAAAATTTAATGCGAGACGGTGCCAAGCGTGAGCCAATAGCAGGCTCGAACAGAATAAGCTCGCGAAGATACGCCAAGGCCAGAAGTCTCTAAGCCAAATTTAAGGCGTGATGGTACCAAACGTGAGCCAATAGTAGGCTCAAGTAGAATAAGCTCACGAAGATACGCCAAGACCAGAAGTCTCTAAGCCAAATTTAAGGCGAGGCGGTGCCAAGCATGAGCCAATAGCAGGCTCGAGCATAATAAGCTCGCAAAGAAACGTAAAGGCCAGAAATCTCAAAACCTAACCTCAAGCGAGACGGTGCCAAGCGTGAGCCAATAGCAAGCTCGAGCAAAATAAGCTCACGTGAACCAACAGCAAGGTCGAGCAGAACGAGCTCGCGAAGAAACGCAAAGGCCAGAAGTCTCAAAACCTAACTTAAGATGAGACGGAGCCTAATATGAGCC
The DNA here is from genome assembly GCA_025617385.1 of Murraya koenigii. Taxonomy (NCBI): domain Eukaryota; kingdom Viridiplantae; phylum Streptophyta; class Magnoliopsida; order Sapindales; family Rutaceae; genus Murraya; species Murraya koenigii. The sequence continues at coordinate 51,854,585 of CM046811.1, read as the reverse complement.
AGATATCTGTTCGAGCAGATCAAGCTCGCAAAAGAAACAGAGATCTATAAGCCTAACTTAAGGCAAGACTTTGTCGAGCATAAGCCAAGAGAGGGCACGAGCAAAAGTGACTCGGAGAAGAAAAACAAGGGCCTAACATTTATTAAAATTTACTTGGCAAATGCATGAAGTTAATCTCATAGTGCAAGGCAAAAATATATATGTAAACACAAAGACATATTATTATCAATGTTCTTCATTTATTTATCAGAAAATACAAGTACAAGAAAAAAAAAAAGTCCTAAGTTGGCTTGAGCATTAGGGCTAGTAGATGGAGCAGGATCCACGGGGAGCGGAGCACCTTCCGTGGCAGAGCAGCAGCAGCAAGGGAGACCTCAGCATCATGAGGAGCGGCCTCTTCAGTCCCGGCAGGGGCCTCAGTTGAGGGGATTCTCGGCTCTAGGTTTATGGCATCGTAATCAAGCATGTACGCATCAACACTCGCCTCGAGCTTGGATATATCCATGTCAGGGTATTCCTTGCCCAGGACGGATACGAGGCAGTCATAGCTGAAAGTCACCCCGTCATTGTACTCAGTCACGAGCCGACCCTCCAAGGAATCCACCTTCCTCTGAAGGCGAGAAGTCTCCACCTCCAGGGTCTTCAAAAGCGAGAACCTCTGCACGTCTAGATCCTTTCGAGCATTCAGCAGCTCGTCCCGGACCATAGACAACTCCTTCTCGAGCTGGAGAGCCTTGGACTCTGACATGGTTGCCTTTTCCTCGAAGGTGGAGATCTCCGTGCGAAGCTTCGCCGCCTCCTCGTCCTTCTGCTCAAGACTCTGTTTCAAGTTCTTATTTTCTGCTCTGATCTTCCTCTGAGAATCCAAAGTCTTGGTCTTGAAGCGGTAGCAACAGCCGCAGCGCGGGAAGAGAGGCGGTGGAATACGCTGACTAAGTCATCAGCGCCAAAAGCCTCTATCCCTTCTAATAACTTCTCCTCGATCTGTTTAGTGAAGTCCTTAAGGTAGGGATCGGCGATGTCAGGCCGCTGTTGCTCTTGTACGCGTCCTGATCGAGGTCAAGCTGAAGTGGCAGTCCTCGGACCCCTGCGAGTTTCACCCTCGGTTGCTCGCTCAGTCTCCCAAGCAGGGGGTGCAGCCCTAATCGACGAAGTTGGAGCATCAGCTCGAGGCCGCTTTGCTAGAATTGAGGAACTCTGCTCGGACGGTTCTAGGTGCTCACAGGTCTCTTCAGGCGAGAAAGAACTCCGCTCATCTCCTCTTCAGGAACGAGGCCAAACTCCACTAGATTGTGGATTGAGAATAGCTCCCTGCACGAGCTCGCGTTGTCGAGGGCAATGTTGACACGCGATTGAAGCTCTTCCCCAATCCGATAAGAGGCACTCCAAGACACTGCAACAACAATCAGAACAGAATGATAAGAAGAAATGCAAGAAAGTAAAACTAAAGTAATAACACATTGAACAACAGACGACCTGGAGTGCAAAAACGAGAAGGAATCGGAGGGACCCCTTCAGAGGCAGATGCAACTTGCCCCCAATCTCCCCCGGCTAAGAAAAATTTACCCTTCCAGTTGCCACAAGAAATGGGGATATCAGTAATGGGCTTCTTGCCTTTCAAGCTGGAGGCGAAGTAGTACCAGCCAACATCCTTCGGGCTACTTTTTAGTTAGTATAGATGTTTTATCTCCTCTACTGAAGGCTCGCCCAGGTTGCACCACCTCCACAATACATACAGACCAGACAAGACCCTCCACCCATTAGGGGTCAACTGCCCCTGGGCCAAGCGGAGACTAGATAGTACCCAAATAAAATAAGGTTGGAGAGGCAACCTAGCCCCCCACTTGAAACATTCCAAATAGAGATTGACATACCCTCGGGGAGGATGGTTGGGCATGTCACCCTTACCGGGCACCCGCAGGTCCATACTAGCCGATATGTGGTAGGTGTCTCTAAGCCGGTCCAGGTCCGGGTGTGAAGTTTCACACCTCATAAAATCAATGGGGTACCATCCACCCTCTGACCTTTGGCTAGCCCTTTCCCCTTGTTGCGGCCAGGGCTTCCCCATAACCACGACCCCCTCGGGACTTGGGTCTCTCACCGAGACCATCCTAATTAGTTCAGAATCAGTCAAAGAGGATGCTTCTTCAGACAATATTCTACGGGGTTGTTGTGTGTCTGACATGTTTCCTATGGACACAATCTACTAAATAGGAATCGGAAACCCAAATAAACGAAGAGCAGAACAAGAACGAAAAGAAGGAAAGAAGTTTATACCTGAAAAAGAGTTGACGACGGAAATGGCAACGACTGTAAGGAAGAAGATGAGAAGCACTCGCAAGCAATTAATTTTGGTTTGAGCAAAGATTGACAATAGGAGTCACAGTAAAGAAATTGAGGGTTTTTAAAGGGGAAAGCGCGTCCCTTCAGCAGACGGCACGCATCTCAAGAGACGCGACTGTTCAAGTAACCGCCTCTTCAAAATTCAAACGAACAGCCAGGATCTATCCGCGTGTCTCGCATTAAATATGAAATGACAGAAAGTGGGGGACAGCTCAGCGTGGGAAGATAAAAAGGCCGGGTAAGCCAGCCCAAACAAGAAGTTTCCAGTCATATCTCGCTTCACTCCAAAGACTAGAAACTGGGGGACTGGTGTTTAGGTAATTCCGAGCAAGTCCCCTCGAAGCCAATCCAGCTCGAGTAGAAGACCTCGGGGTCAACCTAGCTCGAGTAGAAGACTCGATCGCTCGCACGCAAACGACCTCACTAGCGTCAAAGTTGGTCAAGATCGAGTGTCCCAAGGCTGGTCGAATCCCGAGCTCCTTCTTCTGCTCGAGGTCTTCAAGCCCCCCGGGCATGACCACGCCACGACATGGAGAAAATGCAAGAGTCAAGCATAGCCGATTCGAGACAGTGGGGTCCTCCCTTCTGACAGCTCAACGCGACGATCGATGCCTGGCCGACATCCCAAGCGGTATGGTGCCATCACTTTTACCGATGGCCGACAAACTCCCCCACAGTGTCATCATTTTGGACACGTATGCCCGACACTATCATTAAGCCGTGGGAACCCATGTCCACCAGACAACCCCGCATTCCCAGGGAATGCCACAATAATCCCGGCTGTCAGAGGGACCCAGACACCATGGATGCGACGCTCGAGAAAAGCGGAACTTGAAAGATTGAAGTGAAGGTTCGGGGTTCCAAAATTTTTGGGAGGTCTTTCTTCTTCTTCCCTCTCCTTTCGATCTTTGACAAGTTCTTGAAATTTTTGCCACTTAAAGATAGAAAAATCACTTTATTTCTTCGGTCTCTCTAAAAAAGAGGGATACAAAAAGAATAACCCGATTACTGACTTGAGCGTCGGAGGGTTTTCACCAGAAAAATACCTGGCGACCCCTGACCTTATTTTTTGTGAGCACAAGCGCAAGAAATTCACTATCCCAGTAAACAGAAAAAGGTTGGAGTTGGTGAGGAATCTTGCTTGAGCATCACGCGAGCAGAAGTTTATGACCCGGCTCGAGAGCACGCTGAAAGCCACATCAATAAATACCACATGTCAATAGATCTCAAAAAGATATGATACTAATCAGACGTAGGAGCATCTGAACCCATTTAGTAGACCTAGATCAATATTGAGAGGACAATTACTGTTTTTCTTACTCTTAAAACTTCGAGAGTTGTGTGACTTTCCTTTTTTTTTTTTTCATCTTTTCTCCCATTCTTCTTGTACTACATCCATTGCTTGAACCTCATGTTTTATCATATATGCTTGCGTGAAAATTTTCTTTTAGGCCCGGCAAATGATTGCTTGAGTCGACATGATGTTGAAGAAATTTCAACGTTTAAAATAAAGAAAAATCATAATTTAATGGGCGAGTTTGATTGGAGTCCAAAAACTAATACTAATATTACAACAGCATGCAGGAAGGGAAATTGGATTGCAATTGTTTTGATTGCATTTTCTATCTAAATAAATGGAACCAAAATTAATCGAAGGCCTCTATTTTATTTGTTTTTGTAGCTAATGAAGGAAAGGACAAACATAAATAATTATTAATAATAATATTTTTTTTTTATTTTGTGTAGACAATATATATAACAAGTTGTTGAGCTGTTGTTCTGCTCATTTTTTTTTCTATTTTCATTCAGATGAAGATGAACATTTCCGTAGTCTTGCCAAGCAATTATCTTTGGGCCTTGTATGCGGTAAATACATCACTTGACATCCTGGATTCAACCGTTCCAACCTACAACACCCAATTTACAATGTGATCAGAATGAATATACAATATGTGTGTGTGCGGTCATGTTTATGAGCATGTTCCATATTAAAGGGAGGTTATTTGGATTTATAAGTCAGTCATGTCATTCCACCCAATAGACTAGCCTTTTGGATTTGATACATAAAAAACTTAGGCCAAGCCTCTCCCAACAAGTGGTATCAGAACTAGACCCTAGTAGTCAGAATGTGGTGATGCCTGTTAGAACATCTCAAGTGTGTTGAACGAAAGGATCAGGGTTTAACATTATAAGTCTCCATCCAATAGACTAGTCTTTTGATTGCATACCTAGAAATCCTAGGTCAAGCCCCCCAACATAATGTAATCATGTGGTTGCGTTGATATCGAAGAACCATCTGTTCTCTCTAGTCAGGTAAATAATATCTGCACAAATAACCTTGAAACAGCCTAGAAGAAGAAGAGTTTGAGTTCGCAAGATAACTCACCGATAATTGAGCAGAAAATAATGGAGAAATATAGTTATTTCAAGCTTGGCAAGATCATTTCCAGGGCACAACCTGCTGCCTCCTCCAAAGGGAAGGAAACTTCCAGCTTTGGCTGTATAATTCTGTACTCGGTTTACAGAAACAACAACGTCATCATCATTAGATCATATAATTATAGATATATGGCAGGCATATGCATTAACTAACATATTAAAATGATTTAAACAAACAATCTACAACTTACATCCCATCTGGAAGGATTGAATTCTTTTGGATTTGGATAAATTTCAGGATCCAAATGAACACTTCTGAACCAAACCAGAACTTTCCAACCCTTGGGAATGGTGTACCCTGAAATGGAACACATTTCAATTTGGTTCAGTAAACCGTAAACCATGCTTATCCAGAGCCAGGGAAGACTCGTAAAATTATTTTTTCATGTTCATCAAATATATTGAGGAAAAAAATCCAGAAATTGAACTGACCACTTATATTGACATCTGTTTTGGCTTCTCGGAAAACTGTGAGTGAGAATGTGATTACACGAAGCGTTTCATCAACCACCTTCAGAGGAAGCAAAGAGAAAAAAATTTAAAAAAAGAAAAGAAAAGGATTTTGAGTTGGATTGAACATTCAATTCAATTGATTCATCAAAACAGCCAAATCAAATACCTTAGAAAGACAATCCATTTCTCGAATTTCTTTAAGGGTCAAACCCTTCTGCATAGCTGGCCTTTTTTTAACAATCATCTCTTGCTCTGCCTAGAAAACAAAAGTAAGCAAAGGTCGATAAATCTTAAGCTGGCAAAACAAAAGAAAACAAAGTTGCTGGTATCGATGATGGCTGGTAAAAAGACATTTAAATTATTTGTGATGTGGTCACCTTAGCTCTTTGAAGAAATTCAGGGTGGTCTTGCAAGAAAATAGTAGCCCACATCATGGTATGGCCAGAAGATTCATGGCCAGCATTCAAGTACATCAACAGAACATCAATGATCTCCTCGTCTTCCAATTTTCTGCCATTTTCATCCTCAACACTCAGCAGGGAATCCATCATGTCTTTCTTCTTCGGAAAGTTATCATCCTTGCTCTGATTTCTTCGTTGATCCACTACAGACTGTAGTATTGCCACAAGATTTTTCCGAGCCTGAACCAACAAAGAAAGTCCTCATTAAATTAATTAACATCTGCTACAGACTATCATTGAATTAATTAACATCCACTACAGACTATGTTGATGTTAATTAATGTTACATACGAAAAGAAAACAACTGACCTTAAGAGCCTTATGATAGGCAAATCCAGGAAGATTGATAGCCATGGCTCTAACTCCATAGTTAAGTTTAGTGTATTCCCTCTCCAAAGCCTTGAGTACATGGTCACTCTCAGAGCTAAGAAAAATATACATGATTATCCTGAAAGTAAGCCTTCGGAGTTGAGTTAAGAATTCGATTCGTTCCAAATTGGACCATTTGTCCAAGGCAGAGATCACAATGTCTTCAATGTAATGCACGTAGACAGACAATGCTTCATGACCATTGACAGGAGCGGCCGTTAAGCGACGGAGACGCTTGTGTTCTTCGTAGGAAATGCCAATAAATGATTTCTTCCCAATGAGTTCCATTGTGGAAGCTGGCCATCCGGGCTTGAATGCATCATCATCCGTTAGTACTCTTTTGCAAGTTTCGGGTGTTGTAACTATTATACTTGGGTTCCCGAACATGAATGCCTTGTACATTCCAGTACGTCCGAATCTAATCAATTTTTCATTTTGAAACAAAAATTAAATAAAATAATAATATTTATTATTAGCACTTCATTATTTTATTATTAGGTATACTGCATGTATATAGGATATTTTTAATTATTGATTGAGGCCAAGCTTTCTTTCAGTATTAATTAATAGCTACTAAATACAAGAATGCTATGAAAAAGTGGAACATCATACATCTTCAAGTCACATTCTTTAGATTAGAAACTACCAGTCTTTTAAATATTTGTGATTTTTCTCTATATATATATTTTTTTGTGGAACCCCAACCCACTAATAAATATCATTAGCTAAATGGACTTCGTAACCCCACTAACTAACATGGCGCTCTATTAATGATTTATTGAAATTGCCTCCATTAGGTATCTTTTTTATTCACCAATTTTTGAATTACAAGAAAAAAAAAATTATCACCAACAGTTTATTAACAATTGACAATGCAACTAGATATATAGCCTAAAAAGTTATAGAATTATTATTGTTATTATTATAATGAATATTATTAATTACTGAACAATTGTTTCTACTATTAAAAAACTATTAGCTATCATCTCTCATCAGCTTTGTATGAGTATATTAAAAAAAAATTAAGAATGAAAGAGAGAAGTGAAAAATCGAATTCAGAGAACTAAAATCATCACTTCAATAATAGAATATATCATATAATATAATAAAAGACTGTGTGTAAAAAAAAAGGAAATTGAAAAGTGAGGAAGGAAATGAAGGAAGCGGTGGAGATGATGAGAAGAAAGCTGAGAGGAATGGGAAGTGGGAACAAAAATGGGTTTGGATTTGGGATTGAGGAAGGGGGACGGGCTAAAAAATAAAAAAGATTGACGATGACGCGGAAATTGGAGTGTTTTTTGTGACAATTTAATTGGGTCTTTGGTTACCGATGCGATGCGGATGTATGTAATTAATTCATAATATATTAAGAAGAAGAAGTAGTGGGAGTTGTGCAAGTTTTAATTTTGCATAAACCAATTGGGAGAGGGAGAGGGAGACCATGAATATGACAGTGAAAATGACAAAAAGGAGTCTGTATGAAACGTTGCTGTGACGTCTTTGATTCCGTATTCACTAAGGTACATAGAGATGAGATGGGATGGAATGAGCTGCTGCAATACAAATCCAAATACAAATACAAGAAACAATAACACATCACCCCCCCTTTCAAGGCCACACCATTACGTTACCCCATGGCGTTTTAGTACTTTTATAATATCTAAGGCACACCAACGCAACGAATTTGGTTATCTATATAGTTAATAAAAATATAATATAAGAACTCAAAAGAAAAAGAAAACAGAAAGAAAGAGGGAGGGGTACCTGGAGACGAAGCTGTCCATGAAGGAATCAGGGTGAGTGGTCTTGAAAGCTCTGAGAAAAGACCACATATTTCCAATGAAGGGCCATCCCATATCACCTGGTGGAAGAGAGTGCCGCTTTTCACCTAATTTTCTTTCATACAACCACCAATTAACTCTCTCCATAACCCATTTTAGAATCATCATTGAACCACCAATCATGCTTCCCACCACCGCCGCCGCCGCTACCACCACCCCCCAACTCCAACTGCTATTGGAATTCATCATCCACTCCATTTTTCGATCGATAAACCACCCAACCAACACCAACACCTTTAACTCGCCACCCCTTAATATTATTAATAATAAAGACTAGTAGTGAGGCTCAGAGCTGAGACATTCCTCTCAGTCTCGTTCCTTGCACCATATGCCCCACACCTACACACCCACACACACACACGCGCAACACCAGGAGAACTTTAGTCAAGTGGAGTAATTATATATGTAGGGGGTGAATTTTATTTGGAGGGGGCTGTAGGTAATTAAGGAAACCTAAGCTTGCCGGCCAATATATCTGTTTCTTTGTCCTCTTCTCATTACCATTTTTTTTTTTATCCCCTTTGCTCCCTGTTTTTTTTCTTTCCTTTTTCTTCAATTTATACCTTATTTCTTCTTTCCTTGTATAAAATAAACTAACTATAATATTTTTGCATAATATAATTATTAATAACAACCTTATTCCTTATATGGACCATCAATGAAATGAATTTCTATTATTTCCAGTGTAATCTCGTCAATAATAATCATTTTAGGCATTTTTGTTTCCATCATCATTATTTGGATTAGATCCAAAACAATATAATTATATGTAGTGGCCGATTCAGAAAAATATTTGGTAAAATTTATTTTTAAAAGTAGTTATATGTATTTAATAAATTTTATTGTTAAATTATTAAAAGAATGTAAAAAACTGAATTAGACATAATATTGAATAAAATTTATTTAAATATTTATAAATATATATATACAATACTTTTTTTATTGTGTACATATAATAATTGATAACTAAAATAAATACTTTATATTATTAATTTTATTATTTTTATTTTTATTTTATTATCTCAATATAATTGATAATAATGATAATCTTTTTATAGTTAATAATTTTATTTCCTAATTAATAAGGATAATTTTATATTTTTATAATATATATATATAATTATATTAAGTATAAAATTTATTTTTAAAATTTAAATTTAAAAAAATACTCTACTCTTTAAAATTTGTTATAAGATAAGGTAATTATTTTTAAAATAATTTTTTTAAAAATTTATTAAACTCTAAAAGTAATTTTAAAAAAGTTAAAAGTTAATTTTAGAGTTTAATAAATTTAACTTTTAATTTTTTTAAAATTACTTTTAAACTTTCAAAAAAATAATCACTTTAACTTACTTTTAAATTAAACCTTTAACTTACTTTTAAATTAAACGGCTTGAAGTCGAGTGGGATGTGAAGGATCGATCCGACTAAAATTGACATATATATTCATGTTGGAAAACAAGTTGTTAGGTTTGCATCTATTTTCAGTAAAAGCAGGGATTCTCCTAAAAAACTAGGGGTTCTTATTCTTAAACAACAAATTTCAAAACAAATAAGTTCTTGATCATTGCTTCACATACAGTACAAGTGTGTGCTGCTGAGCAGCATGATGGATGTAAAATTTTAGGATGGCATATCTGTAAATGAGAACGGTCAATGCTCAACTCATGAATAAATAATGTGGTCAGGGAGAATCCAAAAAATATTCCTAAATCTCCTGCACATAATAACTTCCAGTGTCGTCGGTGTAGCTGTGACATGGAGAGAAGAATTCCCAAGACAAAAGAAAGAGGATGCCCCAAAAAAACAGATCAAGAAAAAATAACAACACTACAACAGCCTTTAACTTAGCCCTGACATATATTCGTGTCCATGGACCATAGGTAATTGTAAATTCATTAACTTCAAGTTCAAGAGATGCATTTGGGGCGTTGCTCATAAAGATTATTATGAGTCCCTGCATTTTGGTATTGCATTTGCGTGCATCCTATATCACAACATAACATAAGTTTTATATTACAAGTTGCCATTTAACAAGAAGTTCACCATGCAAAAAGAAAACAGAAGAAAAGAAAACAAATAACCAAGGTTTCCACACACAACACAAACAGCCCTCTGCCCGTCCAGTCTTAACGCTCTCCTGGTGTAGCTGGTGACTCTAAATTTGATATTGCTATCAGCTCAGCCCTATACTTCTCTGCTCCATCATAATCCGTGTTCACTTTAGCTGGTGTTTCACCGTTAGGAATTTCTGACGACAATTTTGAAGCAGAAGTGTTGTCTGGTAGAGTGTATGAGATGGCAATGAGCAACTCTCGCGTGACTTCCTCACAATCTTCCTTGCCAGATGCCGACTTATCCATAAAATTACAATCTTCTTATCCTGCAATTTATTATCTCACACCACTCTATTCAAAAAAATGATCAAGTGACGAAAGGCAATGTCGTACACATGCTAACAGCACAACAGCATGCATATATAACTCATAATCACCAAAATGCGTTGCCAAAAGAAATAAAAGAAATCACTTGTGCACCAGCTAGTGTAACCTTTGGTGATCAATCAGCAATTTTCCTCATTGACAGTATATAGACTCAGTAATTTACGCAGCCTGCATCAGCACATAGGCACACAAAATAATCGACACAGTCCACTCAGCTTGGATATCCAAGCTGTCAAAGCACTTCACCTTGGCAGAAGCGGACACCGTGGAGTTCAGTTTACAGTAAAGGCTTATTCAAAATCTACAAAGCTAAGCAAGACTGCACATTCATATTTGTCTAGGAAGCATCATCCCAAGTGCAGGAGTTGTGGGAAATCAAACATTACCATGCACCAACAACAGATGCATGCAACAAGTGGCAAGACTTGAAGGGATAAATAAAAAAGGGTGAACTGTATCTTTCAAGTAGATGCATGCCTTAAGTTTTAAGTAAAAGGACATCAGCGATTTTTCAAGTGAGGAAAGCTTTTGGGCACACCAATACAACAGTTAAAAAAGTTTTTGGAACAATGATGCGAAGCACAAATTTTATTCCAAGCACAATGTCAATCACACTGGAATTAATTAACAGGAAGAAGCAGTCTTAGTATGTACATGCAGCCCTATAAAATAATTTATCCACGGCCGGCCCTAATAACTGGAGAACTAATATCAAAGAAACAGACGCGTCCAAATTAACGTGTATTTCTCAACTCCCTCGACCTCGAGTTACAACAGCACGAGCAATTGAAAAAAGATAAATTAATTAACATGCAGTTGCTCAGTTAATTAGAAGTAAAAATACAAATCAAATCAACTAAATCAGTACAGAGATAAACAGTAATTCAGTGCAGAAATATAGTAATCGATTTAAGTACGGATACAGAAACAATTTTGTTTATATATTATTTATTATAAACAAAAAAGAGAGAAGAAAAGAAGAAAAATAAAACACAGGAAGGGAATCGAGGGGGGAAAAAGGTAATTGATATAGATCAGGAAGGTTAGTAAGTAGACAACCCTGAAAGAACATAAATAATTTTAATTAATTAATTAATTAGTTACACATATAGATGTGATTACACAAAGACAAAGGAAAAGGTAAAGATAAATCTGAACTCAGATAATAGTTAGGAAGGGGACAAGAGAGAAAGTACCGATTAGGATGAAACCCCGTCGCCCCAACCTCTCGCTAATTCAATGATGATCTTCTTTTTCTGCTTACAGCGATACGACGCTCACGCCTTTCTTATTTCTATAATTCGTTACCCTTTTTTTTTTTTTCTTTTCTTTTTCTTTTTTAACTTTTTTGCGCATAACTAGTTGCATCCAATCTAGTGAACTTGCCTACGACTACGCCTATTTTTTTTTTTCAAATACTACTATCTTTATTTTATTTTGTTTTATTTTTTTATTTATCCTCGCGGAAACGAAAGAAGACAGGAGACTTTTCTTTTACCGTCTTGGATAAATCCGCTGTAATATTAAATTATTAACACTCTATTCAATATGGGTTGTTGTAATAATTTTTAAGTTAATAAAAAAAATAATAATTTTTTATTATATAAATATAAATTAAATCGACTTAATTTTTTAATATGTTAATCTAACTTTGAAACTAAGCCGCCCGTAATAACCTTCTAAACAAAGCAAGTTTATCTTTAAAACAATAATAATAACAAAGGCATAGTCACCGTCACTGTCCAAGTGGATGCTTATCCTTTACTTCAATTTTGTCCAAGTGGATCCACGTGTGTCAGACATCAAATTTTTTTATTTAGTATAGATAAATTAAATTATTTTTACATGAAATTAATTTTTTTAAAATTTTTGAATAAAAATTTTAAACATTAATATTTTAATAAAATTTTAGACCAATTTTGTTTTATAATTATACTTATTTTAAATTTAATTGTAAATAATTTTTTTTTCATAAAAGTAAAAAAATTAGAGTTATAGAAATATAAACTATATAATGAAAATATAATAATATAAAATATGATGATTTAGATGTATTTAGAAATAAAACTTAAAATAATTTTTTTTTGGTGAAATTTAATGGGAAGTTAGTTAATTTTAATTTATTTTATATGTTAAATTAGAGGTATTTTAAGAAATAAAATTAAAAAAGAGAGTAAACACATTGTTAATAAGGTTTTAAAAGCTCAAGCCCCCTCTTTATTCTTGGTAAAAATACAAAAATAAACTTGTTTATTCTTACACTAATTAAAAAAAAACTGTACGATTCAATTACAACTTGTACGTCTTTTTACTTGTAGCATAGTGAATTTTTTCATTGATTTAGAAATAAATAAAACAAAATTCCATAAAACTTGTGGATAACAAATAAAATTCCAATTTTGAAAGAAGTCAAATGAAATAATAGTTATGCAACCCAAAAAGGGGGTGGATTGAGTTTCTAAAACTTAAGCAATTAAAACCACAACAATTTAAATTAATGTCTTAATGAAATCAATAATAATAACTTTAACAATATACAATAATAAAATAGTAAGGGAAGAGAGAGCAAATACGAAAATTTTTACTTAGTTCGTTAATCTTTACTTACGCATCCAAGTTTACCGGACTTGAGGATTTTACTAAGCAAGCCTCTAAGATTTCAACAACGCTTACAATTGACATCCAATGTGTCAATGAACCTTTATAACAAGAGAATCGCTAATCTCTTAACCCCAATGTTCTCACACTTACAATTACATAATTTTAATAGAGAATTTAAAAATTATAATAAAAGTCCTCTTATATAGTAGATGTACAAATAATAGCACAAATATAATTCAATATATATGTATTAGTAAAATGAAAGCTCAATATATGTTGTATGCTCTTGCTCTTACTTGAAAAATTTGTTTGATTTCATTTAAATTTGAGTTTATATACTTTGGACATGTAAACTAGTTGTTATTAACTTATAAAAAATAGCTAAGTCACCACTTGTTCAGGGGATTAGCCACTAGTCCTATGTGACAAGTTACCTATGCAACTTTAAATTTGAAAAATACTCCAAACTGTTAGTCTCTACATTTTAGCCGACTAGTTGCTATAGTTTTAACATTTATATTTTGGTTATATATTAGGGGATGGATTCTAAACCTAAAAAATAAAATAAAAAATCTTTTGGCTAATTTAACTATTATTTCTATCATTAAATGGGCAACTTATGGATTTTGGATTATAGAAGGCTTATTTCAATTTAGTAATACATGATAATCTTGCACAAATTATCAAATTCATTTAAAAAATAAATAGATGTGAGAGTTACGACTCAAACAAAGGTCTCAATTGCTCTAAAACTAAATGAGGTTCTTCAATGGTGAAGAAATTAAATACTATCTAGAGATCTAATAATTTATTAATATATTTTAAATTATAAGACCTCTTCTCTGTAGACTCATTGTCATTAGAAGAAAGTAATGAACAATAAAATGGCACTTTAGATTAGGGAAGACTTGGTTCAATCTTGTAATATAAGGTAATCTTACAAAAATAATTAAATATATTCTAAAAAAAATAAATGTAGTTATTGAGATTCGAACCAAGCTCTCCATAATTACTATATTATATCTATCATATTTTATTTTGAATATGGTTACATTTACTTTATTATCCCTTTTAGGAGGATGTTCAAGTATGCTTAAAGGAAAATTAATAACCTCAAATGGGAATTGAGTCACAGCTATTTAGATTTCAAATAAAAATATATATATACCAAGATGAATACTATGAATAAGTTAGTAGCCACCAGTTCAAATATATATCGAGAGATCATGAATGAGACCGATCGGACGATGACGATGGTAACAACAATCTATCATCATTAGAATTGAAATCTTCAAGTAAAAAAATTAGGCAAGTAGTTTTAGCCCCAAAAAAGTGATAAATGAAATTTTTTACGACTAAAATAGTAGATTACATACCTAAATGTTAATTTTAGTGTTTGTATAGGCATATTATTAAAGAAATAATATAAGTATATAACAAATATTATTTCAATTGCAATGATAATATTAAAATTAAAATAATATTAACATGAATTACGTACATCAATTTAATTAGTCAATGGTTGTAATTATGATTGATTTGAAATTGTAACTTCAATTATAATTAGAATTACAATTGGAACCGGACTTGTAATTGTGAGTGAATTGAAATTGTAACTTTAATTATAATTATAATTATCATTGGAATTGAGCTTGTCCTTGTAAAGGTAATGGCAAACGTAATTGTAGTTGGAATTGAAATTGAACTTATAATTCTAATTGGAAATGCAATTGTAATTGAAATTGAAATCGTAATGGTAATGGTAATTTTAACTAAGATGAAATAGTAATCAGAATTATAATTATAATTTTATTTAAAATAAGGACAATAAATATTTAGAATTATCCATAATATCCACATTCATCCAGATTCAATTTTAGCTGCTTGATATGGATATGGATAATTATGGATATTTGTGGATGTTTAATTTTCTTTAAAATTCAAAAATCATACAAGATATTAATAACTTAGTAACATGATCAGTAATGTGTTTTACATTATAAAATTTTATTTATTTATATTTTCTAAACTCATTAATATTAAAAGCTAATTAAATTTATATTTTATGAAACAATAATAAATTAACATCGCCAGTGTTATTGTTTTGCCACAATTTTGCTACGGTGGTGCCGTCACAAACAGAAATGAAAGTGATAAAATAATTTGACACCCTTTTAGCTATTTGATAGGGCCCATGCTTACCTTCTCTCTCGTTGGCCACTTCATAAGAACAATGAAAGAATGGTTAGTATTTTCAAGACTGCATCACAGCTGAATTTTTCCACATTTTTAAATGCTCCTGATCTATCAATACTGCAGGTGCATTGTAGTTGGAGCTGAGTTTGCTATGGCTAATTCCATTAGCCAACAACTTACCCATAAATACCCCAAAGATAATATACAACTATTGTATTATATACAACTTCTCATTAACTCTCTTGGACAGTACTAAACAACCTTTAACAACACTCCTCTTGTTTTTTTTAATATTATATGGTACAGCCTCGATAAATTAATAATTTTGAGATCAAAAATTTATTAATTTAATAAATATTAATATATCGATAAATCTATTATTTATTAATTTATAAAGATAATATCATGTTCATAATAGAAAATTTTATTAAGTATAAAAGTAGTATAATTAGAAAATTTAATAATTTCTCAAGGTGTATGATGTAGGATGGTTGTGTAAAATGAGTAGAACACCTTCTAGTGGTTATAATTAGGGTTACATGTGTTGATTTTGGACATATAATGTAAAATTCAAAACTTACAATAAGACGAATCAAACCCATGTCGTTCTGCCCTGTGGTAAGACAGAAATAAGGATGGCAATTTGTCGGGTCGGGGCTCGGACCTGACAAAGCTTGAGTCCGACCCGACCACTTAAATTAAAAGCTCGGCCCGATGAAAAATTTGATAATTTTTATTTCGGGCCGGGCTCAGTCGGGCCTGATTCGGGCCAAGGTCAGGTCGGGTCGGGTTAGCACAGTATCTCAGCTTTATTTATTTAAATTATTTAATTTGTTCACCCAGTGTCTCAAATATGTGTTTAATTACTTTAATTGTTTGATTTATTTCCAAGCACACATACCCACTACTTTTTCTCTCAAGTTCAAATTTAATACTTAAATAAAAACACATAATTTCGCAACTTATATTCAAAATTTAATTTACACTAGTGTCATTTGAAAAAAAATAAAATTCATCGTATACAAATAAAACTACACAATTCCACAACCCAACATTAAAAAAAAAAAAACTTATGTCTTGTACAAATAAAAATATACAATTCTACAACTCAACATAAAAAAAAAAAATCAATACTCATGTCTTATACAAATAAAAACACTCATTCAATCTGTGATGTGTTATGTGTGCGCGTTAGTGTAATTTTTTTAAAAAATTTAGTAAATGATTGGGTCGGGTCGGGCCGGGTCACATAAGGCCCGAGCCCAAACTCAAATTTAATCGGGCCTAAAAATTAAAACCTGAGCCCGAATTTTAACTTCTAAATTCGGGCTAAAGCCCGAAAAAATCGGGTCAGGCTTTTTTGCCATCCCTAGACAGAAATTATATTCCTTTCCTAGCTATTTTATAATTTTTAGTTATTTTCTTATTTTTCCTACTACTTTTAAGGGTTTTTAACTTTTTTTTTTAGATATCAGATTTGAGAGCCATTAGTTTTGTTTTCCTTATTTTGATTGGAAGAGTTTTATTATAAAATAATATTTTAGATTTATCTATTTTGATAAATTCGCAATATTTAGTATTTGTATAAAATGATCCAAAAATGTAGTTTTATTTCTTCAGATTTTTCTAGTAACATTTTTATTATTCTGATACTTAGTTTCTTTTAAATGTCAATCTTTTACATTTTTGCATTGTGAGTGTATGACACAATTATGATTCAATTTATTGAATAAATCTCACTTGATAATCTTTCAAATGAGAGGTTATTGTTATATTATATGTGCTATATGAAAAGAAATAAGAGAAGTATCAACTTAATATTATTGCCTTGATAAAATGATCAATCAATACTGAAACTACCATAAACTCTAAACCTTACAAATGATACGCCTTTTTTTATGAATAAATAGAAATATTACCTTGTCAGTTTATGGCAATGGCATTTTCACGTGTCTTTTCAACCAATAAGGGTTCAGCTAAACCACTTATATATTATTTCAATCCTAAAGAAATATAAGAATTTTTTTAGAATTTATTATTTAACAAATTTATCAAATTATTAATTTACCACATTGATCTCAATTTAAAATGAACAAAAATTATTATTTAATAGAGATAATCAATTTATTAAATAATCAAATATTAATTTAATAAAATTCTATTATTCTTGACCTACTAGTATTAGCTTACATAGGGATGGCAAATTCCTAGTCTGGGTTCGAGTTTAGCCTTCCGGTTTGGGACTCGGACACCATATTCTAAGACATTCATAAATCATAAACAATGCAAATTTCTCCAACATTTTCTATTATTTTTCACTTGACTTACTATTGCTCACAACTCACCCATATTCCATTTAAAAGACATGCATAAATTATAAATATAAGAAACAAAATAGTTAGTTAGTGATAAATTGATAATAAAAATACTATAACAAACTCATTTTGGTTCTAAATTTATAATAAATAAGTTTTCTATACCTTTTAGGTTTTGATCAAACCAAAATCAATTTTGAGCACACAATAATGTCTCTACTGTAGATGGCTAAAGTCTACTATGATGAGAACTCAAATGTTTGCCTCTAGTGCTAAAAGCGAACTCAGAAGCTACTGTTGATATAGGAATGACTAAAAACTCTCTTGCAATCTTTGCAAGTATAGTATATTTGCCTTGATTATTCTTTCATCATGACAAAATATCAAATTAACTAGTTAAAGGCAAAGTATTTTCCTTAAGATGATGCTCCAATTCTGTTTTGGAATGATTATTTTGTGAGTTCTCATTTTTGAATGATTCCCACTATGAAGATGTAATCTTTAGAGTTTTTGGACTTGAATGAAAACTTGAAGACGTTTCGGGAATAAATGCAGTTGAACTTCAGTTTAGAGGGTGTCTGTGTTATTTCCTAGCTAACGTGGCAAAATTTTGTTGTTTTGTTATCGGGTTTCAATTTTATCAGTACATATGTGACTGATTGTTGGCACCTGGTGTGAGATCAATTTCTTCCTCATTTTTTATTCAAATTGAGTGCAAATTGATTTGTTAAAGAGAGTGCAACTTCTTCTTGCTCCTCACTTGTAATTCATTCATTATGATCAATAAAAAGTCGTAGATTTTTCCTTTTAGATTTCGTTCTTAGTGTTTGCTTATTATGTTTCTGGATTTGATTTGGCTTACTGATTCTTGATCTAGTTCATTATATGTTACTTTATCCCATCAAGATTCATTGTAATTTGTGTGTAAAGACTAAAAATTACAATAAGTGGTATAGAGCTTGGTAAATCTCAGCCATGACTTTTCTAAACCCGGAAATAGAAAAATTCACCATTGGTGGTGATTTCTCTCTTTAGAAGATGAAGATAAGGGCCCTTCTTATTCATCAGGGTCTTGAATCTGCTTTAGAAGAAGAAGATCAAGAGGGAGCATGAAGTTCTAAATCTGATAAAAAAAGAAAACAGATCCAGAACAGGGCACATAGTACCTTAATAATGAGTCTCAATGACTCATTCTTGAAGGAAATCTCTGAGAAAACTGCTCTTAGTATCTGGAATAAGGTAGAGGCCTTGTGCCTGAAGAAATCCTTAGTACATAAGCTATTCTTGAAGAAAATGTTGTATACTTTTTCAATGAAAGAAGGAGTTTCTATTCAAGAACATATAGACACCTTCAACAAGATCATTCTTGTTCTTGAAGGGGTTGAAAATGTGAAGATAAGTGATGAAGACAAAGCCTTCTTCTTATTGAGCTCACTGTTAAATTCTTATAAAGGCTTTGTAGACACTATATTGTATGGAAGAACAACTCTAACATTAAAAGATGTGAAAGCATCACTAAGTTCTAAAGAAATTTAGAAGAGTAATGGGCATAAAGTAAGCAATGGTGAAGGATTGGTTATAAGAACAGAAAAGAAAAAAGAGTTGAAAAATAGGAATTAATGGAAAGGACAAGAAAAAAAAACCATTATAATACAGAAAAAAAAAAAAGAAATGCTTCTATTGCAGAAAGGTAGGTCATTATATCAGAGACTGTCTTGAAAGAAGAAAAAAGAGAGTCAAGAAAAATCAGGGGATGCAGCAGTGGCCTTTGATGATGCCTCTAAAGATGGATACCTCAATGCTGATTTGTTGGTGGCATCAAACAGCAACACTAAAGGTCAGTAGGTCATAGACTCTGGTTGTTCATTTCACTTGTGCCCTAATAAAAGTTTGTTCTTTGAATATGAGCTTGTAGAGTCTTAATAGGAAACAACAATGTGTATAAAATTGTTGGTTTAGGGTTTGTGAGAATCAAAATGTTTTATGGGGCCATAAGAACCATATATGAAGTTAGGCATACTCCTAGGCTAAAGAGAAATTTGATCTATTGGGTATGCTTGACAGTATAGGTTATATCTTTAAGTATGAAAATGGTGGCTTAAGAATAATAAAAGGGGCTGAAACTATGATGAATGGTGTTAAGGAAAATAGCTTGTATGTGTTATTAGGATCAACAGTGCCTATGTCAAAAGGAATAACAGTTATTTTAGTAAAAGACAAAACTAAGTTATGGCACTTTAGACTTGCTCATATGAGTGTCAAAGGGATGCAGAACTAGTATGGCACTTAGACTTGCTCAAAGTGTCAAGGATCGGAACTTAGCAAAGTGCGTGGAAAAAATTCAGAAGTTGGATTTATGTGAAAACTGCTTTTTTGGTAAAGCTTACAAGTTTAAATTTTTAAAGGGACATCATATGTCTAAACAGGTTTTATATTATGCTCATGCTGATCTGTAGGAACCTGCTCAAGTCTCTTCTTTAAGTGGTGGGAAGTATTTTATGTCTTTGATAGATGACTATTCTAGGAAGGTATGGATATACATACTTAAAACTAAAGATCAGGCCTTAGAGAAATTTAAGGTATGGAAAGCCTTAATTAAAAATCAATCAAGCTTTAAACTTAAATGTCTAAGAACAGATAATGACTTGGAGTTTTGTAATAAAGAATTTGAAGAATTATGTCAAGGACATGAAATCAAGAGACATAAGATGGTAAGGTTTACTCCTCAGTAAAATAGTTTGGCTGAGAGGATGAATAGGACTTTAGTGGAGAAAATAAGATGCATGTTGATGAATTCTAAGCTTTCGAGAAGATTTTGAGCAGAAGTAGTGAATACAGCCTGTTATTTGGTAAATAAAAGCCCATTAATTATTATTGGCTTCAACACACCAGAAGAAATGTGGTCTGGAAGACCTGCAAATTATGAAAATTTGAGGATTTTTGGGTGCCCTACTTATGTTCATATCAATAAAGGCAAACTTGATGCAAAAGCCTTGAAATGTGTCTTTGTTGGATACCCTGATAGAATTAAGGGGTACAAGATCTGGTGTGGTAAACAAAAATAATGTATTATCAGTAGAGATGTAATATTTCATAAGGCTGCATTACTTAAACAAGGTACAGCAGATAGCACTGATGTCACACTAATAATGATTTTGAAAAATTGACTGACACTTCAAGGTTTAAAGTATAGTTTTTTTAGGATAAAGACCATGAGAATGAAGCATCTGATAGAGAAGATGATGTGCATAATGAAATTAGTGATACTGAAACATCAGCTTTACAGCAAGCTAACTTACAAAGCTATCAATTAGTAAGAGATAAGGTGAGAAGGCAAACCAGAGCTCCTGTAAGGTATGGTTATGCTGACTTAATTGCCTATGCATTATTGAGTGCTCATGATATGGCAATTGAATGTGATGATAGTAATAAGTGGCTTGCAGTTATGCAAGAAGAGATGGACTCATTACAAAGAATCACACTTAGACACTTATGCCAAATCCTAGTAATAGGAAACTAATTAGTTATAATTGGATTTTCAAGAAGAAAAAAGGAATTCCTTATGTTGAGTCTTCAGAGTTCAAAGCTAGGTTGGTGGCTAAAAGTTTTACACAGAGAGAGGGAGTGGATTTTAATAAAATTTTCTCTCTTGTTATTAAGCACGACTCCATAAGGGTTCATCTAGCCATTGTGGCTTTACTTGGCATGGAACCTAAATGAATGGATGTTAAAATACCATTCCTTCGTGGCAGTCTTGAAGAGCAGATACTAATACTTCAACCTGAGGGATTTGAGTGTAAACGAAAGAAAGATCATGTGTTTTTACTGCATAAGTCCTTGTATGGTCTTAAGCAATCTCTTAGACAGTGGTATAAAAGGTTTGATGAATTTATGGTCACCAATGGCTATGAAAGTAGCAGGTATGATAGTTGTGTATACTCTAACAGCTCAGCTCGAGATAGAGCAGTATATTTGCTTTTGTATGTGGATGATATGCTGATTGTCAGCAAGTACAAATCTGAGATAGACAAGTTAAAGAATTTATTAAAAGGAGAGCTTGAAATGAAAGATCTTAGTAGAACTAAAAAGATTCATGGCCTGAAAATCACAAGGGACAAAGCTGCTGCTGTCTTATTCTTAAGTCAAGAAAAATATATCAAGAATGTCTTAAAAAGGTTTGATATGTATGACTAAAAACATTTGTTAACTCTTCTTGGTCCTCAATTCAAGATATCAACATCTCAACCTTTAGAAACTAAAGAGTTTAAGATAGATGGAATGCCACATGCACAAGATCTTGGGAGTCTGATGTATGCAATGGTATACACCAGACATGATATTGCCTATGCTATGATTTTTTTCAGCAGACATTATAGATATTTAAAGAGGGTTAATTTTTCAATTGATGTCCCCTTCTGTCCTGACCTGTTCTGTTGGCAAAATAGTTTCTTTCTATCATAGCATAGGCAATATCATTATCTGGTATTCGGATTAGATTTTTCTGGCCTAGATACGTTCGAGTTCGGTTTCGGGTTTTGGTTAACTTGTACATCCGGAACCGAATCCAGATATATTATTTTTATAATATATTTTAATTATATTTAATAATTAATTAAATATAAACTTAAAAAAAAAAACCACCAGACCAGACCAGCTACGTTTCCCATCAGCCATCATTGTGCTTAAGCTTCACCACCATGGCACCGTCTCAGGCTCGCAACTCATCTATTCATTATCATCGGATGTCGTTTTGGAGCCGTAAGCCTAAGTCAAGATGAAGTCGATCGCGGCGCGGCTCGTGAACTCCACTACTACGGCGACGTCGATCGTGGCTCGTGAACACCACTGCTACAGAGAAGTCGATCGCGGCCAGCTTGTGTCGTAGGCTCGCAACTCAGTAGTTGTCGCATCCAAAGTGTCAAACAACTGTCCATTACTACCAGGCCAGACCAGCTACGTTTCCCATCACCGTGCTTCAGCTTCACCATCGTGGCACTGTCGCAGGCTCGCAACTCATCTATAAAAACCTTCTATCCACTGTAATTCACTTTGAATTCAGTTTGGCTTGGGTGAAACACCCATAAAGTCCACACAGTACTCAAATTTTATAAAGAGAAGAACTTTGGTGAGTGCATCAACTGGATTCAAATTAGCGCGGATCTTGGACATAGCCATTGTTCCCTTACCAACCTTAACTTTGATAACTGAAGTTTTAGAACTATATGCTTAGTTATCTCATGATAAATCTGGTTTGTGATTAGCTGTATAGCACTTTGATTATTATAGAAAACTTAAACTACTTTCTGATCTAACCAAAACTCACTGAAAAGATCCTTAAGCCACATAGCTTCCTTAACAGCTTCTATAACTGCAACAAACTCAGCTTTAGTTAAGGATAATGCCACCACAGACTAAAGTGAGGCTTTTCAGCTTATCAAACACATGTTTAACATAAACATGTATCCTAAAATTGACTTTCTTTTATCTAAAGTCTTCAGCAAAGTCAGAATCCACCCCCTCAACCATATTTGCTCCATTTCTGGACTTACCATATAACAAACCATAGGTTGAAGTACCCTTAACATATCTCATTATCCACTTAATAGCACTCTACTAGAGTTTTTTTTGGACATTATATCCTAGTACAGGTTCAACTTGGCTCACATTATCTGGATTTGTCCGGATCTGAATTAAACTACCATCCCTACACTTGCAAACTGCAATTAAATGATAACAGACCTACTCGTTTTGAATCTGTTGGTTTCGCAGGCAGTAGAAACGAACTCAACGGATTTTTTTTTTTTTTTGGCTTTCTGTCTTGCTACCCTTTCATAAATAAAAAAAGATCATTCACCGTGTCATCATCTATGCGTACAGGGAATGGGATTTGTGCTACTGCGTTATTGGACGTAATTTTTCTCCATTTTAATAATTCTGACTGAAGATAAATTTTGTATTTAAAATTAAAAATAAAATTGATAACGGGTTTGATGAGACTGGTTCTCTACATACCCTTTCAAGCTGGATGTGTGAAATTACTCCCACTCGTGAAATAAATTATCATCCGAAAAGCCAAACAAAATCTAATAATGAGGTTAATGCTAATGCTAGTCCTTGATGTCACAATTGATATCAAACCCCATACAGAAAGATATGAAAATACTGTACCCTTAAGTTAATTACTCCCCTCGCTCAATATTATAATAAACTAACAATTTTGCAAGTTGATCACTTCTCTTATTTTTCTCCTATTAATAATCATTTTACACGTTTCTTTAATATATGATAGAAAGAAACTATTTTGCCAACAGAACAGGTCAGGACAGAAGGGGACATCAACTGAAAAATTAACCCTCTTTAAATATCTAAAAAAATTTTGCTTACATCCCTCTAAATGCGCCAGCTATTCTGCTTCTTTGCTTCAAAGGAGGCTCCATCATTAAGCATGTCCTGAGCATCAGTTTCCATTCCAAGCTTGTTAAGTGCAAGAGCTTGCATGTAGAAGGCAGTGGGCCACTCTGGGAAGCAAACCTGAGCCTGCATTGCATCTCTCAAGGCAAGCTCTGCTTGTTCAATCAACAGGTATGACAGTGCTCGTCTCACAAAGACAGTACCCGAAGGAACAGACATCATTGACACCAGCTGAATTTAGGAAGATAATAAAAAACAAAATCGTTGGCATTTCAGCATGTAAATACTCATATTCATCATCCTTCAAAGACAATTAAGGAATGGTTGGATTTCACGACTTAAAGCCAATGGTAGAAAAAAGAGGACGGTTGGTACCTTTGAGTAATACTCAATAGCATTTTTGAAATCCTTGTCTCTGAATGCAATGTCCCCAAATTTTTTTGTATTCAACATATCTTGAACTTGTTGTGTCCATTCTTGGAATGAAAGCTTCAAAAAATAACAGGATCATAGCAAATTAGATGATTATAAGCAGAAGTCCACAAAGAGAAGATGATACATAGAAACAAATAGCTTTCACACTGCAAGAGAAAGCACGAGGTGTCTGTTACCATATCATCAAAAAATATTACTGGCATTACTTTAAAAAACTATGGAAGGATGCTAAGGTAAAGAAAACAGCATTTTCCTGAGTTCTCATTCCAGTCCTAAGATGGTAAATAGCACAACATAAATGAAAACAGAAGCTCTGCCAAACCTCATTTTCTGCACCCTCTTCATCCTTATAACCAGTTTTTAACAAGATATCATGCACAGCTGTAAGATCCATCCTCGCACAAGCCTTTCCAAGTGAGGATAGCATAGTCGGCAGTGCTACTGGAGTTTTCGATAAACCCATCAGAACATGTGATGCAACCTAAAAAAAATCAATTTGACCCAAAACATCTTAGCAGGATTAAGGTGGCATCAAGATGTATCATTAAGAAAAGAGCAATTGAGGTTCCCCTCAATTAAAAAAGCACTTTGAGATTTTACCTCTGTCTGCTTTTGGAGGGGTGCCACTGCCGAAAGAAGAAATTTAACATCTGGTCGATCTTTAGCCTCATACTGAAGACATTTTGAGGCTAGCTCAACCAATTGAGTTGCATCTTCATTGGCATATTGCCCTTCCAAAGATGAATCCATCAATAGCAGTAAATTTTTTCCCCTTATTACATCCAATGCCTGAGAACAGCGATCATAAGACAGTTAAACATCATGCCTCACCAGTTCTAGCTATAAGGTGTTGTTACAAATTAGTATAAAGCAGACTGATCTTGTGTACCAATTCCAGCAACCTACTTTCTTGTATATTATAAATCATGCCACTAAAAAACAACACCAAAGTAATCCGCCCTCGAATAAATAATCCAGATATCAGAATACCATCCACAGAAACACTGTTATCTCAGAATCAGATAACATGTCCTTAACTTCCTTTATCTCACTGTTTCTATTAACTTAAGGTCCATTGTATAATTTGCCAACCTTACCAACTCGCTAGTTGCTGCCCCCACATTTTCAGGATTGGCACCATACACATCCTCATTTCAGTAATAAGATTCCTCATCCAGGAAAAGTTTGAAGCAACCCAAAAGATGAAAATACCATAATCCTTTAAAAAACTGGTAAACATAACTCATTAATAACCACATGCAACAACCAATGGGGAACTAATAAACTGTTAAGCATACAGTATAATAAGAGAATTGAATTAAAATGCAACCATACAAGCAAAGGCTGAACAAGAAGAGCAATTAGATCATAGGAGAGGAAGAGCCATACATGGCTTGGAGGGATATGCTTTCCGCTCAAAAGGTCCAATAGCACAGTTCCATAACTGTAGATCACACTCTCTGGGATGACCCTACCTGCAAAATTAAGAGCATCCAAATAATAGAGTGAGTACATACTTGTTTGTTTGGTCAGTAATTCTTCACTTCCTGAAGGCAAACTACAGTATGATTCGCTAGCACTGAAACTAATCTCATTATCAGTCATTTGATTCTAGATTTCCTTTGACAGAACATTAACGGCAAAGATTTCATGCAATATTCCTAAAAAAGTGATCTGAACAAATAAAGTTGCATGGATACTTGTCAAGAATTCAGATGGTGAGGTCACCCCTCAATTCTAAATTTCATCCAAACAAGTAAAGCCTGTTTCTGGAAGGACTGCCGTGTAATGACCTAGAATTATAGCATTTAAAAATGATATTCTTTAAGAGAGCCACATATTTGTTCAAAACTGAAATTCTCTCTACATATAACATGCACCCAACTAGTAGACCTCAATATGCATAGAAAATGAAAAATGAAATTAGAACGATGAGTCCTGATAAGGTGCGCGGTTATTATGTGCGACGGGCCATGTGTCACCTGTCCAACACCAGCCAATGATCAGGTGACACATGGCCCATCGCACACATGCAAGATGGCACGCACCTGGCCAGAGTTCTAGAATGATGCACCTGTCCGCAAAAACTCTGGCGGAGTATAAGCCAAGTTTGTGCTGTAGCTTTTTCCGTCTCTGCTATTTTTCATAAGACCAAAACTGGATAACCGAGGGTCACCATCCTGCCATGAAATGAAATTTGATCAAAAGAAGTAGCCACCCATAAAGTCTAAACAGGAGATAACATGCCACCTTCAAATAGCAAATACAAAGAAATGTGAAATATGAAGGAGCAGTTTTGAAGATTACTCTAATCCTTTACATGCGAAAGAAAAAAAGCAATAACAAATACCAATCAAGCAATCACTGTACAGAAGGGGCACATGTATTCCCCTTTTGCTAGTCGTCAAAAATTCCTCAAACATTCAGTATCAAAGATGTTCAAAATTTAGCAGCCTATTCTCAAAGGAACAAAGCACAGCAAACAACAAACTCCTTCCTACATGAAGGAGTCATGTGTTCATTATTATTATTATTATTATTATTCAAGAAAGAAAATCTGATAGAATCAATAGGTGGAAAGTATACCTCATCAAAAAGAACCCTGTAAGCATTTAAATCATGATATATTTTGCGGTTCTGAGAGTTGCAATGATCAAGTGCCTGAGCAATGTAGTAAGCAACTCTGACACGCATTTCCCATGGCAAGGGCTGTTTATCCCCTAAAATTAAAATTTTTGAAGAAAATATATAGTAAATAAAATTGTAAGAGAGGAGATTAAAAAGCTAAGAAACGGTGGGGGGAAGAGATAGTTGAGAGAAAGAAGAAAAAGTGTAAGAAGAGTACAATGAAAAAGGTGCTTGGAGAGGGTATCATTAGGCATGTACTGAGCGACCAATAAGCGCTCATCTCCCTCAGCACAACAGCCAATCAAATTAACCAATCTCTTATGGCGAACATTGCCGAGGCCAGCAGCTTCGGTGACGAACTGGTGGGGGTCAGGCCACGACTGCCTGGAGAAGCGCTTGATAGCGACCAAGCGATTGTTCTTAAGCTTGCCTCTGTAGACCACATTGGGAGCTTTCTCGCCGCTCTCCGACACAATAAGCTCGCTGCTGAAGCCGTTAGTGGCGGCTCGGAGGTCAGCTAGAACAAACTCTTTGAATGCTGGGACTTGCTCCTCCTCTTCGTCCCCTTCCCCTAGATCTGGCTTTGCTTCGGGAGCTTCTTTATCAGGTGATGCTAAATGTGCAGTTTTCGACTGAAAACAGCCCATCATCCACTTCTTGCCTCCGAGGAGGAGGAGGAGGAGGAGGATTTTAAAAAAAAAAAAAATTCTTTTTCTTTCTTGGGCTTTAATTAATTAAGAACTCATTCGGTCACTCATCATTCCATACCAGTAGTAGTAAACTAGTAAAAGTAATTAGGTTGGAATCTAGAGAATAGAGTTCATAAAAGAAGTGGGTGTGAGGATATACCTGCGGCTGTGGAAATGGGATGGGATATAATTATTCATATACAGCAAGAACTAGATGGGGTAAGGGTTGACTGACCTGGAGTTGGGGGTATATGTATTTTGCATTTCGGTTTCCAAGTTCGAACAACAGAGACAGGTGGAGAAACGGTAGGCAAGTTAAAAAAGTCAATTTTACAAACTAAAATGAAGCGTCCTCTTCCTGCACTTGCAGATCATTAAAGACGAAAGAAATCGAACCGCCTCTTTCTTTCTTTCTTTCTTTCTTTCTTTCTTTCATACATACATAGATGGATCATGTGGATATGTACTGATCAATAAATAAATAAATAAGACACAGTGTGGGGGTGTCACATGACAAGCTGACCCTGACCACGTGAATGAGTGAAGACATAACATAAAACACAGTAACACATTGACACAGAACAAAACCCAGTGTTATCGACAAATACGCAAGTAAGGAAAGAATGAGGTGTGGTGTTAATTTGTTATTTATTAGAGCACTGATATACTTTGTTAACACCGTTCAAATATCATGAAAATAGTAATATTATTTATATGACCATATTATCATTTTTGTCGTGATAATTTTTTCTAATTATTATTGTAATTTTCAAACAAAACAAAACAACTACTTCGAGAAGAATGAAGAAACTGCAGCGTAAAGCGTATTGGCTCTAGCCTCTCTTTCTCTCTCTCCCAGTCCAGTGTGTGCTTTCCCCAAAAAAGTGCTGATGCCACTGCGGACTAGGGTCCTGGAGTCATCAGCTTTTGCCTTCCACTATTTCAAAATTACTAACAGCAGCAAACATATATATAAAAGGATATTATCATTTTTTCATCTAAATTATTATAACATATCAAGTCAGTACTATAATTTATTAAAAATAATATTTAACTATTAAATATTTATACTCTTATCATTTTATCACAATTCGATTAATTAATTAGTATTTAACAGAAAATAAATAACAAGTTAATTTTGTCCCTGAAATGTAAAAGACAATCCTCATCCTCGTTCTTGCTGCAGACCCCGTGTAGGTTCGACTCGATCTCATGCTTACCGTGACAGCTGCTGAAAACCCTAGCCGTCGGCCACCTTGGCTTTTGCACATCTCGCTAGCTTACTGACCACCCTCACGGTCACCCCTCACTCCCAGCCAACTACCCTTCGGGTTCTGACTATGTTTATGGCAATCCCTACGTTGAAGATAACAGCAATCCTCGTGTTCATGTGCGCGATAGTGCCACTGTGCATGGCCTCCTCACGGCTGCCTATGGTGGCTCCACTGCCGATCCACCATCTCTCACTCAGTGCATTCACGTCGCCTGACCACGACCTCGACTTGTCCTACGAGTGCCCCCACCCCGTAGCGAGAACCCCCATGCTTGAGTCAACTCAGCGTGACTTGAGCCATGCGGCTCCCATGCAAAGATGGCCATGAATACTTCAACAAAGGCTACTCGGTGATCGTTGGACATCTCAACTCTTCCTTTAATACTCCATGCGACAAAGATGGCCATGGAGCTGCATGGGTTGTCAACAATCGGTGGTAACTTTGTAGCCAAGGCAAGTGTTTTCGGCTTGGGCAAAGGAACGACAAAGGAGGATCACCAAAGCCGAGTGGCGACTTACAAAGTTTCTTGGCCCTTGTGGCGAGGAATGAATGTTATGATCTTGATATATTGGCGACCTTTGATATGGTCATTCATGATGGTGTTGATGTGTTATCTGTTTCTCTTGGTGGCAAGGCCTCAGAAATTTTCAATGATAGCATTGCAATTGGTTCTTTCCATGTCTATTAAGCATGAAATTGTTGTCATTTGTTCTGCTGGTAATTCGCCTTTGTACCATGGTTCTCGGTCGGTTGGGACATGTTGGGCGTGGTGGGATGAGATTTGGCTTGGGAGGGTCGTCAAACACGGCGAGGGGATGTGACAAGCTTTGCATGGAAGCTGCATGGCTCAAGTCATCTTGAGTTGACTCAGCGGGGAGTTCTCGATTAGGGCAATTGGTCGGGAGTGAGGCGGTTGGTCGGGAGTGAGGGGTGACCAGTGAGGGTGGCCGTAGCTGGCGAAGATGTGCAAGAGCCAAGGGGCGTGGCTAGGGTTTTAGCGGTCATCACGGGTAAGCATGAGATCGAGTCGGAACACTGCATGGGGGCCTGCGCAGCAACGGGGGTGAGGATTGTCTTTTACATTTCAGGGGCAAAATTGACTTGTTATTTATTTTCTGTTAAATACTAACTGATTTTTAACGGAATTGTGGTAAAATGATAAGAGTATAAATGTTTAGTAGTTAAATGCCGCTTTTAACAAACCATAGTACTCGACTTGATATGTCGAATAACTTAGGTGGAAAATGATAATATCCCTATATAAAATAAATAGATCGAAGTTATGTTGAAGTTCACCTATCTTAAATTAAAGTTATTTCATCTTAAAGTATTTTTTTAAAATCATATAATTAAAATTATAATATATTTTTAATTATTTATTATTTTGATTGTGTAAATATGAAAAAATACTCTAAGTTGTGGCAACTCTAAAGCATAGCCAAAACAATAACAAAAGTTATCCGATATATATCCCTCTGTGTAAATGAAATAATCATTAATAATATTGAAATGAAACTAAAAGCCACCCAACAATAGTCATTACTAAATCCAGATCTGATGGAAGTTATAAGGTATTAAAGAAACCTTACCTCTTTCTAAGAAACTAAGCAGCGAAATATAGGGTGTTGAATTACGTGCATGGCCGAAAAGAAATCACGAATAGAAATCTTCCTTTGATCACAATATAAATACTTTACATATAACTTGTTCAATATTCTTATTTGATCATAATGTAGAAGATGAAGATTATTTGTTGTTTCTCTATATTTTACGTACACGCTGTCTCATCTTCTTTGCATAACGTGCATGAAGTTATTGTCATAGTGGGAAGTTAAATCAAAATCATCTTCCCTCTCAACCTCCAAAATCCACAAATGGTAACTACCGAGTAGTTACCATATGTGGGTCGGATCGGGTCGAGCCATATATAGATTTGATATATGAAAATTTGTAAAAAGAAAACTCAAACTATATTGTATAATCTTTTTTTTTTATTATTATGTTTATTCTAAAAAATGAATTAGATTCAAGTTTATATAATTTTGACTCAAAATATAGTCGTTATTATACAAAACCCACAAGAAAGCAGTTCGCCACTTAATTTAACCGGCTAGCCACTTGCTACAGTGAAGTTACCGTTGCAATTTCAATTTTGCTACAGTAATACTGTTTTAAGAATTATAATTTAGCCTAAAGCTTTTGATAATTATATAATGACCCAAAACGTCATAATATTTTACAAATAAATTTATTTTCAGAATTTCTAAATACTACTCATTATTCTTAAAAAAAATTTTAAATTATGGTATGGCCCAAAACTTTATAAGACTTTTCAAAAGAGTATTTTCAAATTTTTAGCCTAATGCTTATTGAATTCAAAATTATCAAAACTTTTTCAATTGAATCTAAAATATGAAAAATACTCAAATCCATAAAATACTTATCTTATAAATATAAACATTTAGTTTATGAAAAATAATTTCTTATAAAATAAATATTTTGAGCTTCTTAAATGTTAAACTATGCATATATGAAATCATACTGGCTTTACAAGAATTTGTCACATTAATAATTTTGTTGACCTAAACTTCGTTCTTGATCGACCAATTGTCCGTTACGTGTCTTGAGCTTGATTTTACTTAATTCACATGTATAAATATTATCCTTTAAGATCTAATGAAAAAAAAATGTGAAATATAATATTAATCAAATTACTTAAAACACATGTTTGTTCTCATCAAATTTACAATATGTGTAGTTATTTAGGCTAACAATCTTCTTATTTTTTTATGATGACAAACACCTCATGTATAATCAAATATACCATACATGTTTTAACATATAAATGAATATAAGCTTCCCCTAAATATTTCAACCCCTTAGTATATGGCATACATACTTTAACATATAAATCAATATAAACTCTTCCTGAATATTTCAAAATCATGCATCAACACTTCAAAATACATATTATCTGTCTCTATGAATTTCAAAATACATTACTTCTCCTCCTTCATCATCAAAATTACTATCAAATTATGGTAGGTTTAGGGTTTAAGGTTTAAGACCACAATAATTAAACAAGAAATATATGAAGTAAAAATTTAATTAACCAAATATTGAAAGCATCCAAGTATAAAGCATCCAAAAACTAAATAACAACTATCCAAGCAAAGTATCCAAATTAGCAAACAACAATCCTCAAACCATAGTAAAGAAGGAAATAACACATGCATATGAGAATGTAGGTGCATAATAAAACAAAGGAACAAATATGCTAATGAGGTGGCTGAGAAGATGAGGAGGATGGTGGTGGTGGAAATCCAAGAGCAAGAAATATTTATCGCTTGTTGTCTAGGATCTGCTATTATTGATCAAAGAGACATTGCTGCTCAGAAATATATTGAATCTAAAATACCTCAAACTGTGACTGCAGTTGGCTTTGTTGCTCGAAAATGGAGCGTATTTCACTCAATAATTACTGTATCAGATCCTCAGGTATAACAAAAAGAGGATGAGAGGGACCTTCAGAGGGTGGAGGATTTGAAGGCTGTGGAGCACTAAGATCAGGAAACATTTCTGATGGAAAGATATCATTAAAGAAACTATGATCATTTGATGCAATGGCGGTGTCCTTATGCTTGTATCTATGATCTTTAGACCATTTTTCTTCATCCCATACAAATCTGAAATCTGCAATAGCAGAATCTCCTAATTCCTTATGGCTCAAAGGGGTTAGTTCATTAATAAGAACTCGAAAATGTTTAAGAATACAAGTTAGAATGCTTGCAAAAGGAAATGATCGTTTGGTTATATTCAAGGTATAAATCATATGCTTAAGAATAGTATAACCAACATCGATTGCCCTACTCTCGAGAATGCAATCCAAAATAACCAAATCTAAACTATTAACTTCATCCTTATGGCCAAACTGAGAACTGGTAACATATTGAAGAACACTATGAAGAATCATCATCTGTAGTGGTAAGGCTTGGGATTTCAAAATGGAGATACAAAACTCAAGAGACAAATCAGAATGCTTGCAGATTTTCTGAACAACATCCTAATCGGAATACCAAGGATAATTCACTTTACTTCTAAGGGTATACAGATTCAACCCTTCATTTGGAGTTCTAAGAATTCAATTTAAATATACAACATCAAATTCAATAGATGTTCTCCCAACATTTATAACAACTTTAGTTATAGATGGTGAAGAGACAATAATGTCAAAAAAAAAAAACTTGACTAGTTTCAAATAATATGGTTCCCTAAGAACTAAAGCATTAGTCCAACCTATATCCATAAGTAAATTACTAAGAGATTTTCCATAAATGCCTAAATTGCTCAAACTATCAAGATCAATAAAGTAAGGGGTGAGAATCAACCTCATCATAAATTTGTCTTGAAAGCATTTCCAAAAAGATGGAGTAAGGAAGTAAGTTGATATGAACTCTGGATTATCACTATAATACTCCTTGCACTTCTCGACCACTTGCTTTTCCTTGGATTTTTTGCCACCAACTATAGTTGAAATAAAGAAAAAAAAAACTTAAATACCCAAATTCAGATTTTTAAAAGTAGGAAAGAAAATGTGAATTTAAATCAAGTAAATTAATCCTAAATTTAAGATAATATATGGTGTTAATTTGTTGAAAAAATGATTAAATTAGAAGAGAGAGAAATGGGTAAGGTTAGGTTTTAATTTTGGGATTTGATGAAATGAAGAACGAAATGATAGTTTAAGAGTGGAGAATAGAGGTTAAATATATTGTTCAACTTACCTCTATCAGAAGTTGGCAGTGAGGTTTTCGAGCATGCTAGATTTAATGTATTACTAATAATAATAAAATGAACTTCTAGATTTAGTGTTTTATCTACTAATAGTAATAAAATGCTGCAAGAAATGAACATGCATATAAAGAGGCTGTAACTGAGATTAATCAATTGACATCAAAGTTTTTACAACTCTTTAGAGGAGAAAGATTTGGAAAACGAATTTCTGCATATGTTCGACCTAGAAATTCAAGAGTCCTAAGTTCACAAGTAGTAAGGATAAAAGGTGCTCGAACAAGAAAAAAAAAAAATTCTATCTTACAAGAAGAGTGGACTTTGTAAGGAGCTTTATCATACAGCTAGAAGTTCTCCTACAACCACTAATGACAACAGGTAACTTCCCTGTTTTTTCTTTCTTATTTAGCGTTTCTGTATTTTATGCTAACTAAACTTCATATCAATCATGAGTATTCTGTAGGAGTAATGAAGCCAATATTGGTAACAACAATGGTTATGACAATTCTATGTTCCTCCCTCGACTGAACAATTATCATTCAACAATAGTCGACCATCATATAGACTTAAAAACAAAAATGAACGTAGGAGTAGCTCTCAAGTGTTCTCATATTGTAATGATTATTTCTGGAATAATTCGTCAATACTGCAAGCACTCGGAGGAATACCTTTGCATTTCTTCCACATTCGAATATACATCGTAATTTGTGGCCACGCAAGAACTTGTAGCCCTTGATGTATATTATGCATCGATTTATTATATTAACCAATTTCACAAACTTTGAAGTAAATCAACAAAATTTACAAAAAACACACACTTTTACAGCTTTGTTGAAAAATTAAAAATATAACAATAAAACTTTATGCTTTGTAGATATACCAAAACAATAACTCAAAGTATACATCAACCAGTTAGCCGTTATGTTTCTCTAGGTAGTCATTAACTTTTTGGTCTTTAGAACCAAAAATGCACAGTAGGCGGTTGACTAATTGAATCAGCCGGATAACCGCTATCTGAAGAAATTTATTTTATAGTTTTCTAAAATTAAGGTTTCTCCCAAAATTTTTCTCACCATTATACAATGGCCTAGATTATTTATATTCTTCTCAAATCAGACCAAGTTTTTGAATTTTTTAAAATGCATGTTTATAATCTACAAAATTCAAATATTTTCAAATTGAAATTTTAGACTTGAAAACACTTTAAGATACATGCCCTCTTCTACCTATTGCCCACTAACAATACAAAAACAACTTCATCATCCACCAACCATACAATATCCATCAACCATTAACCATACACAAACATCCAATAATCATACAACCATAAAAAGATGATTAATAACTAAACAAACTTTCTAAAATATAGCAATCATCCATAATGTTTAAAATAAAATACATAAAAGAAAAAAATAAGACCAAGTCATTGAGGAGAAGGAGGAGGTTGGGAGGATGATGATAAGCCTGGAAAAAGACCGAGATGGCTAAAGAAAAGCTATTGGCCATCTAAAATCTCATCTCGCTACGTAATAAAGTGCTTGGGTTTTAAGATTCACACTCAACATTTCACCATGGGTTCAATATTCTTTTTGTAGTTCCAATTAATTTATGAGGGTATTTCCACCCCTCATAAACCTAACTATAATAAATATGACATCAAGAGCTCATTGTGCAAGGAAGAATAATCTTATATTAAATGTGGCATCTAAAATACGTTGTGCTGGATAATAATAATGTAATCGTCGACAAGGTGATAAGACTATCCACTAATTAACCTAAATAAATTTTATGTCAACAATGAGTCAAGACCTACCACATAAATTAGAGGGAGATTATACTCTAATAAATCTAGTGTAAAGTGTTCATCTGTGCCAAATAGTAATAATCTTGCACTAGGGAGCCAGTATACTAGTGCAATATATAGACAAAATTATTATTATCCGTCTCACAATAAGTCAAAAAATTAAATAAATTAGAGAAAGTAAAAT
The DNA here is from genome assembly GCA_025617385.1 of Murraya koenigii. Lineage (NCBI taxonomy): Eukaryota > Viridiplantae > Streptophyta > Magnoliopsida > Sapindales > Rutaceae > Murraya > Murraya koenigii. Next base: position 51,818,907 of record CM046811.1, on the reverse strand, counting down.
AAACTTACCAAATTAAACTCATAGATTATGTTAAGACTTCACCTTTAATCCAAGCTTGAAAATAAATTAGCTACTCATTTTATAACTAAGGGTAAAACAGAAATTTTATTAAAATACATAGAAAATAAAAAATAGATTCAGGAGTGTCAAATTAGGGGGGAGAGCCCCCTATTTATAGATACAACGAGTAAATTATGGCCATCATATGAAAATAATTTAGACGCCTAGGATTGCGTCACGTGGCACTCTCTGATTGGTTAAAACACATCACTAGGACTGTCATTCCATGCATATACGTGTACGATATGCGCGTTTTTCAGTCCACTAATATTCTACTACATCATTGGTCAATACAAAAGTCAAGAAATAGAATTAAATGCATTACATGTATTGTAAGTTTATTTTTCGGTCCAATAGACTTCTGCCACATCATCTGTTAAAGGCATATAATCGGTCAACGACATGTCAACAGTCAACGTGTGGCGTCAGCGAGACTCATCAAAATCTTAAAATTATGATTTTGCCCTTTATATCTTTCCTAAGATTTTCAGTTGTTCTGATTTCAGAAATGTTGTCCGTTTTGCTATGCGACTTCTCGTTTTTTGAGAAATAACTAAAATACTACTAAAATACATAAAGTATTAAAAATACACATAAACATAGACAATTAAATATTAAGGGACTTAAAATATATAAATGTGGAGATGTTAGTGAGACTTGGAGTGTAAAATGATAATTTTATCCTTTATAAATATATACTTTCTAGGACTCAACAGTACGCAAATCAGTTATATCAACTGCTTGGTCATTTAAGTCCACACGTGTGCCTCCATCTCTAACTCATATTATAGTTGCAAAAGTTTTTTTTTTTTTGTTGAAGCCACCAAGATGGTGGGGGTTAAGCGAGACCACCACACAAAAAAATCATGCAATAGAAACCACATACATAAGGAGGGGGACATGAACCAAAACCTCCTCAATAAGTGAAAACATACAAACAGCAATAGAGTAAACTAGCGTCTGATATGCGGAACCGCATGAGCATCCATATGAATAATCTCAGATAATCCTATGGGCAAATCATGGACCGATAAAAATCGACGACTGAAGCGAGAAGTGCAAGCCCAATTGGCCAAAAAGTTAGCTGCAGATGTAGCCTCATGATACACATGCCAAACCACAACCGAATGAGAGGACACCAAAGATCGAACTCGACGCAAGGACGAAGCATAATCCTATTGGACGAAGCGTCAAGGAGGACCAGAAACCACGATGGCCGAGTCGGACTCTACCTCCAGCAGCAGAATAACCCGGCTGGACGACCGACTCAAACTCTCACAAGCGACCATAAGTTCGCGTAAAGGATCGGATGATGGCCAAGAAAGAGAGTCGAACCACGCAAAAACATACCTCGATGATCTCGAAGAACACCCCACGGTGGACAACTCGGGATTGCCCTCGAACACCCATCAGCGGTCGACTTGACCGCCACGAGAGGCGGTCGGCGTCAAACGATAACTCAAATAGGCGTCAGGGTGAATCAATCACTCGTATCCCATCCACAGTGAGAATCCGGTTCTCCCGCAATTGAGGCGGCTTGAAACCAAAAGCGAGCCAGTCAAGTCGAGATATGTCGACACCGATCGAAAAATAAGCGCATCCAGCGATCCACAAATCGAGAATGTGCAGATCGAAACAACGAAGATGAGATCGGAAGAAGCACATCTTCGCCGATGGCGAAGCAAAGCATTTAGTGATGAAAGCGGTCAGTCACACTTGGCTAACTGAGGGCACTTCGAGAAATAAGTCTCGAAAAGTCTCAGTGACTTACCACAAAACACCGCGAAACCATACGGAATCTGCGCATACTCGAGGCATCGTCGGTTGGTCGGAAAACCTCGTAACAACCGCCGAAGGAAGAAAGATAATCGGGACTGGAATATGGCATGCCAAATCGTAGAAAGAACCTCGTCTCTTGGCTTGGCGCACTGCGCTATCTCCCAAGCCGACCATGAATGAAAACACCATCGAGTGGTAGAATCCATTGAGTCTCATCGAGGCACGCTAGTAGAAATCGGATACGACACAATCGCGCAGACTACTAGCGTGGGTAAGGCGATTGAGCTTACCACTATCCTAGCGATTACCACGCTGATAAAAAACAGGAGGCGGACGAGCGACACGGAATTATAAAAGACAAAGGGGTGATCCGACCAACAATCATACTAGAAACTACAAGCACCAACACCCCGACCAGCGAATATGAGGCTCGACAACATCTCGGATGGAGCGAGGCGCCTCTAGAGAGGAGATGGCTGAGTAGCAAAATGTGTCATTCGGGATGATCCTTGCTGCTGATATTTAGACTTCATGTATGAAGCCCGTATGAAGCCTTGCTCCGAAATCTCCACGAAGCTTAAGCTCGAAAGCTTGGCTAGATCACGAAATGACTAATACCCAAGTCGCCCTCCTCGTGAGGAAAGCACATCTCGACCAATGGCACCGATGAATCTTCAAGTCTAGGTCCATGAGTCACCCCATAAGAAATGTGTAAACATCCAGCTCTAGCTATTTGGATAACCTCGATCGGTCGGTTGCATAGCGTGAAATAAGTACAAAGGCATAGATGATAAAACATCTGCAGAATAAGCACTAGCTTTCCCCGAATGAGAACAACAGGTTTGCCCAGAAATCCTCTCCGGACCCTCGAGATCGGATCATCAAAATGAGCAATCTTGACTCTCCCAACAAACAAGGCAGCCAAGATAAGAAAAAGGGAGTTGCTTGGTTGGAACCCGTGGCTTGTATGAATAATAGCACCGCGTGAAGTAGAAGCCGAACCTCCGATATAAAAGTCTGCTCTTCGCTGGCTAACCGGTTGCCCAACTGACCTCGTAATGATCACGAGAAACCCATAAGCCGCATGAGGCTAGCCTACTCCCATTCTAAGAAAGAACAATATCATCTGCAAAACTCAAATGGGAGATAGGAAGATAAGCGGAAGAGCGATATCTCGAGGAAGAGTGTGAACTATACAAGTGATCCAAGCCTACAGATAAAAAATATGCGTGATAATGAACAAACAAGGAGATAGTGGATCATCTTGCAAAGACCACCACGAGGCCGAAAAAACCCATGGTGACCCAATTAACCAACACGAGAAAACCAAAGTTCATATATCGCCCTTGAACTAAAGAGATCCACTGCTCTGTAAAACCAAAGCACATGACAGTCCGAAGGACAAGGAACCATGACATCCGATCGTATGCCTTAATCATATCTAACTTTAATACCACGTTACTTCCAAGATGCGATGACTAAGATCGTGAACAAACTCCACGAACCAACAACACATTATCATGAATGCTTCACACGGTACAATACCATTACGAGGCGGAGAAATGATACGAGATAGCCTTGGTATCAATTGCATAACAAGCAATTTTGTTAAAACCTTGTAAACACTTAGGTCATCTGCTTTAAGGCTTATTATGTTTCAAACCCAAGTCTTCGTAAGTCTCAGCCAGTCGAAGGATAATGGGTAGCGTCTTCATTCACGATAAGGGTAAAAAGCCCATGTTTTCAGTGGATGTGTAACCACGGGTTGATTCTAATACAGTATGTTGTTATTTCGGATAATCGGCCTCTAGGGCTGTTCTTTACTAGTTTTATTGGCCGATCGATTGCCGGTGAGGACCGAGCCAGTCTTTGGGCCATACTATAGTTGAGGATGTCCCTCGGATGATAAGGGTCATGAGGATGTTATTCGAGCAGAGGTGGGTGATGTGTTGAGCACGGAGGCGGTCTCATGGGAAAATAATGTTAACATGCACGTGAGTTTTAATGATCATAGTTACGAGATTAGGAGAATGTCTCGGTTGGCGAGGAGGGATGCCTTGGTATTTCTAGATTTGATATTGATTGTCGTTACGAGGATTACGGGGACATGGAGGATGGGAGATTCTTGACTGATCCGAAGGATGTTCATACTCCATTACCTATGGATGCAGTGATTAGTAGTTTGTCTAATAAGAGGTTTGCTAGCTCTTCCCGGGGTTTTTCTGTGGTGGCGGGCCGTAAGACCCGTAAGGCTCGGTGGCGGGGTAGGAGTCGATCCCCACCCTAATGATTAATACCCATATCTGAAACATTCGGGGGATAAGTAAGGCCCCCGCGGTCTGCCGATTGCGGAAATTGATACGAATGCATAGATTGGCCTTGTTTGTGTTTTAGAGTCTTTTCTTACTGTTAGAGACTGGAGAGCACTCGTGTTCACATTGCGATGGATCATGGGTTTTCTTTCCATTCTGGGAAAATATGGGTGTTCTGGTCGGCGCCTTTTTCGGTGGAGGCTCTGCAGGATATGGGCCAAGTGGTTCATTGCCGGGTTAGTCACTCTTCCTTTTTTGAACCTGTCTATGTTCCATATGTATCGCCTGGTTGTGCTAAGATTGTGAGAGAGGATGGTCGTTCGGTAGGCTGCTGCGAGGCAGCCAGTTCACGGTGGGGCAAAGCGATAGCGTGAAGAGGGTCCAGCGATGGTCGGGTGCCACCACCGCGGCCGGTGGGGTCATTCGGCGATCGACCAAGGGAAGCAAAGATGCGGCTAATTGAGGGAGTTTTCGGGAGAAAGAGTTTGGGTTTAGGGGTTTTGTTCATTGACTCTAGTTACAAAAGTTATAAGGCTTAAATTGTATTCTTTCCCATGTAGAATTATGCTTTGCCTAATTGCATCTCATTATTCAACTAATCACGCACATAACTTTTGTTTTAGGCGCCCATATTTTAGGTTGAGTAGAAAAAATTTACTATATGATATAACTTTTCTTAAAGTGATATACAACAGATGATGTGATTGTTTGGTTTTGTGAATGAAAGAGAGAGAGAGCTGATGTGTTTACTTATGCATATAGCCAGCTGTTAGAATGTGAGCATGGGATGGACTATCTTTACATGGAATACGACTGTATAAGGCTCACATTAACCAAGCGTTTCTAGAAAAAGATAATTCAATCTTTTTAGTACTTTCAAAGCCAATTTCTTTTACTACTATTTGTTGATCAATTGAGAATAATGAAACCACCTTTAAGAAAGAAGCTACACGACATCGAGATAGAAAGTTACCACCATCAGCCTTCTCCTCATTAGATTCCTCTATATTTTTATGGCACCACTATGTTTACCAATATTTAACATAAACTCCTCATTTATATTACTCATCTAACTTACAATAATAATAATATATACATGTTCACTGGCATACTATTTTAGGTGAGTAAAATTGAACGATATCTTAATTATATTACATGTAGTTTTATCCACTTTTTCAACCCCCAAAAGCTTTAGTAGTTTTGCTTATGCTTTACTGGTATCAATATTTTAAGTTACATTAATATTAAAAATTAATGTTTTAAATATAATAAGTATACAAATACATAAAATTTATACTTATAAATAATATAGTCATTCATTCTTTTCTAGTTCTCTTTTGACGTTTTTCTTTTATCATCAACAACTTTCATGTTTTTTTTTTTTTGTAAAAGCTACAACAAAGTAGTTTTAAAAAAATACATTTATTAACAAAAGAACAACTATGGGTAAAATGATTAAAGCAAATCATAAGGCAACATTGACATACAACTAATAATTTTCTTATCATAACTAGTCAATTAGCTTCAATACTCTCAACAAATTATCAAATCAATGTCACTCCATACATCACTAAAACTCACCACTCTCACAAATTTTTAGATAAGTTTCACTCAATAAATTATCAAAAAGAGAAGGTAAAGTTACTATTAACTGAATGAACTACAGAACTTAAAGCCTACCAAAAGTTTATAATACACAATTAAGTAAATAAAAGTATTTTTGTACTAAACAAATACATTTGGAGAACAATTATTCGAGCAAGTAATTACTTTAACAATTTATCAACCAAAATACATCATTAGAATAGCAATTTTTTTTAGCAAACCCAAAATATAAATTATATCGTTCAAGCCCTTCAAATAAAAAGTGTCAAGATTATTAGCCGATACATAGACATGAATGACGAAATATAATAAAAAAGAAAAGCTAATGCATAAAAAAAATTCGAATTACCTAGAAATTACTTAGAAATAGCAGAAAAATTACCTAGAAACAATAGTAAATTTAACCCAAAAACACCAGCAAATCAAACCCAAATGCAACTGGAAATGAAAGAACAGCAAATCAAGCCCAAAAAAATAACAAAAAATTTACCCAAAAATAGCAACAAATCAAACCATAAAACAGCAAGAAATAAAATATAAAATTAGTAGCAAAATAATCTAAAATTATTATGAATTTTTAATTTGTAGTGGATTTTAAAAAAAAATTATGTGCATTTATGAATTGTTGTTGGGACTTTCATTATTTTGTTTGAATTGAGGACTTTATTTATATACAAATAGTAGTTTATACAGGTAAAAACTATCAATTTGTAAGGCTATAAAAACTCTATAACTGTAATGCCCAAAATGTCCAGATCAAAAAAATCGAAATGAAACGAATGGAACTAAATTTTAGAACCAAACCGAATTCTGATTTTTGAGAACCAAACTCACCCCTGGAGAAGATACTTTGCGGTTCCCGAGCCCACACACGCCAAGGCCCAATTTGTTGGACCGTATTGATAGTCCCGTTTTCAATGCGCTTAACATTTGAAATTTGTTTCCTAACAAGTTTGATTGAATTCAATGACCTTTCTTTTCTTTAGACAAAATTAAAGAGACGTGGAGTTAGATAAGACTCATCTTCAAACGCACATCATCAGTGATAAGCCATTTAGCTAAGACAAAAGACAATTACGGATCAGTGATAAGCTACAGCAGAATAAAATGGAGTTTAATAGTATAATAATATTGTATATCTAAAATTTTTTTAATTTCAAATAATTATCTTAAATAATATAATATTTATTAATTAATTGATAAAATTAAAATAAATTAATTATTATCTTATCAATTAATTAATGAATATCATATCATTTAAAAAAATTATTTGAGATAAAAATTAAAAAATATGTAATATTACTCTTAATAATATCTTAAATATATCTATTTGAACAAAAAAATTCTACTGATACATATAATTAAGGGGAAATTAACCGTCTACGTTGTTGACTAGTCAAATATATGTAGTAGTAACAATCATTAAGGTTTCGGTCTCGAAGAAGAATGAACGACTACTTGCAAATTGAATACTTTAACATTTCAATCTCAAAAGAAAATCTATTAGCAAATCGCATGCGTTGGTGGTTGGAACTTGGAAGTACTTAATTTTAAATTTAAATTTTATTTCAAGTAGTCAATGAGTGCTAGCTTGCTTATCCAAGAAATGAAAATGAACCAAACAAGAGAAAGACATTTTAAAAGTTGCAACTTGCTGACGACTCTTCTAGGATCAATATCTAGGCGGCGGTGATAAGCAAGCTGTTCTTTCCATAAGATAAGAAGAAGAAGAAGATTTTGGCTTCTGCTTATTAATTATATAAGATTTGCGGATATGTCATGTTGCGTCGCTAGCCAACCTAACTTTTCTTAATTGAGAGTAATGACTCTAATTTATTATTAATTATATGCACACTTACTTTACTGATAAGCAGCAATTCTGTAAAATAAATAATTAAGAAGGGACGTGCTTGAATTGAATACGAGCTTCTGCATTCCAGATTTTCCTCAGCCAAGTTTCGTGCCCTTGGTACTACAAAGTCCAACCTACAACCGACAAATTTGGAAAAATTTTCCTCTCTTTTTTTGGCCTTTTTGGTTTGGCCCCCGAAAGCAAAGGACTTGCATTGACAATTGACAATGCCCTCTTTAGTTAAGCGACTGGACCTTATCCATTCTCATTTAATTATCTCCCTACAATATAAAAAATAAATATATTTTTATTTATTAATATATTAAATTTTATATTTTTTATTATTAGTGATTTAAATAGTATTTTTTATTTAAAATCTGAATAAATTTAAATTTTTTTAAGTATAAATAGATCTAAATTCAAATATCTGAATAACATATTTATTTTTTTAATATTTAAATATGAGTAACATCTTGTTTATTTTATAAATAAAAACATCTTAAACACTATTCTTTGACATTAATATCCTTACAAATCAAAATAAAAAAATTGATTAAATTTTATAATTTAAAAAATAAATATATTTTATTCAAATATTTTTATAATATAATATATATTTCTCATTCAAATTTTTTTTATTTAGATAAAAGTTACATGCACGTGCATTGAATAAAATCTTATATATATTATTCATCTATTTAGAGTCTTTGTATGACAAGTAAAGTGAACTTATTATATATATTTATAATTGAGAGATTATCAGTTTTCTCCTTAATAAAATTAATATGTATTACTTATAACGTAATATATTTATAATTAATACATAATAACTCGTGGATATCATGATTTTATATTATTATCCTTATTTTAAAATATTCTTTTTAATTTTATTGATTATAAGTTAAATAAATCATATAAATTGAAATTAAAATATAAAGATTTAAACATTAAAAAAAAGAAATATAAATTTTGGCGTGAACAAAAAATTAATAACAAGATATTTTTTTAGTACTTTTTATTATTTTTTATTATTATTTTATATTTCTAAGATAAAATATCAAACAAATTATTCATTTACCCATCATTTTCCTTAAATTTTGTGTACAAGAGGATTATTAGATATTATAAAAATAATAAGAGATAAGTTATGTATATATTAACTTTAATAGGTGAAACTTGATAATCTCTTTTATAATCTACAAATTCATATAATACAATGGTTTGTAATTTATAATTCATTTACCCATCTTTTCCTTAATTTTTTTTGTGTAAGGAAATTATTAGATATTATAAAAATAATAAGTGATAAGTGAAATATAATAATCTTTTCGTGATGACATTATTATTTTAATAAAGTTAAGATACCACTAATGAATAAAAAAATTATAAAATTTTAATATACTAACAGATAAATAAATAAATTTTAATATATTAAAAAATATATTTTTTATATTTTAATATACATCTTAACTTTAACCATAATACTCTAACTAAAAAAAACTGAAATGATATATATTAACTTTAATCGGAGAAAAAAAACCAAAATCTGCTTTTATAATTTATGAAAGCTGTGAGGAGCTTTCTAATGAGGAACATGTTGGATAGCTATAAAACTCAAAACGAAACAAAAAAATTTCAATGACGTTTGGCTGGAATTGGTGTATCAGGCAGCATCGGTCTTTTGTCCTACATACAATGATCAGTACTGTGCGTGTGCAATAGTGCCGACAAATTGAATATTGTGCTAGCTAGCATGCATATGTTGACCCTCACTGTTGCACTTGAGACTTTGTATGCTTTTTATTTATTTTTTCAAATCTTTGTAATATATCATATGAAATGGCTACACTGTAGTTCGTCCGATACCTCTGACTCCTCTCCTAACAAAAAAAAAAAAACACAAAAACGCATGCATGTTCTTACCACATGCGTTGCGCCAACATCGTATAATTAATCAACTAATTAACCAATATTAGTGTGATTGCTCATTTTTTAATGCATTAATCAAACATACTACAACAACTAAACCAAAAATAATACTCTTTGGAAGTCGAACGTGATTACGTGAAGCGGATCAATTATAATAAGTTATGTCACTTTTCTTAATTAATAGTAAACTGAGTATAATCTTATAAATGACAAATCCTCTCAGTTAAAGAAACCCATTGCCAGCCTCTTCTCCCCTTTTTGTCACCCTAAACTGTTTTCTCAACCCACACTTTCTGATATTCTTTTTATATACTTTTTACACGTACAATTCGCACTCTAATTAAGCTATATGAGTCGTAGAAATCAAATAAAACACCTGCTCCATAAGTATTTGATTTCAATTAGACTTTCAATAACTTCTTTGAATCTTAATCAAAAGCAATTTCTAGATATTATTGCCCTCAAATTAAACTAAAATGATTATAGTAAGTCAAATTTTACTTGCTCAGTGGAAGCCCCGCCCGTAAGCAACAAGCATGCATTAATATAATATGTATTATTATTTGTCATTAATTAGCTGGAGTAGATATATGACTCTAAGAAAACATTGACTAGGAATATAAGGGCTACCGATCTAAATTTGCTCATAATCTGAGTTTCTTTTGAATAAATATTCACTTAGTGATTGGTACTTAATAAATTGTAAAAAAAAGTACTTAAATCTTCTCCTTACACTAACAATTAAAGACATATGGATATAAGATCAAATAGAGAAATGATTCTGATTCCTGTAATTCTGTTCATATTATTAATAAAAATCCAAAAATATTTTATAAAGACATAATTAAGAGTGAATTGATGATGGCTAAGCAAGATGCGAACGCCAAAGGCATGGTTTCAAAACATGTCAATATCAGGACAGCTTAATCCCAGCCAACAAGTCTGATTTATTAATTGAAAACGACAAGATAGATGATGATTTAGTCATTTGAAAGCAGCTGATGCAGACAATCATTGACGAAACATGCATGACTGTATCCCAGCAATACTGTCACGTAGCTTTTTACCCGACCCACCGTGTCGCTTCCCTTTTATTTTCGTCATTTCATTTTTCACATGTATCTGCACACACATGGGACTTCCTTCTCGCTTTTATCACGTTACCGCAGCCGTTCATTAATTTCTCCCATCCTCTCTCTATATACTTGTTATACGACAATTAACACACACCTTTCCCGATATAGCCACCCACATCTCCTCCACCCCCCGCCCCACACACACAAATATATATACGTACATTAACTTGATATCGTGCTAAAATTGTTCTTCTCTTATTTCCTGATTTCACCATCTTTCTCTTGTCACCAAATCTTTCGCTGAGCATCTGAGATAGCCAGAGTGCTACAATGGCTTTTTCAAACGTTTGCAAAGAGGTTTGTGAAACGAGTATATATATTAATTAATTTGTTCTTTAGTATTAGCATATATGCAAATGCATGCGGTAAACACTTTTTTTTTTTTTTATTGTCTTCCTTCTCTAATTTCTGTCTTTATAGTATTTTTGTCTTCGAGGCTGCTGTATATATAATAATTTTATAGTGAGCATATTCTTATATTTAACTAAATATTGATGTTATTATTAGATAAAAAAAAATATATTTTAATGTATTAATAAATAAAAAATATAATTTTTATTATATTAAAATATATATTTTTTATTTATTAAAGTAATAATGTCCTCGTTAACGGAGGATAATATATTAACTCATCTTTGGTGAGAATATTATTAAAATGATGATACCAATAAAATATAAAAAATATATATTTTAATACATAAGGGACTGTGATAATATATTAAAATTAATATTTTTTATTTGATAATAATATATTTATTTTAATAAAATAAAAATATTATTATTATTGTTATTATACGTCAGTATGTACGCGCGCTCGTGTTTATAAGAATAATAATTGTTTAAGCCTTAAGGCTGCAGTTTTCCTGGCACGCGTGGTCGATCATTTTTAGACTTCTTTTCTTTCAAGGTTTATTTATGGTAGGGGCACAGAGTGGAGTAAAACGTAACTCCGTTAAATCGAACACAAGAATATAACTAGAAATCTCCCTATTATTATTAGTTAATACGCAAGTTGTGTGCCTGAGTTTGGGGTGCTGGAAACGTGCAGTGCACCATCAAGGTGAGTCACCACTGCAATCATTAAGAACTGGACTATATCTTGAGTGCTTAATTAATTACGGGGTGAAAGCAAAGTGAAAATTTTTATAGAAAGTGAAATTGTCTACGTTTCCTTGCTCCTCTTTCTTTGTTCAGTTTTCGCTTAATCGAAATAGTGCTGTGCCGAGTTAAATAGGTGGAAGTTCATTATCATAACGGGACATTGGAATTGGAACTTAGCCTTTTTTTAATATTGTGATATTATTATTATACGACTTATAAATATAAAATAAATATTAATAGTATGCATTTAAAATAATTTTTAAATAATAAATTAAATTAATTTAATAGTTAATATTTATTAAATATTTTAATAATATAATTTTAAAACTATAACTACACAAACTTAATACTAAACAAAATTTTAATTAAAATATTTAATTTACACTCTCGTCCTATATTTTCTTTTCTTTTTTGTCTTTTTTTTTAATTTCACCCTGTAAAAAAATTTCAATATCAAATTCGTTTAAAAGAAAAAAAAAACAATTACTTAAATATTCATATCGCCAGAAACGAATACTTATATAACGAAATTGACTGCTTTTCAGCCTTGTATATAGTTTTGCAAATGTCTTTATATATATAATTAAACTATTCCATAACGACTATTGGTTAATGAAGAAAAACAAGAGCCAGTAGTAAATAAATTGCCAGAATTTCTTTCCATTGCTCATTCCCAAGCATAAAATAAAAAATAAAAGTAGAAGAACAAGAGTTTATACACACACACACAGAGGGAATCATCTCCCTGCAATCGCAAGAGATCAGTCGTTTAATGTTATTTTTGTAAGCGTGCATTTAGATTTTTAAAAATATTTCAGGTTATCGTAAAGGAGAAGATAAAAAATGAGGAAGAGGCGTGCACCCTTGATGGAGCTGTTGATCGGCATGGTCGCCCTGCAATCAAAAGAAGAACTGGAACATGGATTGCTGGAATTCTTATTTTAGGTAATTAACCATCGCTCATACTTTTGCTCTTAATTAATTATCAGTCTTAATTTATTACAAGTTCTTAATAACCACTTGAACAGTTTGGTCTTTACATATGTTTTATCAAAATCTTGTCAAGTCAATTAAAGAAGTATCGTTGACATATATGCGTAAGATCCCATTGATTAATTAATATTTTATGAATTACGATTTTAATTCCTTATTTTTTCTTCAGTGAATCAAGGGCTGGCTACTTTGGCATTTTTTGGGGTAGGAGTCAACTTGGTATTGTTTTTGACTAGGGTTTTGGGGCAGACCAATGCTGATGCGGCAAATAATGTCAGCAAATGGACAGGCACCGTCTATATTTTCTCTTTGCTTGGCGCCTTCCTCAGTGACTCTTACTGGGGAAGGTACAAAACTTGTGCCATCTTCCAGGCCATCTTTGTCATTGTAAGTGATAATCAATTGGGCAATTATACATGCATGCATTAAAATTCAACACAAATATATAGTATCTCTCCATCGGCTCATTATATAATAAATTAGTGAGCTAATAATTAATTTATATATACTTATATACTCACATCCTTGTAGACAACTTTTACAGCATTGTAAACATCATTTACAATTTATAAACTGCTTTTCAGCACTATAATAAAATATTCATCGTCAGCCCTACCCAGTACTCATGCACATCCACATCTAATTAATTTCTTGTGATGTCACAGGGACTGGTATCATTATCAGTATCAAGCTACGCATTCTTACTGAAACCTAGTGGTTGCGGTGATGAAGGAAGTCCATGTGGATCCCATTCATCCCTGCATATGGCGTTGTTCTATCTCTCTATATACCTAATCGCCCTTGGAAATGGGGGATACCAACCAAATATAGCTACATTTGGGGCAGATCAATTTGATGAAGAGGACGCCAAGGAAGGGCACTCTAAAATAGCCTTTTTCAGCTACTTCTACTTGGCTTTGAACCTGGGATCCCTCTTTTCGAATACTATATTGGGATATTTTGAAGACGAAGGAATGTGGGCGCTGGGATTTTGGGCATCAGCTGGCTCTGCTACTATGGCACTCATCCTATTTTTCATTGGAACTCCCAGATACAGGCACTTCAAACCCAGTGGCAATCCTCTTTCCAGGGTTTGCCAAGTGTTAGTTGCTGCAACCAGGAAATGGAAGGTCCAGATCAGTGACGATGACCATGATCTGTTTTTTTTTGAAAGAGATGGAAATAAACAGACATCCCAGAACGGGCCCAGGAATATACTCCATACTCAAGGCTTCAAGTAATTAATTAAGTTTATGAATCACTTCAATTTATTCATGTATACTCTGTGTGTGCGTGTGTGTAAAATTAAGTATTTAGTTATTATCTAATTAATTAATAAGTTGCATGCATGTATGTCTTTCATGATCACTAATATTATATATGAACATTAAAATAACGAATGTAATGGTCTTGCAGATTCTTGGATAAAGCGGCTGTCATCACATGTAAATCTGATAATGACAACAATAACAGGGGAGATGAAGAGAATATTGATATGCGCAATCCATGGGTTCTTTGCACAGTGACTCAAGTGGAAGAAGTGAAATGCATTCTGAGACTCCTTCCAATCTGGCTATGCACGATACTCTACTCTGTTGTTTTCACTCAAATGGCATCTCTCTTCGTGGAACAAGGAGCTGCAATGAGAACAAACATTTCAACCTTCCACATCCCACCAGCAAGCATGTCTAGTTTTGACATTCTGAGTGTTGCTGCTTTCATATTCATTTACAGGCGAGTTCTAGACCCACTTGTTGCAAGAGTAGCGAAGGAATCAGGAGCAACAGGTTTCACTGAGCTTCAGAGAATGGGAGTTGGTCTTGTAATAGCAATAATGGCAATGATTTCAGCAGGAGTTGTGGAAATATTCAGGTTAAAATACGCAAACAAAGATTGCAACAGTTGCGAAAGCAAAGCAAGCACATTGAGCATATTTTGGCAAATTCCTCAGTATGTACTAATAGGAGCATCAGAGGTGTTCATGTATGTGGGTCAATTGGAGTTCTTCAATGGACAGGCACCAGATGGATTAAAGAGCTTTGGTAGTGCACTATGCATGACATCCATATCACTGGGAAATTATGTAAGTAGTCTGCTTGTGACAATAGTGATGAAGATCTCTACAAGACCCGGTTGGATCCCGGAAAACCTAAACAGAGGACATCTGGACAGGTTTTATTTTCTATTAGCAGCTTTAATAACAGCTGATCTCTTTATCTACATAATATGCGCTAGATGGTACAAGTATATCAAGTTCGAGGAAAGGACTGGTACTCGTACTGTGGGGGATAACACACGTGACTTGATCGATCAGTGTGTGTGACTTGTGAGGCGCATCTTAATTATACAATTAAATTTATCTCGTTATATATAAAATAAAATGAAGTGAGGGAATTTGTGTTGTATTATTATTGTATCCTGCCATGAAACTAGGGAAATAAATTAACATTTCTCTAGTTGAGCATACCACAAGCTGAAGCACTACAGAACAATTAATTAATTATTCTTTGCAAGCAAGCGTTGTTGTATTAATCAATGTTATCTATCAATGTTTTGTTTTCTCTTGCATTGTCTCCGTGGTGGTACTAGACTTTCTCCTACGTTCAATGCAACAGCATCTGTGTGTGTGTGTGTGACTTGCGTCATCTTTCAAGAAAGAAAGACCATTGGGCTTTTTCAGAGTGAACACTGGACACATGCTAAGCGTCAGAGCCCAAAAGCCTGTACTTTACAGGAGATAAAAAAATTAAAAAAAAATTACAGCAATAAGCTAATATTTTTTTACTTGCCATTTTAATAATAATGAAAAAAAAAATTCACCGCCTTCACTAATTGATATTTGGTCAACCTCAGAGCAATTATCGGCACCTAACGTTTGATTAACTTCATTGCTTTATTTCGTTCCGATTGACGTCAACTTGACCGTACCACAATCGCCGAGCTCTCAATCTACCATCAGCCATTTTCCAGGTGATGAGTTTTTTTCTTTTTCTTCCTTCGGTTAACAGTCGTGTGCTTTCGCTTCGTGTGTGAATTTTGTTGTTGATTCATTGTTTTGATGCATTCACATTTGGAGTCAAACACGAACGGTATGGTTTTATTCAATTAGTTTTTTCCTTTTTTAAAAAAAATTCTTTATATGATATTGTTTTTGTTAATTTTAGTGGACACCATTAGTTTATTCTTTCTAGGGTTTTCTTGTTATAAAAGTTGTTGCTGTTGATCTATTGATTAGCGTCAGGGAGGAGATAGTGTCAGTATTCGTAACTGATATGAACTTGGTAAAAAAAAGAAAAAATTGTACAGAGTGAGGAATTGAGTGAACTAAAGAGATGGCGGTGAGACAGAGAGCTGTGACGACGTTGCCCAATCTGATGAGAAGCTTAAGGAAGGACTCCCCAAAAGCTACTCCAAATCAACAATTGCCATCCCTCAGACGTGCATTCTCTCTTTATGATCAAATCAATCTCATTGACAATGTCCCCAAGGATCAGCTTCGCTTCCAAGGGTTTTATTCTTCCTTATACATAAACACTAGTCTTTTGGTTCTATACTTCCTTTACTGTTTAGCTTAGTTCCTTATTTATTTTTTCAATTTTTAAATTTCATTATATAGGTATACTGACACAGGCTTCACAGTGAATGGGGTTCAGTATGAAGGTAGCCTGCTTTGTATTGGAAATTTGCTTATGTCTTGGTCTCCCAAAAAGTTCTCTGAGATTACTCCTAACAGGTACTTATCACCCCTACTGCTTTTTACCTCTATAGTCTTTTGTGGGAGTTGATTGTCATATTAGTGATTATAGAGTTTTGGCTGCAGTGTTTTCATTTGGGTCACAACCACATTCTCCTGCCATTCATTTCAACACTTTTTGCATGCAATAGACTGAAGATTTAACATCTATATTCATGAGATGAAAGTAGGATCATTTATCTCTGAAATTTATTCATTCTCTTAGACCTCCTAGAATACATGTTTAAAACATGAATAATACCCAATTTGTTGCTTAGACTCCTGCTGCACTTTTTTCCCCTTCAAATTTGTAGTCGGTGACGTTTATGTATAATGATACCTGATATATCATTATCTTTATGTGCAGCTTATCTATCTTCCAACTTGTGCGGCCTATTCCAGGTGAGATTTTAATCTTTATCTTATGGGTAATAAATGTGGTAAAAGGAAAAGAATGCTTGACAACTCAATCATTTTGTGCCCTTTTTGGATGTTCCTAGTCACTTGATTGGGAATTTACGAGAATGTGCAAAATCCCACTCACCTTGAGGCTGACCCTTGACAAAGTGCTACTTGGTTTTCTTGGATATATATATATATATATCTTAACGAACGACTTAAAAGGAAAGGGCTTTTTTCCAAGTCAGCCATATACTACTATCGGTCATACAATGATGGCATTGCGAATCTCATTCCTATTCCAGTTTTTTGGACCGAGTTAGATGTGGATGTGGTCTTTCATTCCTTAGGGAGTGAAAGGGCTGAGGGGAAAGGGGCCCCTTAACGCGCTTTTTTAGGAGGAGTCCTGTGTAGTTGGATGGAAGGGAAGGGACTGTCTTATATATATATATTACTGAAAACTTTTTGTATTGGATTTTATTGTTCTTAAAACATTTGATTATTAAACTTTCAGCCTTAATATTGTCTTTAGGAGGCAACATGTTTTACCGTGCATCCTATTTATTTATTTATTTTTGACATCTTTGAGGACCGACTAACATTTCCTTTCAGGCTGGTCAGAAGAAACAAATGCCATTGTCTTACTAAGAAAAAAATGACTAATAATAAAATCAACCTCATACTTTGATGGTGGGGTGAAATCAACATGCTTTTTAGACATCGGGTTGCTCTCTGTTCATGTTTTTCTTGTCTCTCCTTTTGCTGATATTAGTTTGTGTAAAATTTGTTTCAGAAATTTTGATCCTTGGCTGTGGAAGGTACATTGAACCTGTCGATCGTGATCTTCGACAGTTCATTCTGTCTACCGGCATGAAGTTAGAAGCTGTTGACTCGGTATTTTTCTTTGTTTATTTTTGGCTTTAGTTAATCTGAGCCTGTTGCATTTTTGCTTTATTTTGGTAATGTGCTATATGAGAAAGCCTATTACATTGTTAATGGTAGTTGATAAAGTGTGGTCGTTGTTAAAGACATTAATCAGAACATTTCTGTGAAGGTTGGAAAGGAATATATTCATAAAAATTTTGGCCTTGGTCTAAAGCTTTGAGACCCCTGTTGTGATTAAATTATTGGTGATGAATACTGTCAAGGTGGGATATTGCAAGACAAAAATATCAAATAAGAATTAGTTTTGGTGAAATCAATGAATTCTTTGTCTGGCTGAAAGTTCTATAACTGGCTATGTAGGTTGATAAATATTTACATCTCTATCTCTGTTTCATCAAGCATGCACAATCAAAGGTATAATTTGTTGTCCAGCTAAGTAGTAAGTAATTGATGTGATGATATCTTCTGTTTACAACGAGAAGCATGAAAGTACAACCCCGAAAGTTTGACTTGAAACAAGTGCTGACTGCTCCTATGGCTTTCATACTATACTGATGAATACTCTATTGTGCAGAGGAATGCTGCATCAACTTATAACATACTGAATGAGGAGGGTAGAATTGTAGCTGCTGCGATTCTCCCCTATGAAGTTTCTTCCTAATGCAAATGCCTAGATATACACGCACACACACTGAGGCTTATCTCAAATTAATTACCCAGTGGTTTGGTTCGGTTGCAGCCTGGTCTTGATTGATATCAGATCTCTTGATTTGGGACCACGTTTTGTAGTGGGCTAAAATCTCAAAACTAGCCAGTGGTGGCTGATTTTGTAATTAAGCTGGGTAGGTTTTGTGTTGGAGGTGGTGTTGGATGACATAACGTGACACCTTACTTTCCTTGAAACACAACTAACTTGTGCGTCCTTTTTATGGCATTATTCACAGTTGTCTTGTGTCTATAATCTAAATGATGCATTCACGGAACTGTATGCATGTCTGTGCTGAATAAATAAATAACTGGATCATGGTGTCTAGTCTCACTGTTTATTAATCTTTCTAATCAGCCAAAGTTATACTGTTAATTATTGTAATAACTTTTAGAGGTGAGGGAAGGTGTTATTTCTTCTGCGGTGTAATATGGTAAACATCTTTTAGCAATATGAAAATTAGTATTCTACTTGCAGTAGTACTAAATGAAGGAAGTGTATCTTGTGAGACGTTAATTAATAAGTGGCACAGTAGTGGCTCTCTGGGATGTGAGGGTAATAATAGCTTTCCTTGTTCAAAGTTGAAATGATGGATGTTGTGCGAGTTACATACATACAACAAACACGTTGAGAAGTCATCAGATATGTTATGGTTGTTGTCTTGGAATGTGGTGCTGCTTGATGTCATCAGAATCAGAATCACTCTTTTTCACGAAATGGAAACCCATAGGATACCTGTACTCCCCCGTTCCAAGACAACGCGAGCAGTAGATGAGTCCGCCGCCGCCGCATGTCTTGCACCATTTTGGCCATTCTCCTCTCGGAAGCATTGCTAAATGAGTCTTGTTTGTCCTGCCTAGTGCCTACGCTAATAAGTAAGAAGAATAGGCAACAACTGTGAAGTCAAAAGTTAAGGAGAAATTCACCTTTTCCAGAACAATTGTAGCAATCAACTCTTCCGGTACCATGGCACACTTCACACGGTGGGTCCGGCTTCTTCCTTGCTAGTTTCCGAACATTTGACTACAACCCAGAACCAAAACCAATCAAACAAACGAACATTCAATTCTTTCTTTTCTTCATATCTCTATGAATGAATAAAATAATTCTTTTCTTTTTGAGAAAAACAAAATAAAATAAAGCGCAGCTTGCCTCTGTTCGAACCACCCAAGATGGCTTATTAAAAGACAAGGAGAGAGGAACCCCGTTGCTTTTGCTTTCATCTTCTAGTCGATTTTGAACCACTGTTGACGGAGTCACTGTTTTCACCACTCCCAGTCCCAACATCTTTCTTTTTCTTTCCTCTCTAAATTGAAGTCCCAACGTCTCTACGGTCTTATTTTCCCTTCTCTTTTTTCCTTTTTTACTTCTAATTTTTTTCTTTTCTTTCTTTCGTCTTCTTCTTTTATTTTTCTATTTTCAATAATTCGGGTTGATGGCAGACCTTTAACACAAAATTCTGTACCTAGCCCTAAATTACATTGACGGACCAATAAACAGGAGTCAAGATATTTATTGATATTTTATTCTAAATAATTATAATAGAATTTCTCTATTGTGATTTTTCTACGCAAAATAATTTGCATGTAGTTATAACAAAAAGTTTGATCCTACTGTCCGCCGGTCACAAATAAAAATAAATTTTATATTGTAATAAATTATATATATATATATATATAAAATAAAATATTTTTTAAAGTTGTTTGTCACCGGATTGGCAACTTGAGGGTCTAGGTCGGGTTTTTGTAAGCTCCAACACATGCTTATATATTCATAAATAAATTTAAACTTTCTAAAGTCCATCCAATCATGAATAGGTCGAGTTTAGATTTATATCAAATTTTTAAAATAAATTTTTAATAAAATTATAAATTAAAAATACTTAAATTATATATAATTATCTAATATATGATTATACAACATACAAAGTATTAATAATATAATATAATAAATCACAAACACTAATATTGAAAATAAAAATTATTTTGAACTAAAGGTAGAAATTGATCTGTTTGGCTGCTTGGATCGTAAAATATCCAAGTTATGGAATGCTTTCAGAATTTAGCTAGAAATATTGAGCCAGCAAATTTTTTTTATTTTGTTAAATTATAAATATTACAATTTCAAATTTGTTGAAAATTTAAATACATAAATATTTAATGCAATTAAAAAGTTGACAATACTGATACTTCCTAATCAAATATGAGAAAAAATTATTGCAAATTGTAACTTTGCCCAAAATAAATAAACAAGCAAAAAATGATATATATATATATATATATATAATTAATACATAAATTAAATTTTTCTTTTTTTATTTTTAATTTTAACTTTTTACATCAAGTCTATATCTAAGCCCGTTATATATAGGTTTTAAATTTTTAAATTCATACCCTTAAATTTATCATGCGAATTAGGTTTAAAACCTATAGGTCCAAGCTAACCCAAGCTTTTTTGTCAAGCCTATTTGCCACAATAATTTATTCCTTCAAAAGTTACTAAATTACACCTCTATTAAGTTGTAATATTCTTATATATATTGACTTGATTTGCTTATCTAGCTTGTAAGACCGAAACATTGCCTTTGGATCTTAAACACACCAAAGAGCAAGATGCACAAACTGAAGATTGATTCCAGAAAGAATCTAAACTTAACGTAAGAACAATTTACAAGATTAACAAGCAAAGACTTAAACTGAATTAAAATCAAGATTAAGAGTAATTTACATGGCTCAGTTGTGTCAAGAATGGCACAACTTACATCCAAAAGAAAAGCTTTCTGGAGAGCTTTATTGATTAATAATAGAGGATCTTATACAAATTAAGCTTCTACATGAGATTATAGAGAACAAGGTAGAACTCTCTCTCTCATATCTCTCTGTATTAGATTCACAGTGATGATTCCAATTTGTTATGTTTGCCAGCTGTATAACTGCATCAGTAACAAACCAGCGAACTCATATTACACAGCTTGAAGACAAATGGATAACGGCTGAAATTCTAAGTATGCAATGCAAGAGGATAGTGAATTGAATATTTAAAAATTATATAATTAAAAACACAAATCAATTTGAGCTAATGTTGTAAGCAATTTAAATATAAGTAAATTGATGTAATAAATAAAATAAAGAGATAATGGAGAAGAAAGCAAACACGTAATTTTTATGTGGTTTGACAAATCCCTCTTACATCCACGCCTCTAAGTAATCTGAGATTTAATAACCAAGCCTTATAACCTAAGGCTTTAAAATATATACAATTAACTTTCAAGATGTCAATCAACCTTTACAATTTTGAGATGAATCCCTTATCACTTTCACAAGTATTTCCCATGCTCACAACCACTTAATTTTTCATATTTGAATGATGAATACAAAGAAATACATACTCCCGACTTAATGTAAACAAATAATAACTCAAATAAATGTATGTGTACAAGATTGAAGCTTGGAGCACTTTTGAATATTGATAAAGATTGCCAAGATTTTTCAGTTGCCCTTGCAATAATGTTTTCTTAGGTTATTTATAGATAGAGCAATAAAACTTGCCGTTATTGATATTTTAACCATAATCGATTTACTGCTTACCATTAATTGGTTTACCGCATTGTGGTTGAAATTTAAAATTTTTGAATAACCCGATTTATCGCTTGTTGGTTGCCAACTTGCCGTTTGTCTCTAGAAAGCTATTTTGATGTTATCAGTTTGCTATTTGTCTCTGAAAGCTATCTTGATATTACTGGCTTGCCATTTGTCTTTAGAGAGCTATCTTGATGCAATCGGTTTGCAATTTGATGCTACCATTTTTTTGTTTGTCTCTAGATAGCTATGTTGATGTAACTGGTTTGCCACTTTCCTTTTAGTAGTATGCTTGTGCCCAAAAGCTAACCTTACCTAAATCGATTTGCCGTTTAAATGCTAGGGGCTTATCGTTTAAGCACATAAATGAATTTTATCTAAAAAACTTTTACAAATAATCGTTTATACTTAGAATTTGCAATAGTATCCATATGATAGAATTTTCCTTTAGAAAATATAGAGAAAACACTTTTAAGAATTTTGAAACATCAACATTTATTTTCTTATAACAACATAAAAGAATATATGTATTTTTTATTTTACCAATGACTTGTTATTATCAAAATCGAAATGCTATATAGCCATATGAGGTTAACAACGGCTTTACTTATCTAACTTAAGCCTTCTCATATGACCATTACATGCATCACTTAAGTAATAGCCAAAACGACTTAAAGCAAGTGGCATTTTGATCTTTATGATTTATAAGTGAATACACGTGCTTTGTTTGGTGACCTTTTAATTGTTGTAGTCATCTCAAAACAATGTCGTTTCACTATGCTGAGTTTAGGGTTGGTAAAAGTTCAGGCCAGATCCGAGTATAGCCAAGGTATTGCTATACTCGGACCTAGCCTAGACTTTTAAAAACTTAAGTTTCTTAATATCCAGTCTAGACTAAACTTTTTCCAAACTTTTTAAGCCCGGATTTTATATATAAAAAATTTTAAAATATTATATTATGTGTATATTTTTATTTATTTTATAATTTTTTATAATTATTTTAATAAAATTAAACATGAAATATGAACTTTAAATATTAAATTTTTTAAATATATTGAATAGATGTAACAAAAAAAAATATAATTGTTTAAAATAAAATATTTTTTATAAAATTTAATTTTGAATTTTTCAAGTGATATCCAGACTGATTCAGACTCATTTTCGGGCTGGGTAATACCTGGATCACATCACCTAGATCTGGGCTAGATCCGGTTCGGACGGATAGTTTTGTCCCCCCTAACTGAGTTTGATTCACCACCAAGCTTCACATTATATAATAATAAAATTATAATTATAGATATGTTTTATTGTATTAATTTTGTGTATTGATTAATTCAATTGAGGAGCTAGTCGATTCGATTCCAAGCCCCCCAACTCCCCAGGCAACAAGTATTATTATTATCCGATTGTGTGTTGGTAAAAAGCATGAAAATTCTACTTGCAAGTATCTATTCTTTTATTTTATTTTTCTCTGGTAATTGTATCATACAGACACAGTGCTTACTTCTTCAACCTCAAAACGACCTGAAAAAGTTTTTCGAATCTTGCTCTTAAAACTTGCTGCATTAAGCATTTTAACGCACGCATACGTGCATACATATGTACATACTTGCCTACATAATTTACATTTTTCCAGTTTCACACATACAGTAATACGACAATGCTTTGCTTTCGAGACCAGACCCAGACCAATACCATCATCTACCGTTGCTTATTTTTGCTTATTTATCATCATTATCGATAATTCCTACAACAACAACAATCATATTAACAATAATGCATCACATAGGAAGAGTGCTATTATGAAAAATAGTTGCTAAGTAAAGTTGGTGATGTCCGATTAGCTATTACTTCTTCACTTCAACCCAGTCCAGGCCCCACCACCTCAAGGCTCAAGTCAAGTCTCTGGATCTATTCGGTGGTGAGAAATCACAGAAAAGGATGATGTGGTCGCTTCATTAATTAATATCAGACATCAGTATTCAGTAGTAGTTGCTGGTGGCAGCCGCGGCCACCATTACCAAATGAATTTATTTCCCTTGATATTTGAAGATAGTTGGGAATCAGGATTGCCTCTAATTAATTATGTCGACCTGCCACGCTGTTGCAATTGTGAGATCTCATGGAATACTCCTTTATAAGTTGAGAGAAGAAAGAATCTTCTCTCTCTAGCAGCTTTGCCGGTGAGTCATACTCCGCAATTCTGCCTGTTCAAATTAACCCAAATGAAAATAAAACAAGTTAAAATTTAATCTCTCTTTAAAATCTTTCAGCAAGTATGTAATGTAAGCAAGTAAATAAATAAATGGCGTAATCTGGGAAGTGTCATTTGCTCTTAGTCTTACTTACCATCACTGAGAACCAACACAAGATCACTATCTATTACAGTGTGGATTCGGTGAGCTATTGTGACCACCGTCCGATCTTTGAACTCTTGACTAATGATCTTCTGTATGACGCCATCTGTTGCAGAATCCACTGATGCTGTAGCTTCATCCAGAACCAGAATGTTGCTTTTCTTCAGCAACGTCCTCCCTAGACAGAATAACTGCCTTTGTCCCACACTCCAATTTTCACCATTTTCAACCACTGCAAGCATGTTAAATGTACACTAGCAAATTTTCGTCTGAAAATAAAGAATGTATATATTTATGTGATTAAAGTCGGGGATATGTTTGATAATGAAGTTGTTATATTTAAAAATATTTAAATATTTAAATATTAGTTATTATAACTTTTAAATTATATTAGTTATATAAAATTTATTATATTTTTAATAATTTTTTTAAAATTATTATTTAAAAATTATATTTATTATTATTATTAATTTTTATTTTATAATTACAATTTTTTTGCAACGAGCAATAATTTTTATAGCACCTCAATCCAGTCCAAATACGATAAACCAGACCTGCACTATCCAACTTCTCTTCCTTGGCACGCACTAGATCACCAAGTTGACATTTATCCAGAGCCTGAAGTACAATAGCAGAGAAGGTCATTTTCATTTTTCGTAATTATAAAAGATGATAGCAGTCAGCAGATGAAATGTCTGAATAAAATTCTGTCCGACTGAATTCTTTACAGAATATCTTAGTTGCTGAGGCAGGAAATCATTTGATGAGAATGAATGGACGGATTACCTCCCACACTTGTTCGTCAGAATATTGAACCAGTGGATCAAGGTTTCCTCTAACAGTTCCATCAAACAGTGTTGGGTCCTGTGGAATGATGCCCAGCCTTGATCTTAAGTCATGAAGGCCTATCTTGGTAATGTCCACATTATCGATTATAATGCTTCCCATTCTAGGTTCCACAATCCTGAATATGGCCTGTATAAGGGTTGACTTCCCACTTCCTGTCCTTCCCACTACACCAACTTTCTTCCTTCCTGGAAATGTGCAGCTTATGTTTTTCAGGACAGGTGGGAGATGCTCGGCGTATCGAATCTGCAAAGATAAGTCAGTTGTAAGTTAGTAAAAGTGATTTAATTAAATAATGTCAGTTATGACAGATACGGATTATTTCATCTGCAAGTCCGTATCTGCAAGACCTGTACGTTACATTAATTCCAAAATGTGGGTGCTTTATTAATTTTTGGTAAATGTTTGTGGACTGATTTGGTGCAAAATATTTTAAAATTATATATTTTGTAATATTTTAAACTTTGCTCTAGAAGTTTTAAATTACCTGCAAATTTTGGAAGCTTATTGTTCCAACGTCTGGCCAGTTCCTTGGAGGTCTGCACTCTTCAGTTACTAGAGGGGCTTCACTTGTTAGGATTGAATACTGAAGTATTCTTTCTACAGAGATCATTTTATTTTCTGCATTGCATATGTTCCATATAATGGAAGCTTGAAACACGTTCAAATTTATCCCATATGTTACTGCCAACCCTGCAATACCTGTTGAATAAGAACCAAATTCTTGTCAGCTTCATATACTATTAAACAGAATCAGTAGTTGCCTTGTAGAGGATAAGCGCTACTAAACAATCGGATTTGGTAAATTACATGGTATGATGTGCATAACTATTGGTATTCACTCTTAAGGAAGCACTATGTAACACTCACTTGGGCTTATTATTCCTTCAGGAAGGGTCACCAGCACAACCAATGAGAATGCAAAGACAAAATTGGACAGTAAATTTAGTCTAAAACAAAGCCATTCCATTGCTGAGATATTGTGAAACCATGGCCTTGAATGATTGTCAATAAGGCTGAGGTTCACGATCGTGAAACGATCTTCTTGATCAAAAGCATGGATTGTGGCTGCACCCGCTAGTGATTCCGAAAAGTGGTGGAGGATTGGAGCTCTTTGTATCTCAGCCAAACGCGCTAGTTCTCTAGCTGTTGGTATGTAGTATTGCTGCAGTAATCCCACGTTGGATCAGAGTTAATATTAGGAAATTGAGTTAAATTTGGAATTCTTGTAGCCTTTATGAAGGTGAATTCACGTACTTGATACCATATGCAGATAGCAGTCACTGGAATGAAGACAACAAACACTTCCCACGCTACTTGTGACATCACTCCAATAGTCCCTAGAATCTGTATTATTGAGAAAGCACACCATCCTAATCTGCCCGCCAGTTCCAAGTCTAGCACACTTTGATCGTTTGATGCCTGCAAATGAAGTAATTTAAAAATTAAAGCCATCAATCTTCTTGAGAACTACTCTTTTGGAATCTCCATTACAAATGCATATAAATTAAGACAATACATCCTTTAACTGAAAGCAAAATCAATGTGATACCCACCCGGTTTAAGATTCTTCCGGTTGGAGTTGAGTCAAAAAATGCCATTGGAGCTCGATGGACACTGTGCAACATGTTGGTGAATAGCTTTTGGGCTGTTCGAAGCCCTGTTATTGCTACCAGCATGGCTCGTAGCAGCACAAACAGTGAACTTCCTACGGCAAGTAGCGTATAAACAATTAATATTAAATTCATTCCTATTGCTGGCTCGCCTTCACTTGTAGGAGGAGAAGCCCATGCCATCCAGTAGTTACTAGCCACTTGTAATACTTGGAATGATGACTGAGCCAAAAGTATGACAGGAACCAGGGCTCCACCTTTCACTGCAGTTAAATAAGACCAGTAAACTTCTTTTCCAATGCTTCCCTTCTCTCTTTCTTCTTCTTGCACAAGTTTTCCTCCCTTTTCTGTTATATCTAGGGAGAGGTCATGCTCTGAGTCATGTTGTGAGTGTACTAGTTTCACATTTGAAGTGGAATCACTGTTGAGTTCACTCACAGGTGTCGGGTCTTGTGATGTCCTGCTGGAAGTTTCAACTGTGAGAACTGACTGTAGAGCTTGACTATGAGCACCAACTAAAACTTCAAATCCTATGTTTTGCTTCAGAAGTTCTTCGAATCTACCAGCTTGTGAAATTCTTCCATTTTCCATCACCTGCTGAGTTTTAGATTAGTTGAAATTTACAACTTTAACATTGTGGTAAAAGTTTTTGGACTTTATAGGAAAATATGAGAAAGGCTTTGCCCGAAGCACGTGTTGTTTCTGAAAAAGAACAACTATCTCGGGCCTTTGCTTTGCCTTTCGATACAAATCACTCTCTATGGGTTCGTTCGGCCATCCATTTATTTTCAATGACAGAAAATTGGGCAGAGATTTTGTTTAGAATTTTGCTTACCAGAATGATATCTGCTGCGGGGAGAAACTCAACTTGGTGGGTAACATAAAGCACACTCTTGTCTTTCAGTATTCCCATCAAGCAGTCCTACCGAGAGTAATCATACAATACTCGATGTTAGAAGTTCTTGTAGCTACTTTTAAAAGGAGAACAAATGAGATATGCGTACCTCAAAGAGCTGGGTGCCTGTATGAGCATCCACGGCACTGAAAGGATCATCAAGTAGATAAATATCAGCATCCTGGTAAACTGCACGAGCAATCTGTATTCTCTGTTTCTGTCCTCCACTCATATTTATACCCCTTTCTCCAATCTCTGTTAAGTCACCAGAGGCGAACAGCTCAAAATCCTTCACCAAGGCACATGCTTTAACTGTTCTGTCATACTTGCAGCTGTCGTAAGGATTTCCAAATAGAATATTCTCCCTGATATTTCCTGTCAGTATCCAAGGTGACTGAGGAACGTAAGCCTTTGTACCACTGATCTTGACAGTCCCTGCCAGCTTCTGTATTTCCCCGAGAATGCATGAAAGCAGACTGGACTTTCCCGAACCTACTGTCCCACAAATTGCAACCTTCATCCCCTTCTTCACTTTCAACTGTATTCCATCGAGAGTTGGGCTGCTTGACTCCGGATTCCAGCTGAATTTCCCATTGACGATCTCAACTTCAAACTCGGACTGTCCTTTTGAAACATACTCGACTGCATCCCGCTGAATCTCATCTTCCTGAAGATAAGCAGCAATCCGATCTGCTGAAACTTTGCCCTGTGCTATATTAGACAATAAATCAGGTAAATTAAATATAGGGTCCTGCAACATTCGGAAGGTGGCCAGAGCAGCTAAGACTTTTCCAGCGGTGAGTTGGATCCCCAGTAGCACACATGCCCCAAAAGTTACGACAGAGATAAATGTGGGTGATCCCCAGAAAATGAAAGCTGAGGTTGCCGACAATCTTAATGACTTCCAAAGCCAGTTGCACTCAACTTGTCTCAAACTCTCAAGCTTCTGGAGGAACTGAGTGTCCCATGCTTGGAGTTTCAGTGTCTTCATGTTTTTTAGAACTTCCGAAGTGGCTCTCATCCTGTTATCCTTAGCATCCATGATCTTCGATTGGAATCTCTTCTGGATTCTTGTAATAGGTATGTTGCAAGTCATGACTGTTAAAGTTGCAGCCAATGCTGCCAATGATCCCAATCCTAGAGTTGTGTGTAGAATGTAGATAGCTAAGGATATTTGTATAGGCAACATGAACATATAATTTAAGTACAATATGAAGTCTGAAATTCTTTGGACATCTACACTCATGTAGTTGATAATCTCCCCACTTGTGTGGCTTTGACGAGATTGGCTTGACAAATGCAGACCCTTTCGGTATAGGTGAGATATCAAAGCTGCTCTTAGCCGAAGGCCTAGCTGGCGGGCTCCAAAGATCCATTGCCTTTGTGCAATAGTTTCGACCGTTTTGGCACCTAGAAAGGCTAGTGCAAGAAGGTAGCCGCTCTTTAAGCCCCTGCTTTTCTTATCAGTGAGGAAATTAACAAAATCATCAATAAGGTATGGGCCAACATATGATGCTGCTGCATTTATCAGTGCAAAAAATGCATTGATTGCTGCTTTCTTCCAAATGAAGAAAAAGATAGCCTTATAGATAGATGGGTTTATGCTTCCTTCTTCCCCCTTAACACGGTCCAGCTCCTGTTCGATGCGGTTAGAGAGAAATTCAGCAGAATCTTTGATGTCAACATCAGGGATATCATCCAGTTGGAGGGGTTTTTTAATCCCAACAGCAAACAATGGGTTGAGCCAAGAAAAGGTAACGAGTTGGAGAAGAGTAGATCTTCCGTATGGAGAATCCCTTTTGTATTTGAAATGCTTATTAGCTTTTACGTTGAGAAACGGCTCAGTGGTGTCACTGGAGGCTGTATGGAGGATTAAGCCTGTCTTTCCCTGGATAGATATGCCAAACAGAAAAATAGATGCAAGAAGAGCAGTGATGTCCATGTAATCTTGTATTCTAAATTGGCCACGGTATCGAATTCTTAAATAGGTATGAAGAGCAGTGCAGAAAATGGAGAACAAGAAACTGCATAACCACCAAGCTCTTAGAATCCAAGGAAACTTGACATGCATACTATTTGGGATTATCTTGCATAACAGAAACAATGTACTTGCCCATGACACCACTTGCATAATCTGTGACGAAAAGGCAAGAATTCCAGAACTGCAGAGGGTCTCAACCTCAACACGAATATTTAGCATAAAAATAAGTAACATTATGAAGTGAGTGCCAAATATTAAAATGGAGGAAACCATGCTGGCTTTGTAAGAGATGCCCAACTTTACACCGTAAGGGTGCTTGTCTACACCTTGCTCTGTGAAGTCTACCCCAAGTCTCCGTAATAGAGTTGTTCGTACAAGTTGGAGCAATAAGAGTCCAAGGAAGCCAAGCTGCATCATTATGCTGATGATATGCTCCCACGAACAGGGTGATCTCAGTGGCAGCCATGCTTTCTGGAAGTGCAGGAGCTTCAATTCTGTAAATTATAAGCAGAGTAAAGACGAAGTTTAATTAAGATCTATTATTGGCTTTGATATACAGATACAGTTAGTTAATACGACTAGCTATTGTCTACTATGATTATTAGTATCAGCATCAGATGACAATCAGACTCGACTTTGATGAAAGAAAGAAAGAAATAGTTGAAACACACTCTACGATGGACTTAGGATTTTCTTAATTGATAACTAGGGGAAGCATAACGTTCGTGTTAAAAGTAAATGCAGACGTTCATTAATTGTTGATGGCAAGGCAAGAGAACAAGAAGTGGACTACAATTTATCTATTTAATAACTATTATTATTAGTACTGTTGTGTTGATATTTTGGGTTGTGTGTGTGTGTGTGTGTATACAATTCAAGTACCTCCTCCTGCTAGTAGAATCGTCATAATCTATTCGATCGTGTTGGAGTAATGAAATTCGGAAAATAAGCAGAAACCTGAACTGAACCTCCTTCTCCCTTCCCGTCTGGTGTGGGTGGATCGGTACTTAGTAAGCTTCCGTTAAAATAGCTCTTGAATAACAACAACCAAGACCAAGTTATGCACTTGTTGTGATTGATGTAAATAAGTTAAGAAAAAAAAAAGCCTGATTTGTGGCCAGCCGCTGTTGTGGAATAAAGCCAAGAAAGAAAGAAACAAACAAACAGACATTTTTGACCTTGATATTTACAGAAATTTAATTGTGAAATATATTATATAACACCGAATGAACGGAAGGAACCAGACTTGGATGGGTTCGATCTGTTTTGTCCGTGAAACTAACCTGTTAGATATATTTTTTAATTAGGGTTTAATATTAATATGTATTACTCTTCATCCACCCACGCACTAACTGCTAATGAGGCTAGACTGCCAGAGCAAGGGAATGGAAAGACAAAGAAGAGCTAGGAGGGTGCATTTATATATTCTGTATGTGATTTCTGTTTATGAATTCATGAGTAGTGCAGTGCATCAAACTCGGCAACAATTTGTAATAATAATAATAAGATTTAAGATGTTCACCGTGAACATACGATACATCCAATTATATATAATTATTCCTCGTAGTATAACCCGATCCCTCCAACCACAGCTCGCTCGCTCGCTCGCTCGCTCTCTTTATTTAATAGTGCAAAAAAGTTTCTCCGGACTCTATTCCTTCTCTATTAATCTAGCTAATATACTAGTTTCGGAATCTGATTCTGATACTCCGAAATGGAACGGCCATCCAGCAGTAGGCCCCGTTTTTCTTTTTTAATTTCTTTCTTTGCTAAAATTAAACAAACAAATAATCAAAAGCCACAAATTTCATTTCAAGTAAAAACGACATTGCACGCACGGAATGGAAAGCTTTGAGCAACAACAAACTGCAAGAAGAAGAGGGGAGTAATAAAGTGGCTTGAAATTAATTTCAACAATTAGCGGACTGGATTAATTTGAAGATATTAATTTTCATAGGAATTTCAAGATATCAATACGATATAGCAAATTAAATTGGAGTGGAGAGTAATCCATTATCCATCGGGTAATGCACAGATCAAGAATTTAATAAAAGAAGATCAATTTTATTCTTGTAGTTAATAATACCGCAGTCCGCAGTTTTCTTTTCAACTGTCTTCCACGTACGTACGTTTATGAAACGATATCATCATGAGTTGCTCACACCCCGGGCCCGGTGTGTGCGAGAGCAACTAAATATACATAATATATATGATCAAGTCACGAAGCACTCTCCTGAGGTGAACTTGTGTTGCAACAACAACATGCTGCTTCCCTTCTTGAATAAAGGTCCAAAAAATGGCGAGTCATTACTTCGTGCGAGTACTGACTGATCACCGATGATTTGAAGTCATTGACGACGGATCAGTCCAGCTAATCTGAACATGCATCCGGTTAAATTTAAGCATGTTTAAGAGGTCTTGTCCCGTCCCGTCCATTTCTGATATGCTCTGGGAACCACGACCTTCACAATCAGTTCACAGGACAATTTCTAATCAACTAGGACCGGCGAGTTTTGACACGGACAGCGGGCAGAAGCAATTAATTAGTTAAGAATTTATTAATAATCAGTTAATATTAGCTGGACACTGGGCAGTGGGCACACCACGCTAGCCTACTAAGCCTAGTGTATGATATTTACTTATTTGTATTTATTATTTGTGTTTGTATGCTCCTTTTGTCATGTATATATCACGTGATATATAGTTGTTAATTAGTAGTACTCAACGCTCCTCATGAGGACTGTCTTTTGGCTGCTTGCTTAAACTGACGCTACTGAAGTTCATCAATCAAAGCATGTGATCTCAGATCTGACAACTATCCATACGTAAGTACGTTATCAAATTATTATTCATCAAAGAGAAAAATTAAAAAAGAAGCTGAGCTTTTATTCTTTAGAGTCGCCTAAATTTGGAGACATCCAGGTTAACTTTATTCTTCGAAGAAGTTGGAGACTTCCAGGTTAAGACTTGGAGGTTATCTGCCATATTTTTTTTCTTTTGAAATTAATTACACTGCAAGTGCAAGACATAATATAGATGGACAAAACGCAATGCATTGAAATTAATATAATATATTTTTAAATTTGTCCATAATTTCAGTATAGTCATATACAAATTAAGGAAAGTTTTATTAAAAGATATTATATTTTAATTATGACTTAAAAGTATGAGATCTCAATTTTGAATTTTTTTGAATTTGAATCAAATGACTAATTTACTTTATAATTTTAAAATCTGGGCATGATAGAAGTCATTGTGAGCAAATTTTAAGAATAATGGATTCATCTGGCCTTTATTTGAAGTACGAAATTCCTTAACGTAACCGAACTCATATTTTAAATTAGCGCGCCACTCATTGCCATTTTCAGGACTACTGAAAACAGCAAGTTGGCTGTTGCTGCGGTTTGTTTAATCTTGTTAAGAGTAAATAACAGTGAGTATTGTTGTGGGTGTGACAGTGGGACGAAAGAATCATATAATTTAAATTGACGGAGATTACGATTGTATGAAGCATAAATGTGACACGTGTAAGTTGCAACCCAGTTTGGACTGGTTGCTCTAAGTCAGATTCATATGATGCGATGGGCGGCCGATTAACTTAGGTCGTTTTCGATCACCATCCTTGAATCATAGGATCCGCAGCAGCTAAACCCGTCTACTCTAGTTTGTGTCTGGCTAGACAGCAGACAGCCCCAACTTCATTTTGGTGGAGGAGTAGGTTCACTTCTCTTTTCTGCACCCACTACAATTTGTCTGTCTACCGCCCCACCCCACCCCACCCCACGCGTTCATTCAACCATCTGCATGCGAATTGCCGAAATTGAATTTTCTTCTTCTTCTTCTACTTCTTATTTTTTCTGCCCCCACCCTACGCGTTCATTCATCTCGCATTTTTACTTGAATTTTGACGTACGATAATTTTGATCATAATTTATCTTTTATTGTTATTTTAATAATATTTCATATGATTATAACTTGTATTCCATCAATTACCCAAAAAAATTCTTTTTATCCTAAGATTTAACATAAGAGCTCATTCTATCTTTATTTTTTAAATAATAACTTATTTCATCATTATTTTTCAAATAATAGCTCAAAACATTATTTTTTTTAATTTTACAATTAGTTTACTAAATAATTTATTTACAGCAAAAGAATATTTTTAATTAAATAAATATAAAATATTTTAAAAAAATCTCAAGAATAATTAAATAATATATAACTTTTTACATAAATTTAAAATTTAGGAACAACTTAATAAAAAAACACTAAACAATATGCAATATATATGTATGTGATTGTGTGTGTGTGTGTCTATATATATATATATGTATGTATGTATGAGCATGTGTGTTCACTAAATAATTTTAATAATAATAATAATCTTCTAATCATAGATCATTATCCATTTAGAGTCAATGATAAATTAAAATATAAAAAGACATACATTATAATGCATTGTATTTTATTATGTAGTATTTTAAATCTGTTAACTTTATATATTTATTGTGTGTATATTTATGTAAATAAATGTGTCTGTATTTATTTTTGATAAAATAATAGTACTGATTGATTATTTATTTATTTTGACTATATAGAAGATAGAGACAAGCTAAAGGGAAAAAAAAAAAAACCACTCTTGTGCTTGTAATTTTTTTTTAATTCTATCCTAAATATATATTTTAAGTATTATTTAATTATTTTTATTTATTCATTAAATTATTTTTAAATTTTAAATTTATGTATAAAGTCAGATGTTATTTAATTGTATTTAAGAGTTTTATTTTAAAATAATTTATATAACTTTAATTAAAAATCTTATTTTGCTCTCAATTAATTAAATAGTAAACTAATGGTAAATCAAGAGAAATGTGTTTTAGGCTATTGTTTAAAAAATATAGATGAAATTGATTGTTATTTAAATAACAATGATGAAACAATTATTACATCAAACTCTAGCAGTGAAATGATTTTTTTTCAATCAATTAATTTTAAATTCAGCGAAAGATATCTTGTCATTGTTAAATTAAATAAAAATTTGATTCAAAAAAAAAAAATTTTACTTTCCCTATTTTAACATCGATTAGAATGATATTCAGTCATATCGGTAGAAGTATAGCTCCATCTTCAAGTTAAAACACGTCACGGTGTGATATTTGGCATCAATCGGGTTTGTTCCACTTCCCCTAACCCACATTCATTCGTGCCAAAAGAAAAAACAAAGGCGTTTAACGCTACATCCAAAAAAAGAAAAAAATATTGTTGGACATAAACCAAACCATCATCCATCAGAGAAAGTGCCGACTGAGTTCCAACACGATTAAGAATTATTGGCCAGCAGGCAAGGTCATAAGTCAAGCTTCGACATTTATGTTTAGGATTTTACCTTACAACCTACATATATTATGCGGTCTCATCACTATGTTATTGTTCACAGTGATTGTTCATGTACGAGGAGTAAGTAACATAAACTTGTAACTTAGCAGCTCCCATTTGTTTAACGTTATGTGATATATTTTTCAGAAAAAAAAAAAAGAAAAAAACGTGATGTGGTATCAAGTATCAATCAATAGCCATAATAAAACAAAGATGGACATATTGTTTAAGTAAATATATAATGAGTAAGACTATTAGCACCCCTCTAAATACTTTTTTATATTAACCTCGTTAAAGTATTTAAAAGTATTATAAAATTTTTTGAACACTTCTTTCAATAACAAAAATACTCTTAATTAAAATTTATTAGTATAAATCCCATTATTTAATTTTTATTTATTTTACATGCACTAATATTTTCGGACTTGCTAAGGAGCACACCTTCGTATTTCCTCTAAAATCATTTCATTTCATTGTCCTTAATGACACTGTACAGAATAGTTGATTCTCTAAGTCGTTTTATTTATTTATTTTTTCAAAAATTAATTGTTACAATCTTGTTCAATTCATAATTTTGTTGATCCAGTGGTTAAGGATTTTGAGACAACTAATCATCCATTAAAGAGAGAGAGAGAGAGAGAAAAAAAAAAGGAAATTAAACTATTGGTCAATGAAACCCTACTCTGATGTGGCAAATAATTGAAACACCATATGGCAAACATTTTTTCCAATGCACGACAATTCATTCTAATTGATGATGACACTTAGCAAACACTTGGCTACCATTCAGGCAATTCTAAGACCAAATGTTATTTAGTTTACCGACGGAGATGTTGAGCATAAGCTTCTGAACATTAATTTTCCTCATGGGGTTGGAAAGTTTCTTCTCTAAAGCCATTTGGGTTTGTTGATAACGAGTTGCTGTTGCTGATAATTCCTCACCAGAAAATAAGAGGAAAAAGTGATCTTTTTAATTTCTAAAATGTTGAATTTCAATTTTAGGTACTATTCGTTTTGTCTCTTAATCAAGTTATTTTTTATTTTTTCTGCTGACATTTTAATATTTATAGTCACTTGTACTATTACTTAAATTTGTAGTATCTAGATCATAATTCATAAATTATCTGTAGTTTGAGTAAAATTGGAAATTTTAAGAAAGAAAAAAATCGAAAAAAATGGAGACAAATTTTTATCTCGAGTAACAATAAAACAAACGATGCCAGCTTTACAAAGTTTTTCTTAAAAAATATGAGAAGAATCAAATGACCAAAAAATTGCCTAATATTGTCATTGACTAGCTAGATCAGTTGTTTCTTGTGTGGTAACTTCAAACACCAAATCCTTAAAAGCACTTATATTAGTTTCGTATGGTGTTGCCCAACCTCGGCACATGATTCATGATACTGGATTCAAGTTTAAAATAACCGGAAGAACATACATATAACATATGTATTATGTATCCGAACATTCATCATCATAACTACTCCTTTATATATACACATGAATGTAATTGATATATATATATATATATATATATATATATGGCAATGAAGTAAAATATTAATTGCTGCTGGATTTTTGTCCCCTAATAGACGTTGATTAGAATATTGGCAATGAATGGATGAACCAATTAAACCTTTGATTGATATCTCTCAGAGAATCTTTCCACAATTCCCTCGATCTTCATAATATCAATTCTTAGGATTTAACCCTGCACCGTATATACCAGGCCTGTTGTTGAGTGATACAAATATTATTTAATATGCCAGCACCAAGTATTATTAATTAATAATATTATAAATCTTAAATTACGTAGTATTTATTAATTAATTAATTAATTTATCAATTAATTGATAAATATCACGTTATTTAAAATAATTATTTAAAATAAAAAATTAAAATATATAATATTACTCATTATTAATAATTATGAAATGATGCAGTGAATAAGACAGGCATAGCAGTATCATTAATTAATTAATAGAGGCGAGTAGGTGGGAACTGCAAGATAAAAGTTAGCCTTCAATTTTGGAATTACAACCCCTAGACTTCATATTTTTATATAGATAGTAACACATTTTATTGATAACGTTTCTCAATTCACTAATTTTATCTAGAGATGGCAAAAAGTTCTGGCTCGATTTTAGCTGATTAGCCTACCTTATTTTTAGGGCTAGTCCGAATTAAGGCTCGAGCTAGCTCGAGCTTATACATGTCAAGCTCTTTAAATTCAGTAAGGCTCGAGCTTTATATACTGCCTTGTCCGTACGAGCTCTAACTTTAAAAAAAAAAATAAATGTATGTCCATAAATATTAGAGTAATTTTTTTTCTTCATGTTGGATTGTGAATTGTCATTTTTAAACTAAAGAACTTCTTGTTTAAATTGTGTAATTGAATTATGTATTTTTATTTATTTGTTAAATTAATGAACTCTTTAGTTGGATTATTGAATTAAATTGTGTTTTTATTTGAATTAGATCTAATTTTTGTTTGTATTTAATTATTTATATAATTTATGGTAAACATGTTGATTAGAATAATTTTTATATTTATGTTATTTTAATAAGGTTTTAAAGTTTTTAAATATTAATATATTATGATATTTTAAAATTGAAATTGTTTAAATATTAAAAAAAATATAGTTGTAATGTAGGGCTCGGGCTTATAGTTATTTAAATATTAATATAGGGCTCGGGCTTATGGTTGTAATGTCGGACTCGGGCTCGAGCTTGGCCAAACCCTGTCCCGGCCCGGCCCTTTGCCATCCCTAATTTTATCTCGTGTTATGCGTTGCCTTACTTAGCTGTTTCATTTGTGATTGATTTCTTTAACTAGGCAATTATCCTGTGTTGATTCTTTGTCTTTTTTTTTTTTTTTGGATTAATATATATCACACTGTGTAATTGGAAAATTATATTGTTACGATCTAAAATCTTCTTCCATGAGAAATATATTAATCCATGTCTGCATTCTACAACGATGCTTTGGGAAGGTAGCCCCAATAATAATAATACACCATGACCAGTAAATAGAAGACAAATTATAAATAATAAAAAAGTAATGCCAAGCCTACAATATTTGTAGTTAGCTAGTTGAGTAGTTCAAATCCAATAATTGCACGTTGCAGGAATAGGGTAACAAAGTAGGAAAAAGTGTGCATCGATGTTAATTATATTATTCCAACTCATCTTGTCTCCATCATCTTTGGAATTGAAATGTAACGTTATAGAATTGTTTTCAAGAAATGGGCCATTCCAAGAAATGATAAGGATAGAATCCCTCATGCAAATTGCTGTATCAATACATTATTGGCTGGAGAAAATATAAGATTTAAGATTTTTATTTAGGCCTGACAAAAACAACATTAAAACGTGCCTTATTTAATCATTTAATACTCATAGTCATAAGGTAAAATTGTTTTAACATCTTTTTTGTATACGTTTTGTCGACGTTTCGTCTCTTTAGTATTTTTTATTAATATGATTAATGAAGTGGACCCACATAAAAATTATACAACCACATCAAAAATTTGTATCTTTGATAATATATTCATCAATCACAACAAAACAATTACAATTAGCAATGACAATGGGTCAAATATGTGTTGGATTCACCCGGTTCCATATCCATATTCATGGTGAAAATGACAACTAATATCTACTCCCAATTCATTAGTTTTTAAATTATAATAAGTATAATTAATTTCAAAATTATATTAAATCAGAAAATAAAAATAAAATTTGTAGATTATAAAAGAAAATTGATAAAGTTCATCTTTATTAAACTTTTAAAATCTTGTTTAAAAGAAAAATTAAAAACCAAACAAGAACAATAGAAGAACAACAAATTTTAAGAAACAGGATCAAAGTCTAAAATGTATTGGCATCAAGTGACGCATATAATACATTTTAGTCTTTGAAGATTGCCATCCCTAGGTGGGGGATAATTTGAATGCCCCACGAAGCTAGTAAACTATAAAACTTGTCGTTCTTTTCCGACAAAAGATCAAAGACTGAATGTCTACCAAAACCTATGCGAGAGAGGATGGGTGAGCTGCCTTGGTTTTTTTAAAAAAATAAAGGAAAAATGGGAGTAAGTTCAATGATTTTTTTTTTTCCTCATCTTCTAATGAGGGTAAATTAAGATTTTAAAAAGTAAGGAAAGTGATTTAAAAAAAATTAATTCACGAGAGCTATCTAAAACTAACCCTAATTATTACATCATAACTCTAATTAGGTTACCACTGTTCTTTTTCTAATTTTGTGTGTGGGGAATTGTTACAAAAGACAACAATAAATTTTACATGTAGACTCGCTAACGAAGAATGGAAAAAGAGCCCAGATTTTACAATCATCTAGTTTGAGAGCATCTCCTCAACTCTCCTCTGCGGTTCATCTCAATTTTGGATACATTCAAAATACCTGATTGCTCGCCAACTTTGTCGATGAGAAGTTTCAGCAAAGGAACCTTTGAAAGTGTTCTGCACGACCCCACCATGATCAACTTTTTCTGTACAAATAAAAATTATAAAGTTCACCACAACACAACATGAAAGTTTGCCTACCAAGAAGGGTAGTTCTACTCAAAGAAGCTTACAGAGTTTGGGCCAATATAGTAAAGCACTAAAGATTCCTACCTTAGCACGCGTGAGAGCTACATTAATCCGATGCCAATCTCCAAGCAGTGAAGAAGTGCAGATCCTCGGATTCTCACTTGATCTGACAAAGGACACTAATATGCAGCCCTTGTCTCGTCCCTGAACCAAAAGAGTTGGAAGAGGAAAACAGAAAAGAAAGGACTTATGAGACTAACATTTATAGCAGATGACCGTTTATCGTACATATAACAAAAGAAAGAGTGATAAAATTTAAAGCATATATTGCTTGGTAGAAAATTGAAAGAGAAAGATACATAAGTAAGATCTTAAAATCTAGAGTCATCACATGCTGCATGCAAATTGGAAGACAGTATGGACCTGGCAGTCATTTCTTAGGATCTTCGAGGTTCAAGAAAATGAAGAATAAAGTATCAGTAAACATAATGTACTCTTAAGTCTAACCTGATACTTGTCAATGGTATGTATCTCCACGGAGGATACAGAAACACTATGTCGGATGAGATCGGCCTGGGAGTTATAAGGGGTAATAATGCCAATATCGTTACCTTCAATTTCATTTTTAACTAGTTCCTCTGTGATCTGTATCGTAAAAGAAAGGAAGAATGAATACAATGCAATAAAGGCCCAACAAATAAAACACGTTTCAATCCCCCCCCCCAACACCCTTAAAAAAAAAAATCAGTATTTTCCGACTCCTGTGTAACAAGTATCCAAAATCAAGTGAGGATCAGATCATACCTTTGCAATTAAGCAAGCTTCAACTGGATTATTCAGAGTCTGGTGATCTTTTGCCTCATAAGCAGGTAACATGTCTGTGTTGTCAAAAAATGAAGTAAGAACTGAAGCCACATAGAGAACCAACTCACCAGGACCAGGAAAGAGAAGTATAATTATTTTTCAAACCTGTATTGACAAATATGACCGGTCTGCATGGATTCAAAGCCTGCAAAAATGAATAGAAGTTCAAATTGTTTTAAAATCAACAAACTTTTGTCACTTCAAACTGGCATTGCAATGTAGAAGTTTAAGGCCAGATATCAATTCAACTGAACAAGTGAATATTCAACAGCAACTCTTGCCACTTCAAACACTGAATTGTCAAGGAGAAAAAGAGGAGATTACCACCTTCCCCTCTGAAGAAATCACTACATATCACTTATTCCACTTATCCCACTCTCACCTGCCACCATAATTGATAACTCTAAAACATATGATAAAAAGTTCATTATAGACTGAAATATATGGTTTGGGTGTTAATAAAAAAAATAATAATAAGATATTTTTCTTTTTTCTTATTTTTATTTACTTTAACATTTTTCCTTTTTGTTGATGTAGATTTTGTATTCCTAATAACATATATCAAGTGAAATGACCTATTTGCATTGTTTTTGGTTAATGTTTTAGGGCCAGGGTACTTGGTACTAGGGGTCAAAGTGGAAAGATATGATTTCAATGGGGAAAGTGGCTACTCCTAGAAAAAAAACTTTGTAACATTATAGTCAAATTCTAATTCCATGTTCATAACAAAACTACAAGCTTCAGCAATATACAAAATAAATAATAAATATTTACCTTAGACAAAAGATATGCCACAAGCAAAAAGATACTTCATCTCTATAAAACTAATAGAAAAGATTGAATAGAAAAAGGGATCTTACCTCCTTTAGCCATGGTGAACAAGAACTTAAATCTGAAACCTTAATTTTGGCATTAGCTATTTCAACAGAACCACAACTCAATTTGTCACCATATATCAAGGCATTTGATAGTTCCATAATGCCTTGACACATACGGTACTGCACATTAACAACCTGATCAAGTCACATGGGGAGAAGCATAAAAGAAAGATTTAAGCCATAACAGTTCAATTATGAATTTAGAATAACCTGGCTTTGCAATGCTGAAATTGCCTGAGGATGTTCTTCTGAGAGCCTGCGAAACAAACTAATCTCCATCCCATTCTCTCGAGCCTCTGTACTCTACAAATAATATGCACAACATTTTAATGAGCTTAGGTCAAGAGGTAAAGTTCAAGCGCTTA
This sequence comes from Murraya koenigii, assembly GCA_025617385.1. Classification (NCBI taxonomy): domain Eukaryota; kingdom Viridiplantae; phylum Streptophyta; class Magnoliopsida; order Sapindales; family Rutaceae; genus Murraya; species Murraya koenigii. The sequence goes on along the minus strand of CM046811.1, from coordinate 51,777,111 downwards.
GAACTAACAGTGGATAAGACATTAACCTGAACCAGAGGAGGCAGTTGATAATGGTCTCCAACAAGGACAAACTTTGAAGCAAACATCAAGGGTCCCAATGATACCTGAGACACCCACAAATCATTCATAAAACCTCATGGTGTTTGAGAGAATTCATTTCTTTATGGGCTCATTAACATCATTCCTCATTCACACTAAAATAATTTCCCAAAAACACAAAAAAATCATGAAATATTCATCCAATCCCTCTTCCTTTTCTCCAACCAAATAGCTTCATAAGCTAGATAAACAGTAATACTAACAACCTTAAACCAATAACTGATAGAGTTGACTATAAGAAACAGCATCAAATAAAGTTAGTAAATTGTCTGCAATTACAAGGAGCAGGCACAGCAAGCAGAATGCATACTGGGAGAGTTGTCTGTCCAGCTTCATCCATGATGCATACATCAAATTTCTTGTTGGTAAGCAACGGGTTAGTGATTCCCAAGCAAGTAACTGCAACAACTTTGACTTGGTCTAATCTTTCCTTAATCTCTTCAACACCATTTATATTCATTGCTGTCGCAGAAACTTAAATTAGATGCAGAAGATATTGACTGTTGCATTAGAAAACTAGCTGCCAATGCTATAGTTTCTGACCTGAAAGGCAATGCCTCTGAATTTCCTTGTGTACAACTTCATGTCTCCCAATACGTACAAAATCAATGCTCTGAAGTTATTAAAATTTTCAGTGACAATCACCAAAATATATATAGAAAGACAGAAAAGTACAAATTTCAATACACTACAAAATAAAATACATTGAATTGGAGTGTGTTTTTCTTGTCCTTTAACTAATCTCTTTATTGGGAAATTACTCTATATATTTTGTCTTTTAACTTGTTCTTTACCATATTAAACTAAGGGATCCCTTACTAAATAATAACTCTCTTCTCTCTCATACATATAGGGGCTATTTGGTGACAATTAATATGTTGGGATTGGATAACTTCTGAATAAAATAATACTAATCTTGTGTTTTGTGGCAAAAGTGGGATTAGGATAAGCAATCCTAGGCCCACAAATTAGTGAAGTGAATGTCAAAAAACTATCCTAAGAGACCCTTGGTATAAGAGTGTTAAGGCTAACTTATTTATCCTAATATAGGGTACGAGCTAACAGTGTTAAGGCTAAAAATTAAGGGAAGGTTTTTAAATTTTTTTTTTTTCAATGCTTAGATTTACCAATGAAGTGATTTAACTTAGATTATATTTTATATTACTTCATAATTTTTTATTTTTAGCTATGTTCAGCATCTAATACAAAATTTTAAATCTTTAACTCTAAAATATGAGTTTATGGGGGAGCAAATTTACTTTTCAAATTGTAGTATATCAATTAATTTAAGATAATTTGATTAAATTAATATATAAAAAATATTAGTCATTATCCAATTCGATGCATACCAAATACTATATAAAATTATTTATAGTCCAATCTTATACTACACCAAACACAACATGCCATTATATCTAACCCAATCCTATCCTATCTCATCCTATCCTTTATATATATATATATATATATATTAGTCTTTTTCTAACTTTTTTAAGGTTAGAATGTCAATAAAATACGAAAAAAACATAGATTTCAATATATTAGAGACTAAATTTTTTTGTCTGTTTTTTAAATCTGTATTTTTTTTGTATTTTACTAGAATCCTCACTAGAAAAAAATAAAAATGATTATATATATATATATATATATCTGTGTGTGTGTGTATGAGTCCCTTTCTAATAAGGGATCCTTTGCTTTATTAAGTTAAAGGATAAACTAAAATACAAGAAAAAATACCCACTTCAATGCAGTGTATTTTTTCCTATAGTGTATTGGCGCACATATTTTTCTTATTTTTTCATATAGTGTATTGGAGTGTATGTTTTTCTTATTTTTTAGTTTATCCCTTAACCTTAAGAATCCCCTAACGTAGTTCTATAGAAGAATACTCTGTAACGAAAAAACACAGCGAAATAAAACTAAATTCACGTTAATTTTAAGAAGACCCAAGAATCTAGAGTGTTAAAACCCGTTGATTCCGTCGAATACCAAGAAATAACAATAATAGAACTCAAATTAAGAGTTTATTCCCAAAAAAAAAAAAAAATTCAATAAACAAATATCAAGTCCTTTATCTTAAAAGCTACAAAAGATACTGATTTATACTAATTACAACTTATCATAATTTTACAAAAAAACCTATTTTCAAAACACTCATACCTAAGCTAGGAATCTAACTCAAATAAACAATGCCTAAACTATAAAACTCTAAATAGACAACCAAATTAAATTAGAATACAAATTAATTAAAATATTCCTTAAAATTATAAACTTCAATCTTATTAGGATTTCTTCAATTTCTTGCTCTCTCTCTCTCTCTCTCTCTCTTTCTATATACATACATACATACATACATATATATATATGTGTGTGTGTGTGTATAAAAGATGAAATAATGACATCAAACAATCATAAAGTGACAAGATTCATCCCCAAGATGACAGACTTGAGCCTGCCTGAGCATTATGCATTGCATAATAACCCAAAAATGCTACCGTATTGAGTTGCATTTAGATAAGTCTTGTAAAACATGACAATGTAACTTACAAATATAAGAAGATAACCAAACCAGGCAATGGAAGGAATAGATATTCTTGCAGTTTTGGCGTCATATTTACAATTATTTATTTTTGTTCCCATGAAGATCTTAAAACCAATCTGTTCCCAGCCAAGTATGGCCAACACTAAAGTTTCTAACAAGTCAATATTTTGAATCGACAAATACGCATCAATGTAACATTGCAACCACTATTACAAAACTTGAAACCTCATACACAGATTATGAAAAGTCCAATAGTAAACTTGAAATCCTAACTGAATCTCTAACACAAAAGTTAAATCCAACCTGTAAACTCCAATATAAAACTCAAAACGTCTAATACAAAATTTGAAATCTCAACAGTATAGTAGTGAATTCCCAATATGTAAAAGAAAACATACATAATAATCAAACACTACCACCCAAATACTATTGATTCTCAATCTCAAGCATGATATATGCTAAGAACATGACCATATATCAACATATTGAACAAGGATAGGAAAAAATAGACATTATGTTACTGTTGCAAGGTGTGTGAAGAAATGAAATGACCTGAGATTTTAATTTGATCAGTAAATTATCAACAGCAGAGTTTGTATAGGACGTCAGCAAAATGGATGCACCTCTCATCAACAAGGCTTTCACTGCATGTACCATAGTAGATGTCTTGCCTGTTCCAGGCATTCCAAGAATTAGGGCATAATCCTTTGCGGTGAGTACCTGAAATAAAGAATTGGACAAGATAAATAAGAAATTTAAATCCTGTTGACAGACTAGCTCAAGAGGCAGTAGGACATTAGCATGAAAAACATAAAAGAACCTTAATAATAGCTCGACGCTGATCATCATTTAAACTCTTCTCTGACCAGATATATGATAGAGCAGGATCTTGACTGAATACACATCCACTGTCAAATCTAGGAGCCTGCAAGCAATCCACATGTTCAGACTCGTACGAGTGAGCATGAACAGACAGGGATATGCACACTTGTGCACACTCACACACAAGCACATAAGGTTTCAAACCATACAAGTCTTCCAATGGATATTCACCTCAAGATCAACAATCATTTTGCGAAGCTGAGAACTTTGTGTGCTTTGTAAAAAGAGTTGTACCAGATTGTACCTTTAACAATAATTAATAGCATGAATTTAGCAATATATATTGGTAAAATCTTTGATCTGAGATTACTTAAGATGGAACATTAGTTAGGAATTACCGCATAACTGAAAAAGACGTCATTATTTCATCCTTGTCAATTCGCCAGACCTCATGAAGGAGATTACTTGCATCTGAAGAAGCATTCCTTCCAGGTAGCCGTAGGCACTTAGAAAAAGATACCTAGGGATTTGTGGAAGAGGAGAGACATTGAAACTGTTTTAACTCACTTAAAATGGACAGTTCAAAATTTGCCTGTATTATTGCACTTCTAAGCTACTCCTAGGAACTGGGTAAATGATAAGAATCAAAATTTCAATCTACAATAGCAACATGAATAGGAAGAAAAGAAAAGATTATGCTTACAGAGACATGGGAGCTACTGATTTCTGTTATCAACCCACTTGCAACAGCTAGACGGTCATATTCAGTGCTAAGTATCTAAATCAAAAAGTATAATTAATTAATCATAACAAGAAACAGTAAAGATGATATGTCAGGATACAACATCTGCTAAATGGAGCCAATTATTAAATGAACATGCACAGAAGTATATACATCTCTTGTCATCTCTTAGTAGCAGAACTTGGAAAAAAAAAACCATATTCTGTTGCATTAGTATTGAATTGAGCTAATATCAGATTATGCACATTCTGATGTCTTCAGGAATCAAATATACCACATAGTCTCCACTTCTAAGCATGCAATTGATATCCTTTGTGGAAGTAGCAGCAGCAATCAAAGAATCTCCATCAGAAGCATTCAAATTCGGAGAAGGCACATCTTGACGCACAAAACGATAGACAAATCGATTGTCTCTATAAGACTTCTGATGCTTGTTGGAAGCATCAAGAACAATAGATGAAAGGCAACTAGTGAAGTGACTGCCCCCTGATCCACGTGAACACCAGATTTCATTCTTCACAACCTGAATGGTAAGAAAAGATACTGAGGATGAGAAATTGGTGTAAACAATGTCATGCCAATAGTTTTGGTATATCTATACAACATTTCACCTGCATCTCTTTAGCTTCTAAGTCAATTAATCGATCCCAATGACGAAGGAAACTGCAGTGAGCAGTTGTGAGATGGTAAATATGTGAATCAAACATATTACCCAATCCACTACGTTTTGTATTCCCACCATATGCCTACAACATTTAAAAGAGAGCCAACTTTAAACACTCAGTGATACTAGAAAATTCTTTAGCCCATAGAACAATGAATAAAGCCTTTTAATGTTAGAATCTTTCACAGCCAAAGAACAATATTGACCAACAAATCTTTCACAGCTAAACAACAAAATTGACCAACTAATGACTATCAGTGCTGCATGTAAAATGATTTTTCTAGTTATCAGGATATATGGCTATAACCAGCCTACCAGATGAAACAATAAACAATTATACTCCCCAAATTCATAAAGATGTAAATGTTACCTTATGATAGATGGTACAAACATCAAGATGGCGACAGCCCTTGCACATGCTTGGACTCTACAAAAGAAACGTTTAGGGAATTTAATAAAGACTCCCAGAAAGAGGTCTCTAGAAAACACATCATTCAAAAATTCAGCAACAGACATACTCGTAACATTGGCGGCAGTTGTTGGGTTGTTGATGCCTTAATAATGTCATTTGCAAGTTCATTACGACGCATAATTAGCCCCACCAAATCAGATCTTTGAACCATAACTCCCTTCATACATGGTCGATACATGTTAAATTGCCTTCTAAGGGAATATTTATAGATGACTGAGAAGTATCTTATTTTACCTGAGTCTGATCTGACTGCAGATAATAGAGAAGACCAGAGTCAATATGCTTCAGGTACCTGAAAACAGAAGTGTAAAAAGTTAGTTAAGTAATTACCCATACAAAGGCACTGCAATCCTCAATCCACCCCAAACAAAATAAAGGAAACCGAAGCCTACTCACCTCTCAGACATAAGGAGAGTATATAAGATCACTTGGGCACGGTGTTCCATAGATGACTGCAGAAATAATGAGTATTAAGTGAAAAGTAAAATTCATCCTCTAAGATCTAGTGATTTGCATAATGTCTCATCCATATTCAATATCTAATGATTATGGAAAACCGTAAAGCATAAATTTCTGAAGATACCGTACACTTGCCTGACCATTAGGTATTTTTCCTGTCTTAAACTCTAGTGGGAGAATCATCCCATTAATTTCATTTCTTTTCGATTCAATTTTCACTCTGATTGAAGCATCAATCATGCCTTTCAAACCGTATTTTGGGGCCCAGGCCATCTCCTCGATATCAGTTACCTACAATAAGAGAAACTACCTTAATATGATGCGATGTTGTTTATATTAAGGCAAATGCATAATATTATTCCACTTTATAAGTAACAAGATCACTTAATTAATTGAGAGCTCCTCTGATGAGTGCATAAAACAACATACGAAAGTGACAATAAGATTAATGCTGGTGTATCACACATGGTTTCTCAGACTTAGGCATTGCTACTTATACTAGCTAGGCCATCCACCTGATAGCTTTGGATTGCCCAGCAACTTGTACTTGAGAACATACATGTGGGCAGGGTGATTGTATTCCTATATTGAAGTCTAGAAGTATAGGGAACTGGATGTAGATCAACACTTAGGCCTGCTTTCACTGTAACAATTTGTAAGATCCCTCTGCATGTGCATCCGAATTGCACATGGAATTGCATATATGAAAATGAAAAGCTGCAAATGACAAACCTCAGATATTTTGACCTTCTTAAGTCCATCATCAGATCCAAAATCAACAGTAGGGGTATTTGAATCCTGCCAACAACTTATAAACCGTTAGCCTCAGCATAGAACTTTAGAACAAGGTGGTAATTTAAGGGCTAACAGTAATGGAACAGTGCGGAGAGGAGCTGCTCACCTGAGAATCTTTGAAGAGAATGATCCAATTCAACATTTTCGGGATAGCCTCAAACAAGTTTTTACAAATATCATTTTCATTTACTGCAAATTTCACATAATCAGGAAAGTGTGGAAAATGATAAACCTGGATATGGCATAAAAATGAAATTAGAAATTTGAAGTGACTTTCATAAAAGTCTCACCTCCACAAGCATACAAGCTCTCAAAGTTTTTCTGTAGCACTATCCTAGCATATTCTTCCAAAAAGTTCATTGTAGGAATCTCCTTCATAAGTCCAGCCTGTAAAAGCAATGATACGGAGACATTATTCTCAGAGCACTACATGTGTAAAACAATAACAACCTGAAAGACAATACAATGTTAACAAGGGAATTATTTTCCAATCGTGTAACCTGAAAAATTTGGTGCAGCAAGGTACCAAGCAATGCTGCAATTGATTGCTCAGAGCACTTTAGCCTCTCATCCAGTACACTTCGCCGGGGGCAACTGAAACTAGCAGCAACCTGAGATTTTACAGGTTTACCAGGAAGAAATAGGTAAACACAATCACACATTTTGTTAACAGACAACTTTATCAACAATGGTTCAGACCATGTATAGATTAACATCAAATTCAGACAAGTACAAGACAACTACCCGAGTTCCAGAAACCAAAATATCTGGATGAACAATCAGAAGATTATTTTCACGACCAACATTACACTTTCCCTGCTCATCAAATTCACCAATTACATTCACAGTATCTCCAGGAGCAATTACACTGTGAAACCTGTTGGAAGTTTTGAGGAACACTCAGAACACCATCTCATCAAAGCAATTAATTAACTTTTAGGATGAAAACTAGACATAACATAGAAATTCTCTAACCAAAAGAGGACTGCAGGCACATTGAAAATAATAAGACAGAAGCACATATCAGAAACCACTTGAAGTGCTATAAAAAATCAAGATGGTTCATCTAGTTATTTTAATAGTGGAAAAATCAATTAGCAGAGCAACAAACTACGAGATATGATACAAAACATGCAGCTATGGCATGGGTGGAGTAGGGTTTAAAGCAGGATAATACCAATCTTCCCACAAATAAACAGCCCGTTCCTCTCCACTTTCCTCATTTAGTAATCGAAGAACCTGAAAATTCAAGTGACTAGTTTCACTATCAAGCCTTGAAGTGGTTTGTTGAATAAGGCTTAGTAAAAACCTTATATGGGGATTTGGCATCTACGGAATCAGCTGGTCTATTCTTCTCAGATACCTATATCAGCAATAGATTGGTTCAGAATCAACATCCGCTAACTCATTGTGTCATTGAAGAAAAGGAGGAGGAGAAAGCAAGAAAGCTACTAAAGAAAAGCATGCCTCTAATACAAGGAAATGACCACTGGATGTCCCATTGACATTTTCTGGCAGATCTATTGGTACTCCGTTTACAACAGGATTAGCTTTCAAAAGCATTCCAGCACAATTTTTATCCTGAGATTTGGACGAATATGCTTCCTTATCATAGGATACTGAATCCTCAACAGAAATGGCATCCTTTACTTGATCCAAAAGTTCAAGAAATGCCTACATATAATGACAAACAAATGATCGTTGCAGATTATAAGGAATATATCATGCGGAGATAAATCTGATCATGTTGTGTAAGACTGACTTAATCAAATGCAAACAATGGATATCATGAAAATCATAATTCTGCAATGAAACCTTTTTGGTATGCCTCAAGCCCAGTTGATCAGATGCTCCATTGCATGCAACACCATTAGCTAGCTGCATACCAATACAGCTTAAATGAGAGGGCGGGCGTAGGAAGAGAGAAAACAGAACAGACATTTCAATTATAAGTCACTCAGAAAAAAGATAAATAATATATTAAAAATTTCATTATCAAAATTTTTCTGTTTCCTTCGTCAAAAAAATTGGGAAAAAGACAGCTCAACTTAAATTGAAAGAAAGGACCAATTTTAAATTTTTTCCTATTTCCTAACAGTGCTTTGTTGGGTCCTGCGTAATCAAAATCTTAAAACAAAGTAATATTCAATCTACATTCTTAGGATGGAAGCCAAGCAAGTAGGACTCTAAAGACACAATTACCTTATCATGGCAATATGAAAACGATGGAGGAGTTCTGAATGGACTCTGCTGACTAGATAAACTATAATTGGCATTATTTGCATTCCCATTTAAATTAGCATCTTCACATGGATTTACCCTTTTGCAGCCAGTCATCAAAGATCTGTCAATAGCCTTTGGTGAAGGTGAAGCCTGCTTACTCTGAACCACATATTGCCAATGAAATAGATAATAAACTGAAAATTCGATAAGTTAGGTGAAATAGAAAAACTATAATCCAAGGCATGCCTTATTGTGGGAGCATTGATGAATGGTCAAAGAGTTGAGTCTTGAAGAATTTGCCAATACTCTTATGTTCTCAGGAGGCATTTGTTTTGAAACTGCTAGGAGTCTTTCATTGACTGGAGATATATTCCATGTGACTTCATCACCTCCATCGTATTGGCTTAGCTTTATCAACTGTAAGTATCACAACTTGCATAAATATAAATTAATAATATGCAAAAAAAAGAATTAAATTACAAAACCCTAGATCCTGAAACAAAATTTTGATTTAATATACCATTTCGGGTGAGAACTTGAAGCGCTTGGAAACCTTAGGCAAATGGTGAGTTGAATTAGTTCCACCATCAATTGGTAGGATGTTGTCGGGAGGGGTATTCTCGAGAGCTATATGAGGGGAATTTGTTTTAGTGGGAGCTGAATCGCAAGGTTTTTTGTAAACAGAGAAAGGAGTATTATTTGGGGATGATGCAGAATGAATCAAATCAGAATTAGGGTTTTGAGGGAATGAAGAAACGGCGACGTTCTTGGAGCAGTTCTGAGTGTGGCGGTCGAAGAAATGTTGAATGCCAAACTTAGGCTCAGAAGATTGTAATTTTCTTGATGAGTTCGCTTTCTTTCTTGGAGGCATTTTTATTGAATTCACTCACACACACTTCTCTCCCCCTGTCCTGGTGTCCTCTTCTTTGATGATCGTGATTTGAGGATTTCCCGCCAAAACTTTTCATGGTGTGCCTAACCCTAATAAAAGGAGCCAACAGCCTAAAAAAAACCGGTGAAATTATGAATTCATGACCCATTTTATTTTAGCTACGGGTCTTTATTTTTGACTAATTTTTATTTGATCATATTAAAAAAAATATCTATACTTATCTTATAATATAATATAATATAATACTATAACACAATATTAGATATTATCATTTAATATATGATAGTGTTATATAATACATGATAATATGATATAACATATAATTTTATTTTACATAATAAGTTAGAATTTTTGAAATTAAAAAAAAACTGAAAAAATTTTTTATACATTTTATAATAAAAAAATATTATAAATATTTAACTGATTTTAAAATTTAAATTTTACCATAAAATTTAAATTTAATGACTACTAACCCTCTAAGATCCTCTTAAAAATTTTTCTCATAAAATTGTAATATTTGTACTATTGACATCCCTGGAAAAATCTTTTAAAATCCCTTTCCTCTATTTATCTATTAAAATATTTAAAATAATACAAATTTCTTATGACACCTCCAATAATTACAAAAATAATATTAATTAAAAACTAGAGTTCTATTACTCGTAGGCATCCAACTCTTTCAATTTTCTTACTATTGTTCAAACCCATATCAACAGTTTATTTGTTTTTTTAGAGTACAAGTGCAATTTTTTATTTAAAAAATATGTAAACTTATTTAATTTAATATTTAGAGAAGAAAAGTGTGTGCGATGGTAAAGGGCATTAAAAGTTAAGTAAAGAAATAGCGGTAATAACAGCTAACAAGGTGTCAAAGAATTAACTTTTAGTAAAAGAAAAATTATTAGTATTATCTACGTAGGTTTAATTAGATATATTTTTGTCCCTTAATGTAATTTTATCGAAGGCTAAATCTCGTAAATTAATTTAATTATCAGTCACATACGTCGTCAGGCCTTGCTGTTATTTGTTTTCCTTGTTAAAGCTGGTTTGCTTTTCGGCACCTTCAATCCAAATATCCAATGATTGCAAATGCACTGTGAATGTTTGATCGAAGAATTCACGGGCCTCAGTACCCAAAACTGATTCCGCCATAGCCTTGCCTTCTTCATTTGCCCAAAATTTCACTAAATTCACTAATTCAGTTTAGCATCCACCGTTCACCCATCGACAGAAACGTGCCATTAACCAATATAACAACTATTACATCAACAACAACTAACTACTAGTCCTCTTCAATGTGATTTCAACTGCCAAGCAAGCAACCACTACCTTTAATTAATCAATAAAAACTCTGTTTAAATAAAAATCATATTCTGTTTCACACCGAATCACATTGCAACTATTTCATCAGGATGTCATTACTTCCCAGAAGGAATATCATCGACCATGTAACTAAATTATGTGCAAACAATTCCAGGTAACTAAATTCACTAATTCCAGGCGTATTAAGCAAATCACTTAAACTATCAAATAAGCAAAGTTATTCATACAAAATATAGCGCATTGAAGTCTACACTTTTTCTTTTTTTTTTTTTATCTCTTAACTTATCATAATCCCTGATTTGAACAGTTTTATATATGTGTGAGTGTGTGTATAAGAGTACCTATCCATGTTCATTGGCGGAAGAACAGCATAAAAATGTGCTTAACATCTATTATTCTTAATTTCCTATAAACACTGGTCGACCAACTGCTACTCTTTTCACTAATTGTAACATTAACACAAATATGCGAATAAAATATTTGTTATAGATATAGATAAGACATATACAACATCCAAGAGAATCATCAATAGCCAAGAATTAACAGAATCACCATTAAGAAAGTTTCCTCCAACTATTAGTGTTGTAGAAGGGATTGCTGCCTCTCTGTACATATATCGACTGTATAGCTATAACTTATAAAACCAGATTATGAAAGAAAAATATATGTGTGCATCCACGTTCAAACAAAACATGGAATCACATCAACAAGAATTTGTTGTCAATGCTTTTATATAAATTTTCACAAATTGACTTTACCCTAGCAAAGATGCACAGGTATAGATGACACAAAGAGGAGCGCCTTTACCAATCATTGCCTTTTAAATTGGAGAATATTCCAATTATTAAGAACATAAACGGGCATGTTGTCCTCAACAAATAACACGAGTATAATTTGCATAATATAACATCGAACTATGATATCATAGTGCTGCAATTAAAGGTGGGGAAATTGGGTTTCAGTTTTGGTTGAAAATTCAACTCAATCTATTTGAAGCTCAAACCCAAACCGAACTAAATTATTCAAATTTAAATTTTGGATTGGTTCGATTGAAAATTCGGTTGTAAATTTCAGTTCGGGTTGTAATTCGGGTTGGAACTTAGTATTAGCAGTATGAATATTTTATGTACAGCACAATGTTTGGTACTTTCGATATAGCTTCGACTCTTACACATTGTAAATTTAAAACAAAAGGGGGCATTATTACTCGTTCCTGTTTGCAATCCCCATATCAATTTCTAAATTGCATATTCTAATAGCCACGTCAATAATGCAAAAATTTGAAAAATAAATATCAATTACCAACCAAGCATCCTCAACAAGTCCTTTCGGCCATGCCCAATTGAGTTACAAACAGCTATTTTACAAATTTGAAATTATAATAAAACTACCTCATTCATGCACCATTTGAAATTGTTATAAAACGCACGTAAATTAGAAATTACCTAGTGTGGCTGACAATCGCAAACGAACATGAAGGTAGCATCGGCTGAGAACAATAACTGGAATGCGAAAGTGAATCGGCTGAAGAATGTAAGAGACGACAATAGCTGAAGCCTGGAACGAGGAAGCAAATCGGCTCAAAGACAGCTAGACGCAGAGCCGGCGCACATTAACAGAGGCAGCAGTGTGAGCATTTGATAGCTTAGGCAAGGTTAGGGTTAGGTGTGTGTAACTGAGTGTGTTGTTGCGATTGTGAAGATTGAAGAAGAAAAGAACGATAATTGATTTTGGGATTGCGCTATATATATACATTTAGGTAAACCCATCGATTTAAGTTTTAAAGGTTAAACTGAATAAAATCAAAATTAAAATTTATTTTAAAAATTTTTGTTCAATTTAGTTTAATCCAATCCAATCCAAACTAGCGACAATTATAGAAGCTAAATTATTCTTGTAGTGAATTTGCATAAACCCCTTCAAACACTGCCTTATTAGTTTATTTTTTCCATCATTTGTACATGTCATAAGAATTTTGAAAAAAAAAAATCACTTAATTGAAGGAGAAAAAAAGGAAAGAAACCGATCTATGCCTTTACCAGTAAGGTTGAAGATGTATCTTGCCATATTTGAAATCAATTAACTAGCTAAAACAAATACATAACTTGAATTTGCCATACCAGTAATTTTATTATTGTGTACAAGGAATATGAATTAATGGCAACTGAAAAAAAAAAAAAAAGAATAGTCATTACATACAAGAACTAAAGACTGAATTTCAGAACAACATTTAGAGGTGAAGGTTGGTTTTCAGATTCTACTAGAGGATGCAGGGAATTTGATATTTATTTAATTTCATATCTGGGTAAATGTCCTCAATCTCATGACAAATGAATTTTCTTTGTTTGTACAGCCTAGAGACTTATTCAAGATTAAAAACAATGATAGCATTCATACTTCATTTCCACTATGAGACGATTTTATTTCATTTGAGTGGTCCTCTGACCTTGGATAATCCTTTGGAAGTAATACTTTAGTGAGATTCTCTGCAAATATTTTTTTAAAGTTTCTTTAGGTTTCAATTGTTTGAAGATACCCGCATGATAGTAATAGTATATGTAGATGATGTAGGACAAGGTCGCTACTGAGTAGTATTTTTATTTTCTTTATTAGGAATATTTGTTTCCAATTTATTTAGATGCTAAATTTATTAGTAATATTTACTTCCTAGTTTAATTAGTTATTTAATTTACAAGTAAATTAATAACGATATTTTATAATTAGCACGTATAATTTATCAAATAAGTTTATTAATGCTCTAAACATTTTTTAGGAAATAAATAAGACAAAAGTATCATATTTTTCCTATTTACATTCATAGGGTTTTAGTATAAAAGGGAATTAACCCTATTTGTTTAAGTTGTTGATTGATAATACAAAATTGTCTTAGAAAATATTTTTTCTTCTTTGCTTTCTTTTTGCATTAAGTGGTATCAGAGTATAGTTTGCAATAACCTACAAGAACGATTCAACAAGCACCCGACTTCTCGACGATGATCAAAAGTTACAAGTTTTTATTGAAGTAGTTATTCAATGCTTGACTCCGCTTTTGCAGTAGTAGATAGAATAAATATTGCAGCGACTAGAGAAAATGGAGGTTGGCAGTGACAAAAAGGTTGTTCAAGGCAATGTAAGAGCCACTGGGCAGAAACCCTATGGACCCATTGTTCTAAAGTTGCACCCCTAAATTTGTAGGAGGTTTTGATGATGCTAGGTTGATGAAGAGGATAGATTTTTAGAAGATCATGCATTAATGATTAAGCCAAGAAAAAGGTACAATTTTAAGGTTAATAATCCAGGTTATAATAAACTTTTAGTTAATATAGATTTACCCTTATTTTAAGGTAGTATGCATACAAAAGAATTCCTTGATTAGATTGGTGAAGTAGAGAGCTATTTTAACCAAGTTGAGATGATAGAACCTAAAAATGTCAAACTAATTACTATTAAAATTAAAGGCAGAGCATTGACTTGGTGGCAGTTAGTGCAAAAGAAATGTAGGGTTAGGGACAAAGAACCGATTAGGTCGTGGAAGACAATAAATGAGAAATTGAATACCCACTTCTTACCGGTAGATTATAAATAAGACATTTTTAAGTTGTACTGAAATTGCAAGAAAGACAATAAAATAGTAGACAAGTATGCAGAAGAATTACATAGGTTGGGTGCCTGAAACAACTTAAGAGAGACGAAGGTTTAGGAAATGACAAGGTTCATTAACAGATTACAACCAAAACTATGTGATCTCATGAAGGTTCAGACTTTTTTGAACGTTTATGCCATTGTTAGTACTGCACGAAAATTAAAAGGGCAAATAAAACAACGGTAAATAAGGTCATAATATAGCTCTAGATAATATTCGTCATCCTTACAAGTGCAGTCAATTCAGAGCCGAGTTTTAGCACCATCAAGTCAAACTTCAGGCAACAAAAGTACACTACAAGATGAAAAATAAAAGGGGCCTTTTATTGAGGCTAGACAAAAATAGCAACAGAATAATCCCTACGTAAAACCTATGTGAGGAAAATGTTTTTAAGTATGGGATACTTGAACATTGTTCCAATGAGTGCTGAGGATTAAAATAAGTGAATTTAGCAGAGCATGAACAAGAAACGTGATAAAGAAAATGATTCAAATGAAAAAGTTAATGTTGTCGACGGAGATAAAGGCAGTGAAGTTAACTTTATTGTTAAGAAAATTTTATATACGCCCAAAAAAGAAGATGAATCACAACGCAATAAAATCTATAAAACTAAATAAATTGTCAATAATAAAATCTGCAAAGTGATAATTGACAACAGTAGTAGTGAAAACATAGTTTCTAAGGCATTAGTCTAACATCTGGAGTTGAGAACTGAAAAGTATCTCATATCTTACAAAATTGGGTGGATAAAAAAAGTAGTAAACAGAATTAATGAGGTATGCAAAATTCTTTTTTCTTCGGGTAAAGTTTATAAGACTGACGTTGTCTGTGATGTAGTAGATATGGATGTATGTTATATCTTGTTGAGAAGGCCATGGTAGTATGACGGAGACGCAGTATATAAGGGTAGACATAATGCATATGAGTTTTGCTATAAGGGTACAAAAGTGGTGTTAGTTATATCTTTAGAGAATAAGTTAAAACCAACTATAGAAGGGAATAGTTTATTGCCAATTATAGAGAATCATGTACATGACGATTGTGAAGGGTATATGATAATATCACAAGAAGAATACGGTAAGGAAGTTGGCATCCCGAACACTGTATAATCACTACTTACAGAATTTTTATATGAAGTACCGAAGAAAATTCTTGATAGACTGTCACCCATGCGAGATATCCAAATATCCAGCATTATATTGACTTGATGACAGGTATGAGTTGGCCAAATCTTTTACGCTATCGGATGAGCACTAAAGAACATCAAATTCTATAGAATCAGGTTGATAATTTATTAAAGAAATGTTATATCAGAGAAAGTATGAGTCCTTGTGTTATTCCAACACTGTTAGTCCCAAAGAAAAATGGTAGTTGGAGGATGTGTGTGGACAACTGAATTATAAATAAAATGACCCTCAGACATCGCTTCCCAATTCCAAGACTGCAAGATATGTTGGATTAGTTAGAGGAAGCAATAGTGTTTTCCAAAATTGATTTGAGGATTGGCTACCATTAGATCCATATCAAACTAAAGGATGAGTGGAAAATGGCATTTAAGATTAGAGATGGGTGTATGAGTGGCTTGTTATGCTATTTAAATTATCAAATGCTCCCAATACCTTTATGCTGCTGATGAATCAAGTGCTCAAACTCTTATCTCATAAATTCATTACGGTTTATTTTGATGATATTCTAATTTACAGGATTGATGAATTACTTGGAGCATTTGAGAGAAGTGTTGGTTATGTTAAGGAAAAATAAGCTATTTACACATTTAAAAAAGTATAATTTTATGCAAAATAATCTTGTGTTTCAAGGATTTATTATTGGAGTAGAAGGCATAAGGGTGGATAATGCTAAGGTTAAGGCAGTGAAAGAGTAGTCAACACCAAAAATAGTATGTAAAATGAGGAGCTTTCTTGGGTTAGCTGCTTTCTATAGACAGTTTATTAGAAATTTCAACACTATAGCTATACCTATGATTGAGCGTATGAAGAAATGGAAGTTCGCTTGGGGAAAAGAATAAGAGAATATCTATACATTGTTGAAAGAAAAATTATGCCCAACACTCATTTTAGCTTTGCCTACTTGTGAGAAAGCATTTGAGGTGGAGTGTGATATATCTGGAGTAGGCATTGGTTCAGTATTAACTCAAAAGAGTCTCTCAATAGAGTATTTCAGTGAAAAACTGAGCGAGGCTAGAAAAAATAGTCGACGTACGATCAAGAGTTTTATGTTGTTTTTCGAGCTTTGATGTATTAGGAACATTATTTGTTACAAAGAGATTTTATTTTATTTAGTGATCATCAAACACTAAAACATATAAATAGCGAAAACCATTTGTGTAAATAACATGCAAAGTGAGTGTCTTTTGTACAAAAGTTTACTTTTGTAATGAAGCATAAGGTTTGACATCATAATAAAATGGTAGATACATTGAGTAGTAAAGCTCAGCTACTGACTGTTTTGAGAACAGAAGTTATGGGTTTCGAAGAGCTATATCCTTTATATACTACTAACAAAGATTTTCAGCAGACATAAGAAAAGTGTTTCACCCATATGATTACAGGTGATTTTCTAGTGCATGATGATTTTCTTTTTAAAGCTATAGATTTGTATTCCTCATAACTCCCTTCATGAACACATTATTAGGGAGTTGTATAGTGGTGGATTATAAGGACATGTGGGATGAGACAAGATAATTGAGCTCGTGCTTGTCAAGTATTTTTTACCACAGTTACAGAGGGATATTGGGAATATAGTAAAGCGGTGCCAAATCTATCAAGTAGCTAAAGGGCATGCACAAAACACTGGGTTGTATATGCCTTTACTTGTTCTTGATAGTATTTAGGAGGACTTATCAATAAATTTTGTGTAGGAACTATTGTGCATACAGTGAGACAAAGATTCCATACTTGTGGTAGTAAACGGATTCTCAAAAATGGTTCATTTCATTCTGTGTATAAGACAGTGGATGCAAAACATGTTGCTGATATATTCTTTCAAGAGGTAGTTCAACTACATAGAATTCCTACATCCATTACCTCTAACTGAGATGTGAAGCTTCTCAGTACTTTCTAGCACACTATATAGAGTAGGTTCAAGATCAAGTTGCAGTTCAACAGCACTTTTCACCCTCAGACAGATGACTAAACTGAAGTAATGAATCTCATCTTTAGAAATATGTTACGCTATTTATGTGGAGAAAGGACAAAGCAATAGGATGTTGTGCTACTACAAGCCGAGTTTGCATACAACAACATGAATAATTAGTCTATAGACAAGTCATCATTTGAGGTCATGTATGCATAGGCTCCATGTCAAATATTGGATTTATTAATTCTACCGACAATACTTGGAGTCACTAAAGATGTAGAGAAACTGGTAGATCAAATGCAACAAATTCGTGCTAAAGTTCATACAAACTTAGATGTTGCCAATGCTAAATACAAAGAAGATGCTAACAAACACTGACTGTTTAAGGAGTTCCAAGAGAGTGATTTAGTTATGGCTGACCTCCACAAGAACTGATTTTCGAGACTTCACACCAAGCTTCACAACATGAAGTACAGCTAATTCCATGTGTCTTGTAAGATCAATAACAATGCATATGCTCTGCAATTGCCTGAGGATTGAAACATCTCAAACACTTTCAATGTTACTGAAGTAACTTGCTCGAATTTCATGCGGATGAGCCACTTTATCCAAACAATAACTTGACGGCGAGTTTTTTTTCAAGGGAGAATGATGCAAGACAAGGTTGTTAATTGGGTAGCTCTTTTTTTTAGGAATATTTGTTTCTAGTTTATTTAGATGTCCAATTTATTAGGATTATTTTTTTCATAATTTAATTAGATGTCTAATTTAAAAGTCAACTAATGACGGAATTCTATAATTGGTTCGTAGGATTTATTTAGAAAGTTTATTAGTACTATAGATATTTTTTAAGAGACAAATAAAATAAAAGTTTCAGATTTTTTCTATTCAAATTCATAGGACTTTAGTATAAAAGAAAGTTAAACCTTATTTATTTATGAATAATAAAAATTTTTCTTAAAAAAGTTCGTTCCTTTTTTTTTTGTTTTGCGCTGGTACGTCCAAACATATATGGATAATATCGGTACATTATCAAATGAAGAACAAGAACTGACTGAAATCAGTCCACATATTTAAAGATAACAGTTAAAATGCGGTTGCTATGAAGCCAGTTAAACAGCGACTTTCTATTCAAGAGGTGGCTTACAATAATTATGGATGAGATTTACCCACTTTTCTGATGGGCTGACATCATATAATCTCTGATGAAGGCAATCACAAACTAAGGAAGTAAATATTGTATAGTTTCTAACTTTCTATTTTTATTTTAGTCATGCTAATTTGTAGGCCTTAATATAGTATCCATATTTGTTATCCATGTTGTATAAAGCAGTAGCTTTTGCTGCCCAACGACAGAGAATTTTATTCTTCACAAACACTTATCTTATTAATCTCAGTCTAGAGGTATTACTGGAATTAAAGGAGTATATATAAGGTCATGTTAGCGAGTTTGTTGGATATGCTTAGCACAAACAAACAGGTTAGACGTTCAACTAACTGGGGAATGCATTGCATCTTAAAATTCATATTAAGGATCTCATATTGCCTTCATTCTTTTGGCTAAATGTCGTTTGAGAATCATGAACAATGCCGCCATAGAAAGAGAGACATAAGCCTATGCATACATAGAAGCCCTCAACGATGTGGTCGGATTGGTCATCATACTCGCTCTAGAGCCGTAGAAGCTCGGGTTCTCTTCTTAGGAATAAGAAGAGAGATAAAAATTATATTTGAGCATTCGCCTCCTTTCTTTTTAAAAAAAAAAAAAGCCTATGCATACGTAGATGACTATATGTAGGATTCAATTGGCATGCAGAAACAAACTGTAGTACTGAAATAAGAAATAAAAAAAAAAAGAAATGGTCCCAACAAGCACTATAGAGGACTATATATATGTGCTTGAGATTTTTTTTTCTTTTGGTACCATGTCCATCTGACTCCCAGAGATAGTAATTGACGTCCATTTTCTATTTATTTTCCTACTGCTGGATAAGTTTCCGTTAAATATGCAGGTGGTTCATGCCAATGAATATACTTCTCACATTCCTTATTGTGTCAGCCAGGTAGCTACTGATGAATGCAGGACTGAACACATAAAACTGCATGTCTTGAGTGTCCGGTGGGTGGTACAAGGAAGGAAGCAAGCATATATAAAATTAAGTCTTCTGAAAAACAAAACACATACAAGCAAGCATGAGACCTACTACACCTATTAAGTTACTGATGACGCCAATTATTGTTATAGACATCGAAGAACCACTACATTGATGAACTACCAATGATGAATTGGAAAATGGAAGGGAGATAGGATACAGTTGTGGTAGCGTGATGTGAGCATAATGGACTATTTTTCATAGGAAAGATACCAAGTTCCCAATGTTCTTGAAAATGAAGTTCTTTGCGAGGATAGAATAATCCGACTGGTAAAGAATTTCTGGGAAAGTGAAACAGATATATTCAAGGTTTCTTTGCCTTATCAGAAATAATAATAATAATAATAATAATAATAAAAGGTTCTTCACAAAAGTGTAAGTCCACTATGGTCAGAGCCTGAGACCTGGAGGAGGTCTAAAATTACATAAAAATGCAGAAAACCAGTAGCATGTTATTTACAATTTTACCTGAAAGTGTTTGGCTCAATATGGTTCATCTTAATGCAGAATCACAACTTACGTTATTTGGATAATACCATGCAGTTGGGCACAGTAGATCTATACAGTCTAATGCGAGAAACAAGCCAAGAGCAGTTATTAAGATTACTTTCAGAACTGGCATCAATGCAAAGAAACATATCAAGAAATTGCATTTTGGAATTTCTAGACCAACTTAAGTCCTACAATATAAAAATGTTCAATACATTTATATATATTATGAGAAAGCACTATCGTACTACTTTTTGTGTGGGTAAGAAGTTGAAGGCCAGTGCAGTCAGTTAGTTATGTATTTTAGTGAAGAACTAAAAAGGAAAAATAATTAATGCAAGTGGAGTATAACGGAAATTGATAATTTTCTGTAATAAACTTACACCAGCCATTCATGCAGACGCGGTCTACAGTTACATATATAGTGATACAAATACAAGCAATGGAAATTAGGCTAGTGCCCTAGTCAGTAGTCACTAGCCAATGATCTTGAGATTGACATAGAATTCGGTCTACAAACCCCTTACAACACCGCCCATAAAAAAAAAAAAAAAAAAAAAGAAAAGAAACCTATTTCCCGAAACTCTATTTCTCACCATTCATATACACTTCTGTCCCCTCCTAGTTGCATACTCAAACTACAGACTACTTTATGGTCCAAACAAATAAATAATAAAATTAATTTTATGTAGTAATATTTAGTAAAGGTCGTCGGACTAGTAACCGAATTTCCTTCAATATGGGAACTGAGAAGATGATCAAAGGTACCTGTAAATAACTTGGAATCACCGAATCAGATTTCTGAACAAGACAGGCAGACAGATGGTTCTAGCATCATAATGAAACATATAAATATAATAATATGATGCCTAAACAGTTACATGATCACAGACAGCACTATCTAGCACTATAAACAGGTTCGGCATCAAGGGTTGGCTGTGTCCTTCGAGTGTACCTAAGGAGCAAACCTTCCAATGATTGTCCCGGTACATTAAGATCCCTAAAAATCAATTTCAACAAGAGAAGTTAAGCAATGCTTGCATCAGCCCAAGAGTGCGATACTGTAAGAAGCACAAGAATACCTGATGTAGGGCTGCAAGTCCTTCCACTCCCATTTTGGCCGCTCTCCAAACAGGATGGAGAAACGTTCAGCCGGATTGGCAGGCAAAGATGAAACACTAAAGGCACGAACCCACAAGTCAACGCCGAGCTTCTCTACCAAAACTTCCCCTTCCAGAATCTCAAAACTTGCCTGCATTCCTTCAGGAATCTTCCGCTGCCACTCTTCCATAAAACTCTCCATTTTTCTCCTGCCTGAATATAAGATTTCTCTAGCAAAATGCACACAAACTCGCCTCTCATCCAACTTCCACAAACAACTTTTGCTCCTACCCTCATCCACCTTACTACCGTAAACGTGCAAACAATGGCATGCAAGAATGGGTGGAAAGCCATCTGATAACAGAACTCTCACAACTTCATCTTCAATAAGTGCATCCAATGACCAGTCATTCAACACAGAATTGTGTAAAAGCATTGCCAGAACTGTGCCCATGTATCTCTCATCCACAATTCTCCAATACCCATCAAGCTCTACTGCTGAAAGAGCCCATAACCCACTCCTCAATTCATCATCACTTGCTTGAACCTTGTCAACAAGATCATTCCATGTATAAAATCCTGCTTTATTTTTCTCCATCTCCTCCAAATCATCAAATTCAAGCGCCTCCTCTGAGCTGTAAGGGTTCTCCAAGAGAAGCAATTTGAGCTTGTCAAGTCTTGGAGCAACCTCAACAAGCTCCATGTTACCAGGTGCAACTTTTATGACAGATGCAATAGCTTGCTGGTTTTTTTCCCCAGAACAATCATCTGCAATTTCACAAAATGCCGAATGATCTGATGGAGGAATAAGGAATACAGAATTTGAAGTTCCAACAAACTTGATGGCAAAAGTTTTTGATTGAGTGCACAGAACAGCATCTTCATCAGGTTGTCCTCTTAAGCTCACCCTAGTGAAGAAAAAAGAATAATAATGAGTAACAAATACTTGAAAACAAGAGCATTCAATTAAGAATTCAACTCCTATTTATTGCTGACCGTTGATGTAGGACATCAGGGAGGAGTTTCTCGTCAAGCTCAAGGAGTATTAGATCGTCATGAGGGCCAAATAGAGGGTGATATGCAATAGAAATTGAGGAATTTTGTTGGAGATTCAACACAGCTTCTGCATCTCTGCAGCCTGAATGTTGTTGTTCCATGAGTAGCAAGAACCAAATGTGACAAAAGACTACAATACTTTTTTCAAACTCCTGCAAAGGAAAAAATCAATGTCCAGAGCCAGAATGATCTGTGACCAATCTAGGAAACCATACTAATGATTCCACCATTTTCAGTCCATTTGAACTGAGATGCTGGCTGCAAAAAATGCAGGGTATAATTCCTGCAATCCAAGACATAAAAATCAACAACTAAAAAAAAAAAAAAAAAAAAAAAGCCATTATCCAGTGACTAATTTTTTTCCATCAATTAGATTGTGGAGAAGTCAAGCATTAAAATTTAAAAAAGAAACACTAAGAATTAAAGGAAAGCAATTTATTACAAATTTTATGAACACGAACAATGATAGAATCAATAAATCCAACTAATTCATCAGATCATGTCTACTGAAAGACACAAACCCTAGTTCTTCACTTACAGAACATATAAATCGAATAACATAAGAGCCAAAAACAAAAAAATAAATAATGCCCAAAAATTTAGAGTTTTACTTATTTGTTTAGAAGAAACCAATGACATTTGTCTTTCTTGAGTCCAGTACTCTCTTTTCCAGACAACTAAACAGCAAAATGAAATTACATACATAATAAAATAATTCACACGAACCCAAATAAATAAATAAATAAAAACCCAAAAACAGACAAGGAGATAGCTTAAGAATTGAATGTGAAGAGAAAAACTTAAAAAACATACACTAGAATTGAGACATTTGCGCTAACTCTATGCGGATCTTTGCGATTATCTCTGTCAAGATGGCTAGAGATTACTGTTATTTTGGGGGCACGGCGAGCTCCTTATTTGTCTTTCGCGCCTACTTTCAATAGCCCAAAAGAGCTGCTGCGGCCGAAAATCAATTCTGCGTCTTTCTGTTAGCCCATTAAAAGGATAAGCCCACTTTACCTTCAAAGACAATTTCAGCAAAGCCCATCTAGATTCTGATTTCTCTAATAAGGAAAATTTTATTGAGGAAAAATCAATATTTTTCCTTAAATTGAAAAAAAAAAAAAAAAAGAAAACAAACAAACAAATGTTCGGTGTTAACAAAATATCCAGTTTGAAGAAGCCACGAGTTGACGACTTGAAGTTTGTACCCGCTCACTAAACTCGTTTAACTATTAATTAATTATTATTTTGTAATATTTTAAAAGTTAAATTTAACAGCTAAATCAAATAAATATTAAAGCAAAACACTATAATCTTAAAACATAAACATCAGTTCTTATAAGCTTACTAATCAGAACAAATCATTATAGACATTTACTTAGAGATTTTAATCGTATAATGAACTAAACATTTACTAACCATCTAAAAATCTTGTCATAATCGGAAACAAATGATAATATAACAATACTTAAATCAGGATCAATAAAATAAGTGAAGAATAGATAAGGAAATGTCAAAATGGTGACTTTTGTTAAATGATAATAGAACAATGCTTAAATTAGGGTAAGTTGAAATAAGTGAAAAATGGACAAGGAAATATAAAAAATTGAGACTTTTGTTTTCAATCCAAATATTTAGTAATACAGTAATTAAAATTGAACTTAACAATCATCAAATTATAATTAATATTTACCTAAAATTAAAAATATTTTTTTTAAATATATTTAGAATAAAATGCTACATGTTCATCCAAAGTTCCAAACTTCAAATTACAAATCCATCAACAATATAGATAAAAAGAAATAAAATTCTCAAACTAGATATCTTAAACAAGTGATTTCCATGCATAATTTTATATTTTCTGGGCATTGATTAATAATTGAATTAGTGAACTTAAACCTGTTAGACTAAAAATAAAACAAGCCCAATTAGAGGCTAAATAAATTTAGTTCCTATGAAATATATGAAGTGATGGACAAATTATTTAAAATAAATTTTTTAGACGTCAAGACTTCAAATCTTAAAATGTTTTAAAATCTTAAGATGGTTGTAAGACCCCGAAGCCTACAAGGTCCTAAGGTCCTAGAGTCATATCTCAAGACGGATCACTTAGGATAATCCTCATAAGTGGTAAGACGGCAAAGTTCAAAAGGTTCTAAAGTTCTATAATCATATTCAAAAACAAACCACCTAGTATAATCTTCATATGAGGTAAGACTTTAAAGCCCAAAAGGTCTCAAGATCCTATAATTCTATTTTAAGACAAACCACCTAGGATAATTCTCCTAAGAAATAAGGCTTCAAAGTTCAAAAGGTTCAAAACTCTTAAGATTAAGGCATTTCTTCATTTAATCCGTAGTCAAGCTTGCATATCAATGTGTCAATTAACATGGACACAAGAAGACAAGTGTCATCAAATGTTAGAAAAATGATAACTAAGACTCAAGTCAAGTCAAATATGCCTATAAATATCCCCCAATTCTTACAAAAATGTTAAAAAAGATAGACTCTTAATTTCTTTCCCTAGATTTTCTCTCTTTAAATTCATTCTGAAATTCAAGTGACTGATTTGACCGTCCGATGGGTTACGCCGGTAAAGCTAGCCCTCTAACTATTTTCTTGTATTTTTACAATATATTTGGATAAAGATATCCTTATAAGTAAACTCATATAAATAAATTTAGAAACCTATTAAAATCAACTTAAATGATATATACATCATCATCAGATCCAACAAAAGAGGAGTCCAGTCAATAAAAGAGGAGCCTAGTCCTAATGGGCCATCCTTAATTGAAATTTTTTTCTTATAAGTTGAGATAAAATTTACACCAATAAGACCCATATTCAATTCGTTTAATTAATGAATCAAATCGAATTCAATTTGACTTATTTATTAAACAAATCAATTTTTATAAACCTAATCCCATTTAATTCAAATCGAACTATCATGCCTCATATTACCATTTTACTTGAGTTGGAAATACATTGTGGCTACCTACTAGCTGCAGGCATAAACGCATGGCACCAGTGCGCCTTACCGTTAACAATCAATTTTATTTTATTTTTCAAACGCAATACTCAGTTTCAAACTGCACCATTTCAATTTTCAAATTGTATGTATATATAGTATGGTTTGTATGAATTAACGATTCATATGGCACTAAGAGCATCACAATTTTTTTTTTTTAATGTAATTCTTTAAATACATATATGTTCATTTATATAGAAAATAAAAGAGTAAAAAAATAAGTTTTTCTCCCATGAGATTCTTTAAATAAAAATAAATTTATATTATTTAAATTAATTTTTTATTCACTAAAATACTAGCAATTATAATATTCTCCCTCTTCAAGAATAATGAAATAAAAAATAAATATAATACTAAATTAAAGACTAAAAAAAAAACCTCTAAATAAAATTCTCTAAATAAGAGAGCATATTTCTCTTAAATTGAAAAGATAAAATATTTCTCTTAAATTAAAAAGATAAAAATATTAATTTATTAAAGAATTTTAAAAATAATTTATTGATGTGGTTGTTTAAATAAAATATAAAATCACATTTAGAGTTTTTTTTTTTGGGTAATGCCACCGACTCAGAATATAAATTAATCGACTCGAATAATGAACAGTGGGTGGGGGAGCTTTGGACAGGACAACATCGCTGGCTTTGTAAACATTAAACAGGACAATCTCTTTATTGTTATTATTATTATTGTGGGAGCGTGGTCTTTTAGGGACCGCCGAATTAAATCCTAATTGTAACTTTTAGCTAAAAAACTTGTTCGATCACACTACCACAGAGTTTCAACTCTCAACCATCTCCTACATATTCAGCTTGCCCAATTCCTTCACGCAAAGTTTCTATCACTTCATAAATATTTGTCTAATCGTATTAAAATTTAATTGAAACTTTATCTATTTAATTTATTTATGTGAATTTTAATTCATATTTGGCCTCCTGATTTTTCACACAACTTTTTTTTTTTTATTTATACAACCTATTAAAATTTAATGATTTATCTATTACAACCCCCATTGTTGGTTCTGTACTTTCATAAATGTTCATGTCATAGCTTAATCAAGTGCATAGTTTCTTCATTAATTATGATCCTAAAATCTAAGTTCTGTCACTATTTGTAGCCACTGCAATGCATAAGAACAAGTAGTGATGATTTAAGTCATATGGGGTTATTGGCTTATTCGCTTGTGCTGTATCATGGATTATTCGTAATTAGTAGTTGTAATTAATAAAGTAAATATTTTACAGAGTTTTGTCTCGCACTGGTTACATAATAATAAAAGAGAGCCACTTGTATTTATAAATAAAATAAATCTATTCCTGACAAGTTAGATCTTAAGTTGATACTTACACAATTTAGGCCCATCCACCAATTTATAATATTAGAGCTAAATTTTAGTAGTTAAAATATAGTAGTGTGTTGTTGAGTAAAAGAATTAAAGTTGGATGATATTGAGTTGTGCCTTATATTGGTTATAATAATCACTTAATCTATAAACTGAATAAATATCTCCATACACATTAAACTGGTCCTTTAAATCAAATATCTACACAAATCTAGGCCCTACCTGCCGACATATCGTATATCTAATATGTCCAACGAAAAAGGAAAAGTTAATTGATAAAATAAATTACTCTTGCAATGTATATAAGAAAAAAGCAAATAGGTCAACAAAAATTTCAACCCGTCATTGATGAGCATGTAATTTTCGGTACTCCTGATGATGAAAATACAGTACAAAGCAACTTACTTCGGCAAAAAATTAAAGAGGGCACTTTTTCAATAACTTTAAATGGGAAGAAGGCGCGATGCTCGTTTGATAACTAGTTAAACTATACTTTAATATACTGACCTTACAGCCTTTCGAGGGCCGACGCTAGTCTCATTAATATTGACGAACATGCATGTGCTAGCTCCAGTGACATTGGCTTGTGTGTTGTGTGATTCCGCTACATTCAAAGACAATAACACTGGAGCTAGCACATGCATGTTTGTCATGAGAAATTAAATTTTAAATTCTGGAAAGAAAGACAAATGAAAATAAAAGATACATCAAAAAGTTAAAACAAATGCTTAATAATGACAATTTAATTAGTTTACTTTTTACTACTATCCGGGAACAACTCGACATGCAACTGTGCTTAAATTAAACGTGAAAATTAATTGGGAATCGGGATGAGTGTGAAGAAATGGGATTCCTTAACTTGTTTACAATATATAAGGAATAGGAATGTGAATGAAATTTGAGTGCACCTCATAAATTAAAAAATGTGGAATGAAAATTTCACTTTCTTTCAAGAAAGAGGTGAGAATAAAAATAATAAGTGAATTAATATTTATATCCGTAAAAAATTATTATTATTATTTACTCCCACTTAATAATAATAATAATAATCACAATTATTATAATAAATAATGATAATAATCAAATAAAGTTAATTTAATAGTTTGTAATAATTTATTTTAATTTTAAGATAAAATAGACACATTAATAGTAATATAATTTATTTTTATTATGATTTCTATAATTAAAAAAAAATTTATTCTCATTTATTTTTTAATTTTAATATATTTTAATTATAATTTATTATAACTCTTAATTTATTTTAATTATCGATTAATAAGCGCAGCATAAATTATATAAAATAATAATAATAATAACAACATGAAAAAGCGTGGGACGCAACTAATAGCAAACATGGATGCATGTGTATCAACATTGCTTCCCACCATCCGCTCACAAGCATTGCATTGAAGACGTAAATTCATTATACGGTTAGAATTTATCAACTAAGAAAGACGAAGAAATTAAAGGCGGAGCAACGCATGACCGCAGAGTCGTCGAAATTTCCTGCAGAGGTTAAGACAGAATGTACTGGCACAGAAGGGAGATGATATCTAACCTCCTGAAAACATTTATTTGATCTTTATTGGGGTAGCGAAAGCCGGTGGCAGTAATAAGTAATTGTCAGTGACAATTAATAAACAACCGCAGCTGCCGAGTCCAACTCTCCTCGTACGTTTAAGGAAACAAACCTTAATTGCTGCTAAGTAATTAACTTGATTATTAAATGATCGCATCTGTATTCTGTGGTCGGGGTGAGATGCACTGTGACATTTTAATTAAGACCAACAAAATATCTCCACGTGTAACATTTTAATTCCCAACTGGGTGTCGCCAAAAAAGAAAAAGAAGCCCCTATTGATCGATTTGTCATTTGACCCACGGTCCTGATGATGACACGACATCTAGCTTGAAATTTGAATGGATCATCCGAATTAACTGGAACATTATATAACTAGCACCCCTCCTGCCCTCCTTGCTATTGCATGTTGCATTTGCAGATTGCTAGTTGATTACTTCCAAGTGCGGAAAAAGAATGGCTTCGAAACCTGGACTTCTCACAGATTGGCCATGGAAGCCTCTTGGAAACTTTAAGGTTTTACTTCTTCTACCCATAAACGCTCTTTCTTTCTCTCACACATGCACACACGAACACATGATGATGAGTTTCTTCACTTGAATTTTGTAATTAATTACCGGCAGACCTAGTATACGCTTATTTTTTACTTAATTATTTATAATTAATTAATGTAATTTCGGAGTGAGGTAATATATAACAACATTTTATAATGTTTGATTTAATTAATACTTGATATCGTATGTGGTGGTAATTATAATGGAGTTGTGATAATTATACAGTACGTAGTATTGGCTCCTTGGATAATTCACAGCACGTACTCATTCATCGCAAAGGATGAAAAGGAGAGGGAGCTAGCCTACTTTCTGATATTCCCAATCCTGTTATGGAGAATGCTTCACAACCAGATATGGATCAGTCTTTCCCGTTACCGAACAGCCAAAGGCAGTAACAGGATCGTTGACAAGGCTATTGAATTCGAGCAAGTTGATAGAGAAAGAAATTGGTCACTACTCTCAGTCTCAAATATCATTTTATATGATTTTGTTTATTCAGCTACATGCATGCACACACACACACACACACACACACATATATATAATACAATCCTAATTTATAATATGTGTCATGTATTAATTAAATTAAATTAGTTTGAATAAAATTGCAGGGATGACCAAATAATATTCAATGGGATCCTGTTTTACGTATTCAGTAGAATACTTCCAGGCGCATCTCAATTGCCCATTTGGAGATTGGACGGTGTGATTCTCACAACATTACTGCATGCTGGTCCCGTAGAGTTTCTCTACTACTGGCTTCACAGAGCACTCCATCATCATTACCTTTATTCTCGCTACCATTCCCATCACCATTCCTCCATAGTCACTGAACCTATCACTTGTACGTACCCACTTTACATCTTAATATCTCTTTTGATTAAATAATTTATTTATTTTTCTATAATTATGTTTTACTTAATTATACGTAGTGCATATATGTCGTCAATTGTCAACAAAGCACAAACCTGATATATATAATATTTCCACTAAGATTAGGTCAAAATGATACTGATACATTCACTGCTATCCGGTAATCAATTTAGTTAATTTTTCAAGTACTATTCATAAAAATATACAACCACTTACACCGATATTATATTTAGGAGATGTATTTCCATAATAAACTACATAAAAGTACATGCAACTGGAATTAATAAAACCAAAGACAATAAAAGTTTATATTTATAGTAATTAGTATATCTACGATTGTAGGATACATGTAGGTTATTTACTATTTTAGTAGGTTCAAATATATTTACAGAGGAATACGAAGCACCACCTAACACGTTAAAGATAAATAAATACACAAATAAACGAACAAGCGTCTAGCAGATATTTCGTAGATGTCGGGCCTCCAAATTAAGTTCCTATAAATAAAGAAATAAAAATTATGGTAATTGTTTCAATTGGGTGGCATGGATGCAGCTGTAGTTCATCCATTTGCAGAGCACATAGCGTATTTCGCACTATTTGCAATACCATTGGTCACAACATTGCTCAGTGGGATTGGCTCAATAGCATCCTTCTTCGGTTACATCACTTACATAGATTTAATGAACAACATGGGTCACTGCAATTTCGAACTCATGCCCCGCTGCCTTTTCACCATTTTTCCTCCTCTCAAGTACCTCATTTACACCCCGTCGTAAGTCTCTCATCCTCTTTTTAATTTTTTCAAGTTTTATATATACATATATAATCTTTTCCTAGTTAATTGTTTAGGTTCATATATAATTATGCAATACTAGTGAAGTAGAGAAATAGTGTATATCATTTGATATGATATGCATTTTTGAACAATTTTATATATGCATTTGATGTGATATAATTTTTTCCTAGTTAACTTTTTAGGTTTATGTCATATATAATAATACAATACTATTTAAGCACAATTTTCTACGAACAAGGAATGTCCTAAAAAGGAACTAATTATATCAACGTTGTATCTGCTAACCATACAGCACATTGTTACGCCAGTTAATAAATAACACATGCTGCTCAATTAATAAGTTTGGTGAGTTCATCAACCAGACATCTGGCCAATAATTTATGAAATTTTGGACATCGGCCCCTAAAATTTGAAATGGACTGCGGATTAATTAATTATATTTCAAGATAGCTTCTATGTAAAAGTTCAACTTGCATGATTGTATTTATGCGTCCCCTTGATTTTTCTCGTCATAGGCCTCATATCTATAGACATAAATTTAAGGAGAACTAATTAAGTAACATAACAATAAATTATTGTACGAAGCTGCTCTTTTTTGGGGAGGGGGTGTTTGGGAAAGGGATGACGTGGTTAACTGGTTATTAATTATATATGGTCATGTCAACAGGTTCCACTCACTGCATCACACGCAGTTTCGGACCAATTATTCGTTATTTATGCCCGTATACGATTACATATACGGTACTGTGGACAAATCTTCGGATACATTATATGAAACTAGTCTCAAGAGACAGGACGACTCGCCCGATGTTGTGCATCTCACGCACCTAACAACACCCGAATCAATCTATCATATGCGACTTGGTTTTGCCTCGATGGCCTCTAAGCCCCATGATCACCGTGCATCATCAAAGTGGTATATGTGGTTACTGTGGCCTGTCACGTTATGTTCCATGGTGCTCACTTGGATTTATGGTCGTACCTTTGTGGTTGAGAGGAATCGCCTTAATAAATTCAAACTACAAACTTGGGCAATACCCAAATACAATTTTCAAGTATGTACTTTAGTTACCTAGCTAGTGCTAGGATCATTTTGTACGTTATAATATATCTAATTAATATGATTCATTATTTTCTGGTTGCATATATATGCAGTATTTGTTGCAGTGGCAAAATGAATCGATCAATAGGTTGATTGAAGAAGCCATACTAGAAGCTGAGGAAAAAGGAGCTAAAGTGATAAGTCTAGGTCTCTTGAATCAAGTGAGTGTATATATACATATATTCATGCATTTTAATAATAATATAATGTATATGGTGGTTCCTCTTTGAAATTGAAATAACAATAAAACATTAATGAAAAATTAATTGATTATTAAATATAATGTCAGGGAGGGGAGCTTAACAGGTACGGTGGGGTATTCGTGCACAGGCATCCTCAGCTTAAAATAAAGGTGGTGGATGGGAGTAGCTTAGCAGTGGCAGTAGTGACAAATAGCGTACCGAAAGGAACAAAACAAGTGGTCCTTAGAGGCGCTCTCACAAAGGTTGCTTATGCCATTGCCTTCGCCTTATGCCAAAAGGGCATCCAGGTTGTAACATTACGTGAGGATGAGCATGAGAAGCTTAACAAATCATTTGGGGCCAAATCTGAATGTAATAACTTGCTTCTCTCGAGAAGCTACTCCCAAAAGGTAATTTTTTTTCACTATATATATATATATTAGCTATATAATATAGCCTCAATTATTAACTAGTACTGATGCATTTTGATCACTTAAAAAAGAAAAACAACGCAGATACATGATATTGACTAATTTTTGCAGATATGGTTGGTGGGAAAAGGGCTGACTGAAGAAGAACAATCCAAGGCTAAACAAGGAACAATGTTCATTCCTTTCTCACAGTTTCCACCCAACGATAATAAAATACGTAAGGACTGTATCTACCACCTCACACCAGCAATGGCCACTCCTGCTGCTCTTGAGAATGTGGACTCATGCGAGGTAACAAATATACCTCAGGCCCAGATGTTTTTATTAATTTACGTTAGGCTACATATTAATCATGTGTGTGACGACGATGGACAGAATTGGTTGCCAAGAAGAGTGATGAGTGCATGGCGAATTGGGGGAATAGTGCACGCCTTGGAAGGATGGAACGAACACGAGTGTGGTTACACCATCTCCAACATTCGAAATGTTTGGGAAGCTGCTCTTCGACATGGCTTTCGCCCTCTCACCACTACCATTCCTACTCAATCCTATCCTATCTAGCGTGCTTCATTTTTATTTCTACTTAGAATTAATAATAAATTATTATTCCATATTTAGTTACCTGTTTATCTTAAAGTAATTTGTATGTCTTGTACTGTACTTCTGATGTCAGCTAAAAGCTTCTTGCTGGCTATATATATATATATACGTATCATGGTTAATTTTACTGCAGCGTAACATCTTATTACACACACACACACACACAATAAAATGAATTATGGTTTTTATTTACTTAAGCCATGGCCTTCTTTTATATATATATATAATTAATCGGAGAGAATATATATAATAATAAGGAGCAGTCTCCTTAGGCATCGATCTCTCGCAATTGTCAATGTGTTCTGGACCCCATGTATGCCAAACATTTTCAAAATGAAATGATACACATTGCTACCATTATTCATGTCTGATTATATATTTCTCATAATGAATCACCCTAACTTCATATGATGTAGCCATGTTTATATATCTATACCTTCTAAAATCTGGAGAATATCGTTCAGCTAATCTGTATGAATGTACCATTAATTATAATTCAATCGAAGGGGATAAATATCTGTATTAGGCTAGTTAGGCCTCAATTTAAGTATTACAATCAATTTATATATATATAATATGTGTATTTGAATTTAATATAATCACCACTTTTATGATGATTTTTTTAAAATAAATACATATATATCATGACATGATTTATTTATATTGTATGACTGACATAATATTTTTTATGTATTCAAGAATTTTTCATGGCCAATACAATTGTAATTAATTTAATTAGGAGAAAATAATAATGATTGAAAGAAAATATAAAGCTATTAGCAAGCCACGTTGAAACGAAGCGGTTGGGAAATTTATTGTTGAGTTAATATTAAAGCCTAGAGAGCCTGCCCAACAGACTCAGAAACGCACTGATAAAAGCCCTCCCCCGACAAATACGTGCACTACCTACAAATACAACAACAATAATAAAAATATACATACATGGCTTCTAAACCAGGAATCCTTACCGAGTGGCCATGGAAACCTCTTGGAAGCTATAAGGTATCGTTTATATACATAATGCTCGATATATATATATATATATATATATATATGTAAGTAATGATTATTTGATTAATTAATTGATGATAGATATGTATACATATGTATTCAACGAATGTTAACGTGGATGGCATTATATATATGTTAATGTATATGTACAGCATGTGCTTCTGGCTCCATGGGCGATTCATAGCATATACTGGTTTATAGGGAGTAGAATGAGCGAGCGAGACTATGCTTACTTGCTGATATTCCCATTTCTGCTGCTGAGGATGCTTCATGACCAGATTTGGATATCTCTTTCACGTTACCGAACAGCCAAAAGAAACAACAGGATCGTTGACAAGGCCATCGAATTCGACCAAGTTGACAGAGAAAGAAATTGGTAATATTAATTTAATTTATTATTTTTTTTTTATATTTGAATTTTATATTAATGGAATTAATATTAATTTGCTGCAGGGATGACCAAATCTTGTTCAATGGACTGATATTTTATATAGTCCGTATGCTAATTCCTCCATGTTATTCAAACCTGCCTTTCTGGAGAAGTGATGGTGTGATTCTTACGATTCTGTTACATATGGGTCCAGTAGAGTTTCTCTATTACTGGTTCCATAGAGCATTGCACCACCATTATCTCTACTCTCGCTACCATTCTCATCACCATTCTTCAATTGTCACCGAGCCCATTACTTGTACGTAATAGTAATTCTATGTATTTATTTAAT
Organism: Murraya koenigii; assembly: GCA_025617385.1. NCBI lineage: Eukaryota > Viridiplantae > Streptophyta > Magnoliopsida > Sapindales > Rutaceae > Murraya > Murraya koenigii. Next base: position 51,742,317 of record CM046811.1, on the reverse strand, counting down.
TTCTTACTACTGTGATAGGTATAATATCTTCAATTAATTGTCATGATCGTTACACTCTTACAGGATAAGCATTATTTCTTAATTTTTTCTTTTTTCTCATAGTATTTTTTTATTTTTTAATAATTGATTAAGTGTATGAAGTTAAGTAATCTTTTTTAATAAATATACAAATTCAATCAATTATTAAAAATTAAGAAAAAAAAAAATCGTAATCCATTCTCATAACAGCCACTAACATTACTACTGCATACTCTCTTCATTTATTTATTTATTTATTTATATTCTTGTGATTTTTTTTTATTAATTAATTGGCTAAATTATGTCACTGTCACTCTTCAATGACAGTGCGGCCTACCTGTTCAATAATTAATTAATTATATTTAACATTTATTATTTGTCAGCTGTGATTCATCCATTCGCTGAACACGTTGTATATTTCTTGCTCTTCGCAATACCACTGATCACAACAGTGGTCCTCAAAAATGCTTCAATAGCATCTTTTGCTGGTTACATCGTATACATCGACTTCATGAACAACATGGGGCATTGTAACTTCGAGTTTATCCCTATGTGGCTCTTCACAGTCTTTCCCCGCTCAAGTTTCTTGTGTATACGCCCTCGTAAGTTTTTCTTTATTTTGTCTTCACTCTCGCATCTCTCTTCTTCTTCCTTTTTTCATTCCTTAATTTGTTTCGTTTCAAGCTCATCGTGCGTGGCATACTCGTACTCATACCGTCATTCTGATTATTTATTCGTGCATGCAGCTAATAATTGATTTGTATCCATCTTATTATTGAATTTAAAAGTGGAGAAAAACCTTAATTACGTGCAACGGGTCACGTACCAGTACCACACCTCAGCTTGCCCCCCTCATCAAACTTTTTCACTTTAGTCAATCTAGACTCTAGAGGAGGTCTGGGAGGACGCATTAAATTTTGTGAACGTCAAATCAAGGAGTCAAAACAAGATCTTGTTAAGTTATTTTTAAATTAATTTATATTTTTCATAAAAAATAATAGAAACCCATTTTATTTTTTTAATAATATATATATGTGTGTGTTTCTCAAGAATTAAAACAAAATATATATATATATATATATAATATGAGAATAATTTTTATTAAAATAAAAATATTAATAATAAATAAAATATCATAAATTTTCATATGTTACCCGATAAAAAAAATACTGTGTTTAATGTATTATTCATTTAAAAAAAAGAAAATCTATAAAGATATTTTGGAATTGATGAGCACAGGTATCACTCGCTGCACCACACTCAATTTCGGACCAACTACTCGCTATTCATGCCAATTTATGACTACATATATGGTACAATGGACAGAAGTTCGGATTCACTGTACGAAAAATCAATAAAAAGTTCAGGTGAAGAAGAAGAATCAGCTGATGATGTGGACGTGGTACATCTAACGCATCTAACGACGCTGGAATCAATCTATCATCTGCGGATAGGATTTGCCTCCTTGGCTTCAAAGCCCCATAGCTATACCTATACATCATCACAGTGGTATCTACGACTGATGTGGCCTTTCACAGCTTCTTGTTATGTGTTTTTGAGTTGGATCTACGGCCGAACTTTTGTTTCAGAGAGCAACACTTTGGATAAACTGAAATTGCAAACATGGGTGGTACCAAGATACATGGTGCAAGTAAGTAACTGCAATTTAATTACTTTCCTTTTTTTCTTTTCTTTTTTTTTACAATTAATTCTGAATATGAATATGGTGTTGAGTACTGATGATTAATTTTTGGTACGCATGCAGTATAACTTGCCATGGAGAAGAGATGCTATTAATAGCTTGATTGAAGGAGCCATATTAAAAGCAGATGAGAGAGGGGTAAAAGTTATAAGCCTAGGGCTTCTGAATCAGGTAATTTTAAATGGCGATATGCATGTAATTAATGTGTGTTTTATAAAATAATTTATATATGGTTTACGCGACGTGACAGGGAGAGGTGCTTAACAGAAACGGAGAGTTTTACTTGGAAAGACACCCTAATAAGCTAAAAATCAAAGTGGTGGACGGAAGTAGCTTGGCAGCGGCTGTTGTGGTGAACAGCGTACCGAAAGGCACAGCCCACGTGCTTCTTAGAGTTAGAGGCACTGTTACCGCCGATAAGGTCGCTTGCGCAGTTGCCTCATCTCTATGCCAAATGGGCATCAAGGTATTATTCAGCTAAGCATTGGGCTCAGGCCCAAGCCCAAGCCCAATCAATAATAATAACAATATGTATCACACTGCTTGTTGTCGTAGGGTTCCTGTCTGTGTGCCCTAAATTAATTAATGGTTTCATTTCAGGTAGCCACGTTATGCAAAGACGATTATAAGAAGCTTAAGCTTGGAATCCCTGCGGAATCTCAACATAATTTGGTCCTGTCAACAAGTTATGCTCACAACACGGTAAGTATTATTGCTATTCTATAGTTAGAACTCGCTATTTTTATTTTTATAGAAATAAATAATAATGAAGCTTAGCGTAACGTAACGGGTCAGGCAGGTATGCAAATATATGTATACTACAATATTAATTGAAGGATACTGATTGGATTAAAATTATCAACAGAAGGTTTGGTTAGTGGGAGACGATTTGGCAGGAAAGGAACAAGCACGGGCATCAACAGGCACAATATTCATTCCATATACACAAATACCGCCAAGGAAATTGCGGAAAGATTGCTTCTACCATTCGACTCCAGCAATGATAATTCCTCCCTCTTTAAATAATATGCATTCTTGTGAGGTTAGTAGCTTAATTTTGACTAATTAAAATCAAATAAACGTAATTGCTTCTACGCACCATTTTCTTAATTTTGTCTAATTAAAATCAAATAAACGTAATTATTTTTAATTGTAATTAACTTACGTAACCGGATGCATGCAGAACTGGTTGGGAAGAAGGGTGATGAGTGCCTGGCGTATAAGTGGAATAATACATGCCTTGGAGGGATGGAATTTGAACGAGTGTGGGCAGACTATGTGCGACATTCACCAAGTTTGGCAAGCCTCTCTGCGTCATGGATTCCGTCCTCTTTTCCCTGTTGCTTGAATCTTCTATCTTCTATCTTCATTATTATTATTATTATTATTAGTGGAGACTCATAAACGCTATCTCCAATTGAAATTCTTGTATTTTTAAAAATAAAAATTCAGATTGACAACTGAAAGTCTGCTACTAGCAGTTAGCAATGGTAGCCTACAAGAAAGGGCTACCCACAGAGGCCAAGCTTTACCAATCTTTAGTCAGGAAAGGGCTACCTGTAGAATCCAAGCTCTACAAGAAGTCCCCATGCTCCTCAGTGGAAATCAAACCAGTGGGATAAAAATGATTATTATAAAATATAAAGGAGGAAAAATTTTAAAGTCTTACTTGACTACTTAATCTTATTAGCGTTTCTTCTTACACCCTTTAAGAAACTAAAACTTTAAGAGAAGACAGCCGAATCAATAAGACTGAAAAGTAAATTTATGGTTTTAGATATTTTTGTTACGTTTTTTTGGATACTAAAGTTAATTTTGATGGCTTTTTATTTGATATTAGAGTAATATTAAAGATTTTAATAATTACATTTGAACATGAGTTTCAATTATAATATGTCATTTATTTATTAAATAATAAATTTTATAATTAATAAAATTATTATTTCTATAATTCTATGATGAATGTTATATCAATTAAAATTCATCTGATGAGATCTTTAATATTACTATTAATATTAAGTTGGATATTTTAACTAAATCAAATCAAATGTCAAATTAGATGTCAGACTTTGTTTTTAATGGATTCAATTATGTTTTGGACATTTAAATTATGCAATTGGACTAATAAGTATAACTGGACGAGATTTCTTTGATATTAAAATAAATTTGGACTTGAATTTGGTGTATTTAATTAGTCTAAGGGGTAAGCTTGTGATTTCCGTTAACCTAATATATAGAGCATGTGGTCTGAATTTTTTGACGAAAGGGGGTAACTGCCCGCTTGCCCGTTAGTGACTCCGCCACTCTGCTTCTGTCACCAACAATTGTGCCTTCTTAAGCAATGACTCTTGAGGATGTGCATGGAATGACTTTGTATAAAATGTGCACGTTTGGCTATTGGCTTATCAAGAATTGCTCTAGTGAGTGACTACTCGTATACTTTCAAGTGGTAAGTAGAAACCTCTTGAATTAATTTGTCACCAAAATTCAAATTTTTACTAACAATTATAATAAAAATTATAATTGAAAAAATGATAACAATTATAATAAGGCTACAGTAGGGATAAATGAGGTATATTGAGAAATAAAAATTATTTTAAAATTTTTTTATGAGATAAATTGAGAAGTGAGGGTTGATAAAATAAAAGGAGGGGTTACATATTATTGCTCCATGAAAATGTAATAAAAGTAGTAAGTCAAGTCAATTAATACCACGAGTTGAACTATTTGTACCTTTCCAAAACTTATTTACAATTGATTTCTAAAAGCACCATATTAAACAACTAAATAAATTTATTATTTCATAGACACCCTGCATCACATTCTATATAATATCCATATAAACAAGCCTTATTCTCTTTCTCTCTCACTTTTTTTTAATAGGAATTGTCGACAAGTAGAGCTGCAGCACCAGCCAACTTTATTATCAAGTTGCTGGGTTAACAACTAAAATATCAATTATTATTGATTAGATATATTTAAAAATTAAAGTTTTAATTATTATTGATTAGATATATAAAAAAATAGATCTAGTCCTTTCAAAAGAATAAAAATTTTATTAATCATATTTTAACTAAAAGATTTTTTTAGTCTTATGTTATTTTATTCACAACTTATGTTTAAATGTGAATCCGGCTCCATTATTCTTTATTATCATATATATATAAAAAAAATATTATTATTTAAGTAAGGAAATAAAATAGTTAAATGATCCAAAATTGTTCTATTCTACAATTCTTCAGTAAAATAATACTTTTGAATTGATTGTTTTGTAGAACAATAGTCGTGATTTAAAACAAATTTTTAAAAAAAATGAAAAAGAAACACGATAATGAATATAAAGATTTATTAAAAAATTGGTGAGTTAAGGATATTTATGATATCAAAATAAAGGTATTGCCAAAACAGACTATTGGTTTAATTATTTATATGAGATTATTTTAGGAAAAGAGTTTTACGAAGAATTTAAAAAGGTGCCAATAGCTCCACTCACAATCACTCAATTCACAAAGAGGTAATGGTATGGTATGGGTGGCCTAATTCGAGCAAAACACTTGCAACAATGGATTGATTATGTCAATGTGATTGCCCTTGCCATAATTAAGAACAACGAAACCATTAACACTGTGTGTTTGTGACACCTTATGTATTTATGTAATATATTGAAGTTTGCCGTTGCCATAAGGAGATGATGACGTATCATAACAAGTTGTCTTCCGGCAAAGTGGAAAGGTTAAAAGAAAAAAAAAAAGCCAAACAAACAAATAGAGAGAAAGAGGGAGGAGAGTAGACAAAGGCCATGCTGCCGCCGCCGCCGACGTTGAATAGGAGGAATAGCGATCAGCAAAATATACTGTTTTAAAAAATTATGAAAAGACTGAATGCAAGTATGTATCACCACCTTATATCCGATCAGCAGAACATCCTAAAATTCCCTTGTTTTGGGCCTCAATTCACAAACAAAATTATTTTCTTAATTTTTCTGGTTCTTTTCTGATTTTTTTTTCCTTTTGTCTAAACATCCTATTTAAATACTTTTTTTTTTGTTTCAATTATTAAAACATTATTAGATTAAAATAATTAAAAAATTTTCTTATGGGTAATTTAAAACCGCTTTGTGATGTAGAAGGGTATTCAGAGCGTTGATGAATTAATAGAGTTTCCTTTTTGAGAATTCGCGTTTGCTTCTGTTTTGCATCAACCATAGTGGTTTTAGCTTTGTAATTGTAAAAATAAAAAAACTCGACGAGCAAGTCTTATATATGATAGCCCTCTTTTTAACAACGGTTTTGACAATATCACAATGCCTCTAAATTCAGGAACTAACTGGTTCGGCACTCCAGTATATGTAATCTCCCTTGGCCGCCTAGGAAGAAAAAGATTATGACTGATGGAGACCGTGCGAAATTCAAATCAATTACTTAAAAGAAAAAAAAGCCATCAATGATGTTATTATTACTCTTCATCTGGCTATTACTGTCTCAATAACAAGAATATCATAGGCCAACAAGAATGAATATCATGATACACTATAAACTTCTACTGACATAATAACCTCATAATAGTAAAGCACAATAACACCACCACCTGCAAGAAAAAAGAGGGGAAAATTATTTTACTATATCACACTATTCACGTAAATGTCCTTGTCAACCAGTAAAGAAGCATCTCAACGCCAATTGGTTATGGAACTTGGAAGTGAAAAACACAACTATTGATCAATTGGGAATCCATCTACTGGACGTCGTTTTTTTCCCAAAAAATCATTTTAAAATGAATCAATGCCAAAGGTGATTAAAAATACAGAATCCTGACTATGCCAATTTACAATCATAACCCCTAATCTTGGTATAGTCTGACTCTCCCTACAATTTTTCGTTTTAGTGGATCGTTTTAGTGGATGCATTGTCCACCACACACTTATATTACTTTCATATAGCTTAACAAAATATTTCTTACTTTCCAATCAACAAAACAAAAAACAGAAGCTTCGTCTGCCACAAAAGAAATAAATCCATGGAATGAAAATGAGAAGCTGCTTTCATCTTCAACTCTATTAATATTACCTTAATATTAAATCTGATGCTCTGGTACAGAGAAGGCCTAAGCAGCAGCCTGCAGTTCCAAAAATACATGTCATTCCATATGCAAGCATATCATCAACGAACCAAGTCAGTCTTGAACAAAAAAGTCAAACACAGAAAATTTCATACGCAAAATGCTATATTATTGCACTTTTATGTGTAGTTATCCCCAAATGTGAAGTAGCAGAACAAACTGTTAACTATAGAGCTGCTAAGACAAACAAAAGGGCAAGGACATGTTGCAATACTTTGGGTTTCTACGAACTTCTAGATTTATAGAAACTATTGGTAAGAAAAATTTTAGTTTCTTGCCCAGACTTATAATTCAGGTAATAAAAGATGATTAAATGAAATTTCCAAATTTTTCTTAATTTAATTAATTTCTTTTACATAATTTTATATCCGTCAAAACTTTCAAAACTTGCATCAGGTTTTACATGTGTGGATTCTCTTGTTTTATATCCCATAAATTAAGGAGCTTGCCTATGCAGCTGTGCAACAATATATGAAAATAGGCTAACTTAACAAAAATAATGCATAAGTATTTTAATACCCAACTGTCCACCCCACAATCTTTATAACATGTTCTGTCCCAAATAAATCACCTACAGGACAGGACAGCACAACTATGGCACTTTACCTTCTCATCTTTTGGGGTAAAAACAGCTTTAACAGCATCAAAAACCTCTGCAATAGGCTTTGCAGCATCAATCTAAAAGTAAAAGCAAGAAAACTGGTCACAGCAAGAACATTCAATATGATTTAAAACCTTATTACCAAAATAAAAATTGGTAAACAAAATATTACCTTCCGAACTTTACCCTTAGCTTCATAATATTGAACCACGGGGAGACTAGACTCTAAGAAAACATTAAATCGCTTCCTAATTGTCTCAATGTTATCATCTTCTCTTCCCTTCATTACTCAAAAAGAAATTAAATTTTTTATGTCCAAAGTAAGAAAAAGGAATTGAGATATAAGAGGCAAAAGATAACATATAATGAAAAGACATAAAACTCCCCGAGAGAAAGGCAACATTTATCTAACCTGATTCCTATTCAAAATGCGCCTCTCCATCTCCTCCTCAGAACAGTCAAAAAACAGGACAAATTCAGGCTCAATTTTGGTCTGCAGGAAACAAAAATTTTCAGCAAACTAGGCATGCTAAAATCAATGAATTGTCATCGTTACTCGCAAGTGTAAACTAACAATTTCCACAATATGAAGAGCCACATAGAAGACTTACAACAGCTTCAAATGCGGCACGATTTTCCTCGTTTCGAGGAAAACCATCGATGAGGAATTTATCATTACCACTTTCCTGCATTGCTTTTTGGAGAAGTTTAATTGTGACTTCTGAAGGAACGATTTTCCCCTCTTTAATCATGGTCTGAATCATGGTTCTGTACAACACAAGAAAACAAGATATTCATGCCAAAGTCTTGCAGAACCAGGTTGACAGATGAGCCAAACAAAAACTCTATATCCAAGACCTGGTACTACAACATAAAATGCTCTTCAGGCAGAATGGCTGAAAAGACCAATACCTTTAAGAGACCACAATCATGCTATACAAATCCTAGACAATTCAATAAGAAGCTATTAAGCCACAAACTCAAGTCGACAAAATCTCAAATTCTAAACCAGTTGGAGTCAGCAAAAATTGAAACATTAATCGAATAGATCATTAGCACAGGATATAGTTGATAATGTCACTGCCAAGACTCAAGCCCAATTAGAATATGAACCTTGATTGCTGAAAGGCATTGAGCATGACTAAGGCTCATTCCATATTATAGCTTCCACAATATTTCAGTGATGAATACCGAAAATTGTAGAGCATGATTTTTCAATTGACAGTTCGACCAAAGGGTATATCAAATATGACAACTTAGATGACAGCAACACAGTAATCCTCCATACCCATTTTCAGAACCAGATTTGATTTCGGCTCTGAGAAGATCACCAGCACTGAGATGGGTGTACCCAAAGTGTTCAACAATGTTTGCGCACTGGGTTCCTTTTCCACTGCCTGGTCCACCTGGACAATTAATAGTATTGATGTACCAACTCAGAGAAGCCTCAAAAGAATTAAGAGAATAGAAGTGAAGAGGAAAGCCAGAAATCACAAGCTTGGAAAAATTAAAAGGAATGGATACGCCATACACCTCGAACATGAGAAAACAACAAATGTGTCAATATCCTCCACTTCGTATCACCATTGAACAAAATAGTTTAAATATATTTAGGCAGAAACAGCAGATATTTGTGTTGAGGCCTAGTCTTTGTAACGGATGAGCAGAATAGAAAAATAATATCAAAATTGCAACAATGATAACAGATCTCTAATGCAATGGAACAATGGAAATCCCAGTTTATTTAAAATTCATATTTGGATATCTTATACATTTGCAAAAAGCAAAAGACATTACCAGACAAAATTACTACAAATAATCTAGTAAGAGTTCATACAAAATGCTTACCCAAAACAAAAACAACAATGGGCTTCTTCACGGCTACAGTAGCATCTGCTTCCTGCAACCAGATATATAGTCATACGACAACATCAAGGCAAGACATAGATCAATGATAAAGGACCAAGGCATAAATAATCGAGCCGCAAGTCAAATATAAATAGATTCGGATGATAAATTTTCTATGTATCTTACAACTTGATCAACAACCACAAGGTGATGAATTTAATAGATTTTAGTTGATAAGAAATAGTATTGATCTTTTTAGTGCAACTCTCATTAAAAAGACATGGATCCAGGGATTCTTTTGTCATATAATTAAATTATTTACTATGATTTCTTGAGATTTGCATGGAGCAAAAATATCCTCCATTGAAATTGGGATCGCATGCTTCAGATCACAAATAAAGGCATCAAAATCAGTACCTTGACAGTAGCTTCAACCACAGTTCCCATCAGCGCCAACTAAGTCAGTCTAAATAAACGATATACAAAGAAAAATAAGTAATGTATTAGGCAATTGCTTTTAGGATTATCTAAAAAGTATCAAATGACATAATGAATTCGAAACTGTAATAATATGATGCAATAAAGCACGTCAGTTTAAAACTAATAGGGAATGAATGGCTGGCAACTCAGTAACACCAGCAGCACAAAATGTTAACTTTATTAGATCTCTAAATTTCTCCAAATATTTGGACGCGATCAAATTGCACAGGAATGAGATCGTGTGAAGAGAAAGAGAGAGAACATTTTAATTCCTCGAATGAAAACGAAAAGAAGGAAAAAGAATCTCAATTGTTAGATCCAATCGCGCACGGTGGGATCAGATTCGGGAGAAATGCGAAAGCTAAAAGCATGAAGAAATAAGAGAGGTCGAATGAACACAATAACAAGACGTGAATAGAAAAGAGATTATCAGATCCAGAGGGAGAGGGAGAGGCTTAGGCTTACCTTAGCGAATTGCGAGCGTTGTTTTATTTGTAGCGAGAAAGAAAGAATATGGAGGGAATGAAACAGACCAGAGGGATGCCAATTGCTAATGTTAGTTTTTTGTTGTTGTTGTTGAAGAGGATCGGATCTGCTTCTTCATTTACACATATATATACAACCTGTGATGTGAAGTTGAACTTTCCGTTCCTCCATTCAAAAAATAATAATAAAAAAAACACAACAGTAGCTTCAACGCCCTTCTCGCCGTTAGTTCGCTCTCGCTCCCCTTCATCCGCGTACACGTCGGTAGGGGTATATCGGAGAATTCATCTTCACTAGTTTGTCAATGGTCTAACCGTGCAAGACGGTTCAACGACGACGCTATAACTAACAAATTTTAACGAGATACTCTAAAATTACGAAAATACATATACAGTGACAAATTGGACCAAAAATAATAAGAAATAATAAAAAAAGGAGGCACATGATTCTTCTTCTTCTTCATTGGGAATACAATTCGATTCCTTACTTGTGATGTTTCCGTTGCGTAGTAAAAGCGAACACAAGCATTTAAATTGCATTTAATTTTATAAGCGTCTATAACTAATTGGATATGGACACTACTTATTTATTTATTTATTTATAAAAGGGAGAAATTAGGATAAAAATAAGAGGATAAAATCGCAGGAAAAAGTGGTGGTAACTGTTGTGGAAGAGGAAAAAAATTTATCAACATATTTTAATTTTAATTTTCTTAATTTCCACCACAAAACGAAAGTTATATTGTTTGTTTTGAAAGCACTAACACGCATTGCACCAGCCACCAAGAATGAAACTGCAATTATTCACTGACCACCGATATTTGGTTTGTAGAATGTTGTTGGAAGTTAATTTTTTTTATTCGTCTACTTCCACGTTAACTTCTTTATTACCCTGCTGATGTCGTGGAGCTAAAATTATCATTCCGGCGAAAAAGCATGGCGACGTCGCACACGCCATTTGAAAAAAAAAATGCAAAATTGGTCTACCATTTTTTCAGCACGCATGCCAATTTATCTCACCTTCATTCCCATTACCATTCATGAAGAAGTTTAACAATACCACCATTTTTTTTTTCAAATTTCCATCCATTTTCATCAAACCAGAAACCCAAAAACCTACGACTGTTGCTGTTGAGAGTTATGGCTGGAGAAGGAAAGTTCGTGCCGACGATTGGGCACGATTAGCGTGCAGGAATAGCTTCGCTTCGAATATAAGGGACTTTGAGGAGACAAAACGGCGTGGTTATGTTGGCCGTTTACATGAACTGATGGAAGCTAAGATTGTTGATGCTATAACTGGAGATGCTTTATCTCCTGGCCACAGAGTAGAGTTGTGGTTGTGGGGCCCAACTAAGAAGGATGAGAAGGATTAAAGTGTTGTTTGTTTTTTTATTTTAAGTCTTAATTTAGCTGAATTTAAGATATTTTAATATTTTAATTTATTTATTTTTATATCTGAAATTTTATTGTAAGATATTTTTATTTGAATAGAAAAAGTAAAATTTTCTGATTTTTTTTTAATGATAAAATGTTTAAATAAAAAATTATTATTTTTTTCTCACAAATAATTTTATTAAATATATTTATTTTCTACGTATTTATTAGATGTTATATTAAAATTTCACTTGATCTTCAATTATATTTAGGATTAAATACTTAACACACATTGAATTTGAATTTGAAACAATTTTTTATTATTAAATAATAATTTTTTATGTATAAATATTATGTTAAATTATAAAAAAATAATGTTATCAAAATTATTTTTCATAAATTATTTATCAAATGCTTACCTTATAAACATTTATAACATATAAAAACTATTGTATTATAAAACATTGTAAATATATACTTATTTAAACTTAAAATATATATAATATTTTCAAGATCATAAGTATAAAAATATTAGAATTAAGATATTTTAAGTTTATATAAACAAACAACTTATCATTTATATTCATATATCAAATAATAAAAAATAAATATATTTTTTAAACATATACATTCAGACCCATTCAGATTTCAAATAAAAAAATAAACAGTACCTAATTGAAAATATATCAAATAAGTTAATCTTATTATACTTGTAAGAGTACAGCTAACTTACATTTGAAATAAGTTATTTTTCATAAAAAAAAAATGAGATCCGTTATTTTATTATAATTTTTTTTTGTATATTTTTATGTAAGATATAATTTACATCAAATGTAAATTAGTAAAACTCTAATTTTAAACATAAGTGAAATAAATTAAATTCTTTATTTTTAACTATTAGCTAAAATGTAATGGCGAGGCAAAAAGAATAATTGGTTCATTGTTTTTAAGATCGAGGAAAAGCAGAAGCAAGTTGCTGTGGAGGAGCTTAGCGGGCTAGCTGGAAAGTACAAGAATTTCGAGGGAGGGCGGAACAATTATTTTATGTTCCGAGGTGAAAAAGTTATTTAAGTATTATTAAAAGTGAACGAGTAGTAAAAAAATTATTAACTTTTGACAAAATTTTGCAAATAAAAAAAATAAATTTATGTATTTTTAAAAGAGTTTGAAATGTGATATAGTCGGTAGATAATTTCTCAAAAAACAACAAAGGCCGATAATAAAAGTAGAATTTTAGAAGGCTCCGGCATAGGCTCATCATAATTTCATTCAACTTGGCTTGGCTTGTGCTTTATTTTCAACCTACACATAATATACAAGAAGACAAACCCGCTCTACGGTAAAAACTTTCCAACTTCTACCCTTCTGTCTATTGTATTTGTGAATTGTGATTGCACGGGATAAAAATAAAAATATTGAATATTTTTAATTAATTGGTGCATGAGGTTTACAACACATGGATGGTAATGGTAATAGTATCCGCACTCATAAATTCGCTTAAATCCACGCGTTAAACTTAAACCATAGTCATTACAGGAAATTTTGTGAATAGACGGACGAATATGGTATTACAGATTAAAATTCGTGCGACTGATTTAGTAAAGACCGGATACCCATGCCTCACACTTTTTTTTTTAAAAAAATAAAAATAATAATAAAAAATTAATCCTAAAACTTTTTCGCTCGCACACTCTCAATAACTAAATATCCAACGGCAGGACCAGCCAACTCCCTTCTCCACCGACAACGACACGCCGTGCTGCTGCAGCCGCCGCTAGTTCTATAGTTGTTTCTGATTCTGCAGCTACCGCCGCTGAATTTCTGCAGCTGTTGCTATTTGTCTAATCATGAGAGGCTATTTTTAGGCTATTACCAGTGATACAACTGTCATCACCTCCATTCGAGCCCATCACCGTGTTTGAAGTCGCTGCTTGGCCATGTTCCAGGTTCTCCATTCTATTGTTCCGTGGAATGAATTTCACTTCGGTTCCTATGATTGTGTGTTTATATTTATTTGTTAATTAGTTTATGTAAGTGATTTAATTGTTTCATGAAGAAATATTTTACTTTTTTTTTTCTAATTTTTTTATTATTATTTTGCTTCACAAAAGAGCATTGGTAAAACCTCATTTGATTAAAAGTAGAGGTACAAAATTAAGCCCTCCAACTGTTTGATAAAAAGCCTGAACGATTCTTGGCACTTTAATTGTTGAAGGCCACTTCTACCTGTAAGGAGCCAGAGAATGTAAAGTTTACTATATTATTGTTTTGTCTACTGTTCGTGTTGGCCATAATGGATTGTGATTAAAGAGGGTGAAAGAATGTTGAATGGTGAATTAAAGAAGGTGATTTTGGTTGTGATTTAAGAGGCGATGTAATTGTATATTGTGATTGAAATGATAATGTAATTTTGGACTATAAAACCTGCATATGATTTTTTTTTCATTTGATTTATGTATGGAGTGGGCAAATTACGGTATTCCCATATGATTTTTTATACATTGAATTCATATAAAAATTCGCTATTTTGCTGCAAGCAGCCCTAGTGCCAGTGTTTGATACTGCTGTCACATCTTTAAAAAGTGAAAATACATTTGATCCAAACTGAGTTAAATGTGTAGTGGATAATTGAAAGCAATTTTGAACTGTGATAAAACTTGTATATTTCATGTTTAAATTTTAGAATTTATGTTGCATTGATGTTGAAATTTTCATTTTTTTATTTACGGTGATTAATTTTAGAATTGAATATTTTATATGAAATCTTAGGTTATTGTTATAAATATGCAAAAAACCATTGAGTATTATTATGAGTTTGGTAATTATCAAAACTTGCATTGGGTGGATTTTATTAAAAAGGATAAAACTCGCTGTAGGTTGAAGTTGAGTTTAATAATTTAAATTTTGTGTAAGTGCAAATTTAATAATGAGCAAGCAGTGGTAATGGGCGAGCTAGCCAGCTGCTGTACATAGCGCTCTAAATTCAATTAGATAAAATGACTATTGACTATGATGAGTATTATTGTTTTTATTGACATCTAATTATTATTGTATTTATTTATTAATGCAGAAACCCTAAATAGGCCAAAGCGGGTGGGGTGCTTTGGCCGTTGGAGGCCATTGAGATTTGAGATCTGAATTCTGACCTACGAGCTTTTTTTTTTTTTTTTTTCAAAGAAAAAAGGATAGGACAGGGAAGGTGCTGAAGGGATGGAAGATTGGTATTCAGTAAATAATCCAAGAAGGATTCTGAGTTTCTCAAAGAAAAGGAGAGCCACTCTTTCATTTTCAGATCAAGATGACAGAACTTATTCTGGGTTTGGTCCTACAACTTCTGAAGTTTATGGTTTTGTTGGATCCATCACCACCGTTGACGCTACAGGTCTCTTCTTCTTATTTTTTTTTTCTAACCAAAATAATCTTTCTTATTCGTTCATGATAAATCCTAATCCAATTTACATATACGCATTACATTTGAAGATTTGCTGCTGTTTTATTCGTTCGTTTACAAAAATAATATGAGTTACCTTTATTATTGCTTCTTAATGAATTAGCAGGCATTTTCTTGGTGTGGGCATATGTTCCTGAACGCTGCTTAAATGCAATCGGGATTTATTACTATCGTAGTAGGTGATAGTTGATTCATATATATATATATATATATAATGTGTAATTTTATTTTGATTTTGGTTTCTCTCTCATTCAGGTACTGGGTGGGCGATGGCGGTCCCAGTTTATGTTATGGTGACACTAGTATTAGTACTTGTGTTTTATATTGGTCTCAATTTCATGTCCAGTACCCCTCCGACTTCCTTGAATGAAATGTTCGGTAAGTTTTCAACTTTCAATTTGACCAAATTACCAAGTTAGTCTGCCCATTTTATTTATTTAATATGACTTCTACTCATGATTTGCAGATGAGTTCACCAGAGAAGCTTCTTCATACCCACCGGAGGGAGATGACCGGCCTATCGAGCCCATATCTGACATTGGAATGACATTGGAATTCACAAAATCAATTCTCTTATGTTCAATGATGTAAATTGACAGTCAACCTTTTGTATTTTTTATGTATATGGCCTCTTTTTTTATTTTTCTATGAAAAAAGCTTATCCATCCCTGTTTCTTAAGTTAAAAGGTTGAAATTAACCAGTTTATCCCAGCACCAGATTATGAAAACATTATTGAAACAGAAAACGATAGTGCATCATTATTTTTGATGGAAAGTTTCTCTCCAATGACATGTACATGAATTATCATTTGTTAGAATACTGTCTCCTCAATCCAGATTGTTCTTCCTCATGCCTGGGAAAGAATAGCATACTAAGGCAGGCAAACTTTTAATTTTGATTGAGACTCCAGTGGGACTCTTTATAAGCGATAGGTAATGCGATGGAATTGCACATCTGCAAATCCCGATGTCCGCACATAGAGGTACCTTAACAACAAGCTTATCAGTCTCCCAGGTTGTCACTTCCAAGAATACTCAGTCAATATGTACTACCAAATCATCAAGTTGCACCCCAATATCAAGTTTCTCGTGGCAGAACTGCTTCTCCAGTTACAGACGAATGCTTTAAGTAGCAACTTCTGGATTATCTTCATTGCTCCAACTTTTAATCCTGTCCATCTGTGCAACTAGCATCTGGTACACCCTTTCTTTAAGCTGCATAGCACAAACATTCAATTCAAGTTGCAAAACATCAAGAAAACATGAACAACTGAAACATATTGGCATGGTAGTTCAAAGGTCTGCTTTACAAGTCATTAAATATCACTGCAGAATGCAATCTTCAACTTTAACTAGGTCAAATACAAGGAAAATCTTCTTGTTTTGAACCACCACCATGTCAGAAAAGAAAAAGAACGCTAAGAGTTGTGAGTCAAACTGAGTTACCTCATTGAGATCTTCTTCATTCATCACTGATACACGGATCGCTCCATCAGATCCCATTTTCCAGTAACTAGCCATTTCAAGATGCTCACCATCCTCATCTTCTGTGAAGTAAGCCAAAGGAGATGTTTGCAACAGATCACATTTGGAGACATCAAGCCAAATATGATCACTGAACCTTCCTTAATCTCTTTGTACATCATGAACTGCATTACACAATATCAGCAACCAAAACTAATCAATAATCGAGATAAAGGAAATACAGTTAAACTGAACACTTTCTAAACAAGAAAAATGGTCAGGGTAATGAAATGCAATTTTCTAACCATATACAAGTGTATGCACACATTACGTTCTCTGTTCAAGATACATAGTCAATACCTAATCAGAAGGTAACATTCCACAAAATCCTTTGGGGTTGTTTAAGAAGAATTTGGGGTTGTTTAAGAAGAATTTTCACTATTCAATTTAGTCACGTGGATGAATAATAGTTTAATTACACAAAATCCTTTGGGTACTTTTCTAAGTGTTCTTCATTTTTTTCATTCACTTCTTATTATTTGTACGATTGAATTAGATTACATTGAATTATATACAGTGGTGACTTATATTTGATATGGTATCAGATTAAATTATGTTAAATTAAATTTAAATAAAGTTAAATAATATTTAAGTTAATATTTGAATTTAAATATCAACTATTTATAGATATTTAATAATAAATAGTATAATTAATTAAAAATAAAACTAATAAGATCATATATATATATATATATATATATATATTTAATTAGTTATTGGATTGTCATAATTATAATCAAGAAATATAAATTATTTAAATTATAGGTTATTTCGTTTGAGATATATCATTTCATAAAAAAAAATACTCAAATAATAAATTAGTTAATAATTTTTAAGTAAATCATGAATAACAAAAAAAAAATTACTTTATTAATAATAAATAAATATAATAATTAACAAATACTATTCTTTCACATTGTTTGTCGAATTGTTCACTATCTAACTTTAATTATGTGACGGCCCTTACCACATGACGGCCCTTACCACATGCATACTTCAAATGGCCTAATGGATTTGTATTACTTTTGTCTAAATCTGTTATGTGATGACATCACGGGACCATTGCAGCCGCTATTTTTATTTTTTTAATCATAATCGAAGTTACACATTATTTATCATCGTGAATCTGAAAATAAACATAATATGCCTATTTTTGATAATTTCCATTACAATTAAATCCTCCATTTTTAAGGTTTGTTTTTTTCATTTCCTTTTAAAACTCCGGGTGCATTGTACTTTTTTTTTTTAATATGTTTACTAATTGGTAATTATAATGAATTATAATTAAAATCAAAATTAGTTGAAATAAAAATTAAAATAAAACATTTAATTAAACAGTAAGAATTATAATCAGAATACGTTATATTATTTATTTATATATTTATTTTATTTTTAAATTAAAAAAATAGTAATAATTTCCTAAAATATCCTTAATTTATTGTTGTCATTCTCGTCTATCATAATAATTATGATAGTTGTTATTAAAAACTTATTATTAAACAATATAATAACAACGGCTACAATAATCAACAGTAAAGCAGCAGTAGCAACAACAGCAGTAATGGTGGACAACAATAACAACGACAGCAAGTGACGATGATCGATGAATGATCAACAACAAAATTGAAGAGCAGCAACAACGATAAGATTGACTTATGCAGTACTCAATTTGATTTAAAATATATATATATATAACCCAAAAATGAGAATTATGAAATTTGAGAGGAGTGATTTGGTTAGTCCAAAAAGTGAGAATTATAAATGAGGGTATGGCTACGTTACAGATTCTGTAACGTACGCCTTACCCAAAATAAGTGATAGGAGGTGAGCCCAAGTGGACCCATCTTCCATTTTTGAGCGAGGCGTACGTTACAGAATCTGTAACGTAGCAAATCCCTATAAATGATACCCATCTCCCTAAAAATCAAAACCCCAATAATCATTCCCAAATTAGTTTGTTCCAATTCTCCCTCATTTTAGAAATAAACAAATTCATATACACGGCATCTAATTTATGTCAATGTCAGGTATAAGCCATAACTGAAAGAGACAGAAAGGTATAAAAAACAATAATATTAAAAAAAAATTACTATTAGACAGACGTCATTACAAGAATCTAGCGTTCCAAGTTACTAAACCAATCAATCTACGTACAATACGGTAAGGAATAGCACATCTATGTAAGCGAAAAAGAAAACAAAGAATTTCATGTGTCAAACAGTTGAATTAACAATAAGACTGTAAGATATGAATCATTCAACTGCATGACTATAATAAAATGTAGTAGCAAACGTGAATTAATCTCATCGAGCCCACGAAACTGAATCTATCTCATCCCTCGCGGCCCTGTACAATTCAAGCCTCTTAGCACACTGTTGTCTCCTTTCCATCAAGGCCGGGTCTTCATCCAACAATTGTCCAAGCTGCTTAGCCTGCAACAGATTGGAAACCAGCAATTAAAAAAAAAAAAAAAATTAATAAGATGAGAGTCTCATGCTCATATGTATGACATACAAATGTGAGAGGGAAAGAGAGAGCACCTCTGTCCTGCCTATTTGAGTGTAGAAGTGATTTAATAATGACAGCTTGGCCTCTCTAACTTGACAATAAACAACTGCCTTAGGAATAGTGTTCCTAAGTGTTTCTGACACCATACCCACATATGAGGACACATTTGATCCTATCCTCCTAAAGTGACCCTCTGAATACCGATCAACTGCTTGCGAAGCAGTATTTCCAGGATTTCCTGCTTTCTCCACTTCCTGTGGAAGCTTACGAAAGAATTCGACTGTTAAATATGAAGCTTCCATATCCACCAAACGGAGAACTGTCTTCTTGCCCTCATCACGGAACCTTTCCAAAGCCTCATTTGCAGCAGCTGCTATCTCAGCTTGCAGAGTTGGGAAGCGCTTCAACTCCTGCTTGTGCAAAAACATTTAATACATAAACCTCTCACCTCTGAGATAAAGATAAAGTTTAAAAAGTTTAACCTGAGTTTCTCCAATTGACTTCCTCACGAGCTCTTTCAATACAAAGTGCACCTACACCAGAATTTCTAAATCAGTAAAGATCTTTTTACAGCTTCCAGACAAACTTGAACATCTGTTTTAGGCCAAACATAGCAATTCAGTAATTGCAGAAACTGGGACAACTTACCGCATCCACAGAAGCTTCAGCTGGACCTCGGAAATAACTCAGTGAACCTTCAATTAGTCGTCGATAACCTTGCTCTGGGGCAATCAAGTGAGGCTGATAACCATCTGCCTCTGATACTACTTTCTTTACATTCTGCAGAGACAGATGCCGGTCAAATGGAAGCTTCCTCAAAGCAGCAGGAAGCTGGTTGTCGAAGACTCCATAAATTCGATCACCTCCAGCTCTCCTAAGATAACATGAAATCCAAAGAAGAAATCAAGCATTATATTCGTTGCAAACAATCACTTTAAAAGTAGAAAATTATTCAGTCAAAGTCTGGGACTAAGAACAGATGTACTAAGGAGCGCTTGTCCCTATAAAACAGTGTCATTCATGGTTCAGCTATGGCATAAACAGCTCAAATAGAAAGCAATGAAAAGAGTAAGGTTTACATGTCTAGGTCTAACCACCTGCCATTCCTTTCTATTCAGCTAAAAGCTAACTTCTTAAATTATATTATATCACACTCAAAAATGAAAATAAAAATTAAAAATAACGATAATTAATATATTCTTAATCAAAATGAGGTTGGTTAGATAAAGGACCCACCTGAAGAATGAAATTAAAACCAGAATAGAATAGCAAAGATGAAATCAAACAGCACATGATTTAAATGTGGTCAAACCAGTAGCATCCCACCCCTTCCAGAGAAAGAAAGAAATAAAAATAAAAATAAAAATAATTAAAAAAAGAAGAAGAAGAAGAAATCCCTTGAATTTATCACGCTGCTAAAAAAACTACAACTTTAGCAAGAGAGAAAATTGAAGTTGACAGGCAATTACCCTCCATCCAGATGCTCCTTGAATATACGGTCAAATGCTCGGCATAGTTCCAAAATAGTGTATAGTTGAGCCTAACATATAACACCAAAGTTATGAACAACACAGTAAACTCTTTTTCATAAATAACCGTACAAGTTTAAGCCACTCACCCCAGCATCAACAGCAATAGGCCGACCAAGATGGTCCATCTCAGATTCTAGTTCTTCAATGCTTTTGTTTATCAAGGATGTGATACTTGGTATCCGAGACCTAATTACAGATTCCAAGTGCTAAAAACAAGGTATACCATCAAAATGATATTCAGTTATTATATTTTATTTTTTAAAAGGTCATTTCAAATCAAAGGGTGCTCAAAAAAAGAACCTTTGACAGAAGCTTTGCAAGATACTCTGAACCCATTTTGCTGGATAAGTGTCCATAGTCCGGACTGGTAGCAAAGTACTCGCGTTCCTTACGCCTTGCAACAATCATGTCAACGTTTCTGTTTATATCAGCTTGTGAGCGGTTCACAATTCCAACCCAAGGATGTTGAAGTCGATAAGATCTTCCTTCCAACACCTTACGGTAGAGAAGCAAATTAAAACTTATTCAGCATTTTCAACTAATTGAAGAAGCAATCAAGAAAGACGCACAATATGCAGTCAAAAAACATAAACGGACTCTGGATACTCTAGAAATTCTCTGGGATCACGGTTGGCATACCAAATACCACAATTCCTCGTGCTACAATGAGTTCTACTCACATGATATCTAAATCTCTAACATAGCCTTCATCCCAACTATTGGCAACTTGAAAACAGTGAAAATTACTGGAAAACTAAGAGAGATGGACAAACTGAAAAAATAAAAAATACTTACATCCAATGCATTAGTTCCTTTGTCCATCAAATCCAGCTTCGTCAACACCCCAAATGTCCGTTCACCTGCAGCAGTTAGCACAATCAATTTGTAACTTAAGATTAAACTGCAGGACAATTTTCTGCATAGAATGTATAATTTTAACTGCAGAAAACAGTAAATGAACTGTACCAGTGGGATCCACTTCTCTTGCGAGCTTGATTGCATCAGAAGTTGCAATATCTTGATTGGCTGGAGATATTGCTAATATGACGCAATTAGGCTACAAAATAAGAAACAAACATCAGTTAGAATTAAAACAATACCAAAAATAAGATATTCAACTTGAAAACAGATATATGGTAAAGCCACCATATATTGGTGCACAGTAACATGTTGAATTGAATTTGATATGAAAATGTACAGAAGCAAATGTAATATGCTCAAATAGCATTTCGAACTAGCCACTGGATGCTCAAATAGCAGTTCGAACTAGCCACTGGTCATGTACAATAGTAAATATTGTACAATAGCAGTTCGACAGAGGCTTAGTCAATTCAAGAAAAACAAAGAAACCAAAAATGTGAGAAGGTACTATAAACAGAAACATTGGTAGTTGCTTGTTACCTTCTCAACATAAGACCGCACCATGGATTCAATGTCTTGGACAATTGTGTCAGGTTGTCCCTCTGAAAAGTGTAATTTCCACGTTCAGAATCATAGATTATAACCACAAAGTGGAAAAAGGCAAATTCATAACAATAATTAAAAAAAACTATGTATAAATGAGACATACCAACAGCGACTTTGGTCAGACCAGGTAAATCGATCAGGGTTAAGTTAACAACTGCAAATCAAGGAAACCATCAAAAGATCTTCAGGAAGAAATGAAAATCAATCATGAGAGAAAAAGAAAACAATAGAAAAGGCAAAAGAAATGTCGGACCATTTGGAGAGTAGATACTAAGATGGATAGGTATGGGAGAAATTTGTTTCGACTTCCCAGTTACCCTATCAGTTTCATCCTGAATTTCCTTACGAACCATGGCTGTGGCACCCCAGAATTAGAAATATTAATTGAGCTCCCAAGTAATAAACAAAAAAATAAACATCATTTAACATAAACGAAAGGAAATGGAAGTGTGTACTTAACTCCACTCATTAATAATTAAAGTAGAATAAACGTTTTAGAAGCATAAGTCAAAGTGGAGGACGAAACTTGCGCAATCAAAAGCAGCATATATTAACTAGGCAAAAGAATTAAACGGGATTAGACATACAGAAATCAGTGAATCGTCTTTTGGGCAAGTGAAGAAACTCAGCATACTCCTGTGAACCATCTTCTGTCTTGTGAAGCTGCAGTACCAATGGTCGCCTCGTCACAATCCCTACCATTATTATCATGATTATTTCAATGATGAAACCCGAGGCAGATAATAAATTAATTAATCAAACGAAAAAATTATCCAGAACAAGAAGAGAAAAACTAACCGGATCCTCTAGGAAGAAAGTCACGGCCGACTACGCTTTCCAGCACCGAAGATTTGCCTGAACTCTGGCCACCGACGACGGCAACAGAAGGAAGAGCTTCCCAAAGAGAAGAGAAAGCGTTGTCGTCACCTCCGTAATCTCCGAGTACAGTGCATGCTCTCTGGATCCGATTCACCAACCCGATCAAGCTCTCCATCGTAGTCATTTTTCTAATTTCGCTACTAGCTTGCAACTAAATTAACTGGTATTAAAAAAAAAAAAATTAACTAACAAAAACCCACCCTAATATTTAACGAAACAAACTACTTCGCGTTTAGTAGAGCTGGTGGTGCCTGGTTTCGTTCGGTTTGGTTATTGTAGCTTTACGTTTACTTGATTTACAAACTTAATACAAGAGACCAGAGATAAAAAAGATAGAATCAAACGACTAATGAGACACTAATAACTAAATCAAAACTATAGCCCGTGTTTTTGGACTAAGGCCACAAGGGTCATGGTCAATTTCAATTGGTCATCCTCCCTAAAAGTCAAACATATGCGGCTACTGCGCTCTCTACGCTCCCTTCGTATTGCTGACACGTGGAGTTTTTAAAAAAAAAATTTAACAATCGAATAAAAGGACACTACACGTTTAAATTTTGAATTTTAAAGAAATTGAACGGACGAAAGCGGACCCCCGCTGCATAATTTTATGAAAAATCAAGGCAAAATCTGTATGTACTGTTTATTTTATTATTTTTTTTAAATGGAAAATCTAGAGCTTCTAGACTTCAGCCATTTGGTCTGATGCTCAGGTCGTGTTGTGTCCGTAAAATATTATTCAATGGTAAAACAATAAAATTTTTTATCAGTAAATATATTAGTTTAAATATAAATCAAATATCTTAATTCTCAACTAAATAAATATAATTTTACTTATTTTATTAAAAAGATATAAGATTTTTTTTTTTTAAAAAAAAAAGAAGATATCTTTGTAGAAACTGAAAATACATTGATCTCTCACAAACGGTAATGGAGATAGATTGTGTAGTGAGAGGAAAATTAGTTAAATTTCTCCTTTAAACAGCGCGAGCAGAATTGGAAATCCCTGTATTTTCATTTCTAAATAGACAACTGAGAACAAACAAAATCCTACCTTCCACGCAATGACATATTATATAAGGAATATTTTAACATTAATCTTTTTAATTTTTTTATTTTTTTGGGAAAAAGAATAGAATATTGTATAATAAAATTGACAACCACCATAATGTCAGAACGGGCGTCTGCTGCGACGACGATAAATCCAACTTACAAACCGAGGATCTTCTCATTTGTGGCGGTCAGCTAGGCCGACAAAACATTTTATCTGCTTTGTGGTTCGGCCAATTAAAGGAGATTTTTCACCTATATTATTTTATCTATATGTCAGAAATAGTTTCTTTACATCAATTTAATTGACATTATTAAAATTTGAAATAATATATAATTCTCTAACCATAACGGAATGAAAACCCAAACCCTCTTAGAATTGTTCTTATGATGAGTTCTTAATTTTACTTGAACAAGAATTGACGCCATCACACACACATGGCGCATGGCTAAAAGAACCGTCCCAAGAAATCAAGTACATATGACACAACAATGCTATCTGTTACTTCGTTCCAGTTCTGATTGGCTGAGTCTTTGGACATAGTTGCTCATTCCTTCCTGTAAACCAAGGTTGGATACTCCGGATCCCACATGTTCAACTCTACATATTCTAAAAGTTCCCCCTGCAAATCACAAATGATTATGACTATCAAATTTAAAATTTCCAAGGCATAGGGCCTGTCTTATATTTTGGAGTGCTCAATTATACTGTCCTCTCAAGAATTGTGTAGCCCAAACGGCATAACCATCAAGATCACCTGTTGCAACAGCTTCCAAGTTTTGATGCCATTATGGTTCCTTCTAATGTCATTACAAAGAATTTAAAGTGAAAAGGTTTGCTTCATAAAACCCCCTCATCTACAACAGTTGGCTTCACTTTTGTCGGTGTGACATCCACAAAAGACTATCAATTAAGTTTTTCTTTCTATTTAGTCAAACCAGATTTTTGAATAGAAAGTAACAAGTCAGTACCTGGTTAAATCTCTGGAGCTCTCGAGTATCCACACCACGGTAACCTTCTGCAAGATCCTCTTCCACAGCTTCCTTCACCACAGCTGCAGCTACATCCTTTGTTATATTCCGTATACTGTGTAAAACAATAAGTTCAGCAAGGTTACTCAAAACTTCTCAAACCTCCTAAACAAGGGAAGAAAACAATTGTTTACCTAGATATAGAAGGGTATATTTTTCCCTTGACGACCTCCTCTTCGGTCATGTATTCAGCTAGGCTGTAATTTTCAATTGAATTTCAGGATAATCAAAGTCCAATGAAAAAGAACCAGAAAACCTAAATTAATCTTGACTCCAGGAAGCACAGAAAAAACAGCAGTGAATGCTCTTTATAGCATTGCAATGCTTACGCGGTGCTGGTAAAAAAGGGCTATAAAGGTCCTAATTTTTTCAATCTTATATTCACATTCAATGGCAACAAATTCACAAATTCAGCATTTGCAGTAACCCATCCGATAGCAGTTTATTCAAAATGATGAAATGACAATACCACTCTGCTGCAGCCTGTAGCATGCCATCAGAGATGATCCTTGAACCGGATAGAAGAGTACCAAGTCCAACACTGCATGAATGGATTGGTGTATCATTTAAAAGGAATAAATGACTTATATGGTTTTACAAATACCAAAGAATAATTGGATAACCAACCCAGGAAAGAGGTACATGTTGTTCCCCTGGTTGCAGTGCCCAATCTGACCATTTCCTGCAGGTACAAAGTTGCAATTAGATTACAACAAACATGAAGGAAAGAGGGGAGGAAAAATTTTCTGCATGGAAAAATACAATCAATTAAAAGGTTGGATTAAGCGAAAATTTACTTTCGAAAACTTACAAGGATAATTATGTTCGATATCAGCTGCTAAAGAATGAGAGAAGAAAGAACCTATTCTGTCATATAGATATATTATAAGGTAATGGAGGCCCAGAAACAACTTCAGCCAATTAAGCAAAGAAAACACAACCTGATTTTGCCATGAGAACCTTAACAATAGAATGGCCATCAAACAGATAGTGCTAGCATGTTGCATTTGTACACACCCCATGTCATCTGGCATATTTTGGCAGTAAAGTCTATATTTATTTACATCTACTCCATAAGTCCAATGAGTCATATATAAGCTGATCTAAATTATGGTTCCATTCACCTCCACAAATAAGTCAAATAGACAATAAAATCTAGAAGACCACAGAAAATATCCAATACAGTTGTTTTCGTACATACCAAGATCAACATCTTTAAATGGGCTTCCACTTGCAAATATAATATTGTCACCAACAATGGAAAATGCTTCTTCTGGGGTGCATTCAGCTGCCGAAGATGAAGAACAGAACAAGAAAAGCAGATCTAGTTCAAAAGTCTGCAAACTAAAATAAACCCATGCTATTTTTACCACGTAAGATGAAAAAGATAGGATAAGTTGTACCATTATTCGTGGGGTTTGACATTGCAAAGATGGCTGGTCTAGTTGAAGTTGAACCTTTCATGGCTTCCAAAACCTGAGATAGCATGTACATGTATGGGCATTGGAGGACCAATAAGATAGAATAATACTTTTAAGTCTAAGAAAGACTATGCTACTCAAAATTCTTGAAGTGGTTTATTGTCACTTCATTCTACTAATATACTTTCATTGTTTACAATATTATAAATGCAAATTGTGTGTGGTTACTTTGCAGCCAGTTTTCTATTTAAGTTTAAAAAAAAAAAAATTCCAAGGCATTAAGTATCCATCACAGTTACCACAAACTGAACATAGTACATGCTTATACAACAAAGTAGCGTGGATTTGTTGTCTATGAGGATTTTTCAATGAGCAAGATGATGTTTAAATCCCTCTACAACTTTCAACCCAATTTTGACTATCCGAAAAACCAGCAACATCAAATAATTTCTAAAATATCTTGTACAGAACGAGTATAATTCTATACCTCTTTTGAGAACAATCCTCCAACTGCAGATAATCCAAGAAGCACATCAGGTTTCACTTGCCGTACCTGGTTAGTTACATTAAAAAAAATGACGATAGCAATTTCGTAAGCAATTCTGGAACCTAGCCTACTCCCAGAAAATGAGAGAATTGTTCAAATGACGGGGGAAAAAAAAAAGAAAATAAAGACAAAACCCAACAGTCAATAGTATTCAAAACAGATTTTGATGTTCACCATCCAAAACTTGTTTTACAAAATCTCCAAACTAGTTTCAAAATAAAACAAGCGGGAAAGAAAAGAAACATGAGGAAGATAGGCCTCAATTAACTTAATGGTCTTCCAAATTTCAAAAAGAAGTCATGATGAAACACAATTTGGTCAAAAAATGAGGATTATTTCTGCTAAATAAAAACAAAACCAACGCCAATATTTGTTTAAAACACAATTTGATGTTCCCCGTCCAAAGCTAGTTTTAGCATAATCACCAAAATGGTTCAAACATAAAACAAGTGAAAAACAAAAAAAAAATACAATGAAGATAGGGTTTAAAGGTCTTGCAAAATTGAAATGAAGCCGTGATAAATACAATATGGTCAGCAAATAAGGATTACTTGTACAAAACCTGAACTCGAAAAGAGATGTAAAATTAAGATGAAATCACTAAAAGAACTCCCATCAGGCCTATCTCCTTCTCAAGTGAAAGTTGCATTGTTTATCTCAATTTGAAGAAGCTCTATCTAATATCTAGCTGGCTGCACTCGATTTCAATAAAACCTAACCACTAGCAAACTCCACCAAAAAGACGTTGCAATTTCAGACACACATCACACATGCAGACCGATACTATATTATATGAATGGTTCACATGCAATAATTTCACAAACCACTTCAACAAGACTAGCGCCTTCCCATAGTCCTTGGCGACTGATTTCATTGACCTTCCTTGCAAAAGGCTTTGCATCTGGATCAATGTTTTTACGGTCCTCAGTTATAAGGCCCTGAACATACGCAAGAGACAACCAATTTAATTATCATGTCTAGTCAGTGGGAATAAAATATCCTTCAACAAGACACAATATGCATGCAAAGGTGCTTGCAATCTAACAAATCAGGATCAAGAAAGCACATTAATGAGTTCAGCCAAAGAACTGCATTAAAATTGTTTGTGGCACTTGAAAGCAGGATGCTAAGAATAATAAGAGCAAGAACACACCTTGGCATCAACTACCCAGAATTGACTCCGTGCACTTTCAAAAGCAGATTCATTATTTCCTAACATCCTTGCCATTGTCTTCCTCGCAGAGTTAAGAACACCCAATCCTGCACTGCAGCAGTTTAAAGATCATGCACAAACCCTTGTATTCTTGCATTGGGCATGCTTCAACTTGTGCTAATCACATACTACTGGTATTTGTAAAATTCATAAAGCAAAGCCAAAAGACATCTCAAGAAAAGAAAGCGTAGAGCAGATAGAGAAGAAAATAAGCATGGAGCATTATAAATCAAACAAATTCCGATGACATCACCCACGTGTTAGTAGCCACTTGACTGAATAACATTAACTTAAACACCCTATCACAGCACTAATTGTAGGAAAACATCTAGCTATATTTTACTGTAAATATTGATGCCTTAGATAGGAGATCGTGATACTTGTCAATCTCTAATTTGTAGGGATTTGATTTAGTTTCCTTCACTATGCCGACACTTGAGAGAATTTTCTGAAGTACAAAGAGTTAGTGTAGATTAACATGGTACCAATGATTGCATAGAAAATCAAAATCTTACATAAACATTCCATCTTCTCAATAAAAAATAAGAATACAAAGCTAACCTTCCAGCCCCAGCAACAACAATCTTTTGCTTTGGAAAGTCAATCATTGGCCTCCCTTGTGCCCTCACAGCTCCTAAAAGACCAGCTACTGCAACCCCTGCTGTACCCTGCATGAGAAATTATCATAAACAGTTGGCCACAAGTTTAATATTGCATTGTTTAATAATTGTGAGAAGCCAAAATCAGTACCAGAGAAACTCAATTACCTGGACATCATCGTTGAACATTCTGTACTTGTATCTATAACGCTGTAACAGCTTGAATGCCCACTTACTCTGGAAATCTTCAAACTGCACAGATCAAAGTTTGTTACTAACTCTTGACCAAAGAGAGTACTTAAATAAATCCTTATTGTTCCATAACTAAACCAAAATATGCCACAATTAATATTGCCTGCACAATCACATTCGGCCAACGAGTGAATATTGCTTGCATAAATTCATCAATGACTGAGACATACTCATCACCATCAAGACGGTGTTCTTGCAATCCCAAATCTATTAATAATGAATAAGATAACTGTTAATTTGTCAGAGTGAAAAGGATACACCAAGTGGAGCAAGAAAAAATAAAAAACCACACTTTCATTACAGGAATTGAGCAATGAAATACTTACACAAGGGGTCTTGCAGCAGCTTCTCATTAGTAGTTCCAACATCGATCATGATAGGAAGTACCTATTGCCAGAGAGAAGGTGGGGAAAAAGCAGATAAGGTTTTCTAAATCCACAATAAATATAGCTTCTATTAGAAAGCACATAATCGCTTCAGCAGAAATCACCCTTTGTGGATTTATGCCTGCAGCAGCAACATATAAATCCAGCTTCCCAATTGCAATTCCAATACCTTGAACTCCAAGATCCCCAAGACCCAATATTCTGCTTCCATCCGTAACAACAATCATATCAACCTGTAAATCTCAAAAATAAATAAATATAATCAATTATACAAGTGCATAAAAGTGATAATGAGACATAGATTATGTATTCACTTCACCAGATCCCATAGAAACACTGGCAATCCCATCAAGATTCACATGGTATACGGAAGAAAAGGTAATGCATTATTTTCCCATGTATACAAATATTTATGTACAGAAAGAATGATAATACAACCAAAGAGATAATAGATGTCACTCTTAAAAACATTTCAAATTGATTGACCTGACAAAACTAAAGCCAAACCCAGGATGAGATGTTGGAGTTCAAAAATTTGACCTGACTCCAAAATTCACATGCAAAAAGAAGCTTGTACGTGTATCCAAAGATGAGGCCTTGCAGCCTTAGTATGGGGATCAAGTTCAAAAGCAACTAAATCATAAGCAGAATAAAATCAAGTAAAGGAGGAGTTTCTAAAACTAATTGCAACACAAATGATGGTAAGTACCTGTTCAGCAGGCCAGTTATAAACCATTGACTTCATTTCTCCACGATCTTCAGCGCTAAAATACATGCCCCTAGGTCTTCTGAACAAGCCACTGTAGTTCTGACAAACAAGACCTACAGTTGGGGTATAGACTATTGGTGCATATTCCTCAATGTTCGCAATTAAAACCTGTTAAGTTAAAAGTGAAGTTAGGATTGTAAATTCTTCATCACTAGTTCAGTGTGAGAGACGTACAACACAAAATACTAGATACAAGAATTGCCAACATGACCATCAGCTATGCTGTTACAAAATTTAACATATATTAGATTACTGATTAATAAGAAAAGTTCTAAAGACTAGACAAAATGCAGTCACCTTGTAATACATTGTCTCATTTCTGTCATGCAATCGATTAAGTATTCGCCACTTGGCCAGGGCATTTGGATCAGTCGGTCCATCTCTTGCTTGCACCTCCAGCCTCTTCAAGTCAACCACTGTTAATCAACAAATTTCTACAATGATAAAACCGCCCTATGTGCTATATTACATAAGAATGTGAGCAAAATGGGAAGAGGGAATGCTGAAAAACTCACTGAAGCGTTCAATTTGTTGATCAGTAGACATAACATTGGGAGGAAGCAGTCCTCGAAGATCAAGACGATCACGTTCTGTCATGGAAAATGCTGTTCCCTAATATTTTTTGAAGTTAAAACAGTCAGATACGCTGTTGCTTCATTCAACAACTCACTAATTAAAGAAGACGAGTCAGTAACAAAACAACAATAAGGTCACGAAACTCCAGTGAATTGAAGGTCATGAGAGAGCAGACCTTATTAAACCAAGGATCGTGAAGAATGTCAAGACTACGCTTGTGAACAATGACAGGACGTTGTCCTTCACTTGGCGTAAACGATCTTGTCTGAATCAACACCGCTGGATTCGACGTTTGTCGTTTGAGCCGTCTGATCAGAGACGACGATGATCTGATCTGATTTGACATTTTTTTTCTAAGATTTGCTGCACAATCTCTGCAATCCGCAGCAACTTCGAAACCTAAACTTATTAAAAAAGCTGGCCACTGATTTTCCTATATCCTTCTTTTCTTCCTTATTTAGACTTTATGCTATTAAGCGTCGGTCATTTCGTTTGACTTTGACTTTATGAGGAGACATGGGGATTCCAAAATTTAACCGCCGGACACTTTTTATTTTTTAACAAATAATATTATTATACATCTTAAATTTTTTTTTAAATAATTATTTTAAATAATTAAATATTTATTAATTATTAATAAGATAATATAATTAATTTATTTTAATTTTATTAACCAATTGATGAATATCAAATATTTAAGATGATTATTTAAATATAAAATTTTAGATGTGTAATATTATTAAAAAAATAATTATTTTAATATTAATAATATAATCTCTAGTTTACCTTTATTATCAATTTCATCCTTCTTCATACAATATATATAAGGGAGGATATTTTTACATAAGTATTTAAGTTATATCAATCATAGAGTTATACTAAACAACCATATAGATATACAAAGTAAACTATGCTTAATTTGTAGTTACTTAACTTACATTATTATTATACATAAATTCATTTAATGTAATTGATGATGACTTGTCTATGTAAAAAAATTAAAAAATAGGCTAACATTTTGTATATTTATGATTAAAATCTAGTCAGCTTTACTAATTTATACACACTAATTATAGTGGTGGTTATCTTGAACATGGTTACTAAAATTAATTTGATTGGAACATAGTAACTTAATATCAAGAATACATTCATGATTTGTTTACGTGACCATCAAGTAGTTGATTTGGGTGTAAATATGGCATTTCATCAATATATTTACGTATAACATTTAAAAATCATGAAAAAATAAAGAAATTGGTAATAATGGTATATTATGTACTATATAAGTTATAGTTAAGAGATAAAATTATTTTTCAAATTTATATGGTTAATTGAGGTATGTAGGATAATAAGATAAATTGAGAGTTTCAAATATTATCATTCTAATAAAAAATTATAGTTATAGCTTGACATAGAAGCCTACATAATTCTGACATAAAAATTTGCATTAAAGAGAAGAAGTGCCGACCAAATTTAAATTAGGACTTGTTAACAACTTGTTAAATAAAAATCTATAAAATAACCTTAGTTTTTGGTTTTTTATTAGTATTTTCTTTTTGAGATAAAAATTTTATGTACTTTTTATTATTTCAATTTTGAAAAATTATAGAATAAATCCATATCCTACTTAATCACATCTAATGGAATTTTTTTCAAAAAAATGAAAAAAGACGTAAAATAGTGTCAATGACTAATTTAATTGTGTTTATATGTACACGTAGCTTTTAAACTCAGCAAAATACAACAATTACTGCTAATTTTATAAAATAAATTTCCCACACAGTTAAGGCCTGCTAGATAATTGGAAGTGTGACATGGCAGCCAAGCCCCAGACGGAGGCTTAGACTATATTGGGTGTGATTTTTAATTTACAGTTATTGTACAAAAAAAAAAGTTATGAAATAAAAAGTTAATAGTGTATAGTAATTATAATTTTTAAATAATAATTTTTAGAAAAATAATAAAGTAATTAAATTTTTTCGTAGAATAAGTGTGTGATAAGTCATTTTAATTTATAAATTACAGTAGCATACTTAACGTTTAATATATAGATGAACAACCAATAATATCAAACAAGGCCTTAGGGCCAGTTTGGTATATATTTTAAAAATAATTGATTTAATTATGTTATATAAATAATTTATTGAAAAAGGAATTAGTTAAATTTTGATAAATTTTATTTTTAAAATTGTTGTGAATTTTAAAGTTAATATATGTTTGGTAGATTTTATTATTAAACCATTGCAAAAATGTAAACTACTTAAATGAATATAATGTTAAATAAAATTTATTTATACATTTATAATTATGTACATCAAATATTTTTCTCGTGTATTTGTATAATAATTAATAAGTAAAGCAAATAATTAATTTTATTTTTTAATTTTGTTATCTCCATGTAATTAGCAATAACAACAATCCATTTAAAATTAATAATTTTATTTTTTTATTAATGAGGATAATTTTAAATTATTATAATATATATGAGGATATATAGAATTATATTCAAATATAAATCTAATTCTCATAATCAAATTTAAAAAAGACACCTTTTCGTTCATTTTCAAAATCTGTTGTAGTACATGGTAATTTTACTAAATGATATCTTTTAAAAAATTTACTAAAAACCAAAATTAATTTTAATTTTTCAAAATTATTTTTAAGCAACAATTACAATTACAAATGAGCCCTGAATTTGGATAGCATTGATAACCAGTTAATTTTGTGTTCAAATCCCTATAATCTAAAATACATCTACTGTCTTATTTGACAGTTTTGAAGCATTCTGCATATTTTCTCAATAATCATTATGTAACCATTAACCCTACGACAATGAATAATTAACAAGAAGTCATGTTGTAGTAAGCATGAATTTGTTTTTTTTAACACTAATATGTATATCACAGTTCAAACTTTACCGATACTTACAATATGTAAGAAATCTATAAGGATAAATCACAAAATGTAAAATGAAAAAGAACTAGAAATTTAAATCCCGTTGCATTATTTGGTTGGGCTCAACAATCAATTGCCTTCGGCAATGACTAAGTAAAACTAATATTTACAGCCCTCGCAACAAAAGATCTTCCAATTACTATTCTTACAAACACACCACAATTAATTATAAAACACTCATGCAAAGAGTGATGATGATGGCCAAGATCCGTGAGAGATGATGATGGCAGATATGAGTCAAATCACCCAAAGTGTTCAGCTGCTTCGCAGAGGCAACAAGCTCGATGAAGGGTGGTGGAAGAATGGTTGTGGTTGAGTTTAGGAATGATGGGTTGAGTTTGAGATAAATGGGGGGTTGAGTTTGAGTGAGAAAGAGATGAGTGTGGAAGAATTGTTGAGTTTGGGATAAATGAGGGGCTGAGTTTGAGATAAATGAGGATTGAGAAGTGGGGGAAATCGAATTATAGACTATAAATTTCCATTTTTTTTTTTTTGGGCAAATCGATCGGGTTATTAATTTAATATGGATTAAATGCGAACCGAATTTGGACTCAATTGACTTTTAAATTTCAATCCGATTGGTTTTTAAAGGTGGACTCCAGCCGATCCAAATCCAAAATAAATTTCGGACTCGAGTTAATTCTGTATAATAAAAAATATTTTTATTATTTTATTAAAAATAATTTTTATAATATATAGGCATGTAGTATAAACAATAGAACAATAATTTAATGACGCAGTCAAGTCCAACGACCATCACATTCGTCGCAGCTCATACGAGAGACCGAAAGACGCTTCCCCTTGGTCGTACGCCAACGATCATCGAACGGTCTCAATTACTATCATTATTGCAATGGTGGGGGCTCATCAGAACAGTCCAATATACAAATAATTAATTAGATAATTATCGTGATGATATGAATAGTCTAGTTTCAGTCTCACGTCTTAATCGCTGAAACTGTAAAATTGGGGCCACGTAAAACAAGACAAACACTAGCTAGCAGCTGGCTAACAATAACCTAACATAAAATTAAAAATCTTGCTGTAGGTATCTGCCTGCCCATATATATGTATATCATCAACATCTAATATGTGTCTATCATGGAAACTCAAGCAGCTGGTGGATAGATAAATGTTTTTCTCCGCATGATTTTATATTAAGTTTTGACCTTTTACAGACGTGACCACGCGCGGAGAACGACAAGTTATGACTTAATTAGTAATTATGCTATTAGGATGCTAGCAGCTAGCCAAATACTGGTGATCATGTCATGATCATTCTTATTGCTTGTTCCTTTTCCGCATTTTGAGTGCTTTTTCGTACTGTATTCTTTTGTATTGAATTTGTTTTTTTTTCTTTTCTTTTCTTTTCTTATTCGTTTGCTTGAACAAAAAGGGCACAACTTAAATAGTACGAAGCTATTGGTTACCGATTGGTGATTTATCAAATTGAAAGCTGCTTTATCACTAGTCTAATAGTGAGAAAACAAATATTCATGAAAAGGACCGGCAAATAATGAATTAAACAAGAGGATTATCGCTGAAGAATGAAGTACGAAGACACGCAACCAAATAGCTTATAATATAACAAGCCATGCGTGACAGGTGACAGTAGACACAAACCACGGGAGCAACGAGCAAGTTCACAACAATTCCACGGAAGATCAAAATATAATCCAAATGGTTTCTGCACGCTGCAGCAACCATTTAACTACAGATATTAGATATGCCCATATACATATATCCAGACGTAGATAGTAAGAAATTTTGATTTGGTGAGAATTCTGAAAGGTTTTGAATGGGGGAGCTACAAATACTGTACACTTTCCATTTACTTACATCTGGGATAATCGCTTTCAGTATTGGTTGCTCTTCTATGTATATGATAATTAATAATTAATGGGGAAACCTGTAAAGGGCTTGCTTCTATTAATTCTATATAGATGTGATGAATATGTAATCCAAATTCGAATGATCAACGTGTGAACCACGACTTAGTGTCTCACGTATATCGTTAATTTTGCTAGCCACCTCATATAAGTTACGTGTGCGTTTGTATACATACTTTATAAAAAAGGAATGTCATCATTGTTGCTGGTTAGATCATAACAAACAACAAAACATCAGCGAAATTAACAGCACGATCGAGGCCATTCTTATTCTTACATCACACATTATCGTAATGTTGATATTGATCATATAAAGGCCGGAAATTCTTTGAATTATAATTTGTTTAATGGATATTGCTCAATTTCATCTTAGTTCGAGTCGATTCTTATTAATTGTCGTACATTTACTTATTTATTTGTCGACTCACATTAATATCATATAATTAATTAGGTTTAAGAAAATTAAATTCTACAATATCATCAACGGAGCGGGAATTAATCTGCATACAAGTCAAATTACAATGGAAGATGTTTTGATGGATCCATTGACAAGCAAAAGAGCGACAAAGTATATATTTATTATATTTATTTAAACAAACAAATAAATAAAATACAAAACTTCCGAACCAAAACTTGCTGAAGCCCAAGCCCAACTTAAAGCCTCTCTTACTTACGGTAAAAGACTAAAAGCACACACTACGCTTTTTGACCGCGCGTGCAAACCTTTTCTGAGCTCAACTATTGGCAATTTTATTTTATTTTGTAATGGCACCCATTTATTAATCTCAATCAGTTTCTTTCCCAAGCAGCTCAGAGTCTAGGAGATTTTTACAACATTAAAAATGATCAAAGGAACAGAAAGCTTTGTAAACAAGAAATTTTAGTTCACTGTCTATTGAGTGTTTGCTTATTGTCATGTACAAACTTAAAATATTAACTGCCTTCTCTTTTTCTTTCTTTATTCATATTAATTATATATTTTTCTTAGAAGACAGTGTTTTTAATTTTTGTACAGAGAGAAAATTTAAAGAGAATAATAAGGAAGTTAATACTATAAAAGTATTTTAAGAGTGAGAAATTTAGTAGAATGAAAATGATGTTTATTTTTAAAAAGTACATTCTTAATATTAAGTCGGGAATAATTAAAAAAGCGATAAAAGGATTTTATAATTTTTATGGGTGTAGTGGGTGCCGCCATGCTGACTTGTGCCCGCCGGAGGTAGAGAGACTCAGGGACGCCTAATAAGTTTGGCTCCTGTAAACTTCCAATACGTGCCTCGAAAACGGTGCAGCGTGGGATTAGCACATTATATTATTATTAGCATTCTCAACGAGTGACGAGTTTGTTTTGTTCGTACATATATTTAATTATTATAAAAATTTAATATATATTTTTTCAATTACTTTTATTTTTAAACTCATATTAATCAATTATTTTAATACTAAAAATAATTATTTTATTTTAGATAAATTAAAAAATTATTTTATCATACAATTTTTTTTTAAAAAATTATAATTGCAAGAATATCATTGAATTTAATAAAATAAATAAATATCAAATTTAATATTTTAATTTATTATAATCATAATTTATTTTAAAAATTATTATATTAATTTTTTTATAATTATAATTTTATTTAATTTATATAAAAAATTTCCTTAATTTTAATTATAGAGAAGTTTATAATAATTATAAGGAACTTTTCTGTTCATCTTAATTTTTATAAACTCTCATATATTTAATTTAATTACGAAAATTAAATATCATTAGAATTATAAAGAATTAACATGATAATTTTTAAATTAAATCATAATTATAAAATTAAAATCTTGAATTTTGAAATTTATTTTATTTATTAAATTTATGGATATTCTTATATATATATATATATATATATTATTTTTTAAAATTTATAGAATAAAATAGTCTTTTAATTTATTTAGAGGTAAAATAATTGTTTTTCTGTTTTAAAGTGGTTGATTAATATAAATTTAAAAATAAATATAATTTAAAGAATATATTAAAATTTTATAATGAGTATATGTATATATAATAAAATAAAAATAATGTTGAGATAATTTTTCTATTATTAATAATAAGATGGAACAAAACAACTCTTCATTTTGTTTACCAAATAATGAATGAAAGCATGAAACACAATAATTATTATTGTAAATAAAAACAAGAAGAAAGGAAATAATAATAATAATAAATAAATAATGAAGAAAGGTAAGGTAGCCAATCTAATATAATCTTGAAGAACAATTTGGATGAGGTTAATAATCATTACAACCAACCCACCAAGTCACAATAAATAAAAGAGTCAACACTCACCTTACTTAATACCAAAATAAATAATAATCTTGCTTTTCAAGTAATCAAAACTTAAAACGTGTGATCAGATCTCAGTGGGAAGCGTAGATAGCGTTTTGTCATAATAAAAATTGTTACCCTACCGCATAATTCGAATTCCGAAAAGTGATAAGACCACCCTCTATATCTTGGTATGTGCAGACACCGTGGCAACGGCAATACCAATAGCAATAGCATCATTTCTTCCCATTTCGTTCATATAAAGAGAAACATCGACTTTACTCACTAACTTCCTCTTACATACACAATTAAAATAAAAATAAAAAACTTGCATATGATATAGTCACACACACACACACACTCTATCTCTCTTTCTCTCTCTGTGTGTACGTCACAGAAACTCGAGAGAGCAAGACAAAGCCTCCTCTCTTTGATTTCCTCATCAGATCTCTTCATCTTTCTTACAGCAAACACAACACAACTCATGCGTAGATAGATGCCCCTGCACACATATATAATACGTATGCTACTAGTATACATGTTCAATCAAAACACTCAATAGGAAAATAGATAAGAGTCGGAAATAGAGATAATAGTCTATAGAATAGAGCGATACATCGTGTACTACAAAAAGTGCTGTTAGTAAATGAGTTGTAAGAAACATTCGTCGGACCACAGTAGCAGCGTCGGCGTCTGCGCTTCTTGTCTCCGTGAACGCCTCTTGGCTATCGTAGCCGCGCAGGCCCAAGCTCAATCTCATCTAAATCAACACCATACACGCGTCACCGCTGAAGATCGGCGGAAACAACAACAAGACCCACCACCGCCTCTTCCATTCCCTCGCTCCGTTTCTCCTTACGTCTCCCGTCGAAAATCTGACGATACGACCTCCTCCACGTGGGCCTATCCCAGCCGCTTCTACAGTACTCCTCAAGTGCGGCCCACCTCCACCACTGGTAATCTCGCCGTTCATAAGAAAAACCGCAAGTTCTCTCTTTTTTCCAATCTGTTCAGGTCCAGATCCGACAACTATAACTCGGATCCAAGGGTTGCTTATCGAGATTCGACCGAGCCTGAGCCTTCCTCCTCGACTCCGTCTTCTTGGTTCTTTTCCACAATTTTTCCGTCGCGTTGGAAAAAGAAATCCACCCTGTGCTATGCGGATGACTCCACCGCCAATGGTCGGAGGGGCGGCCGGATATCGAATCGGGGAATGTCGCCGGCGAGAGAAGCTGAATCCGACGACGATTGTGATCGATCGCAGTGGGGGAGCGGGGAATCGACGGAGGAGTGGCGGAGGACGCCGATGGCTGCGGTGCCGGCCGTTAGACGGACGCGGACCACCACACACGGGAAGAACGTCTCGGGATTGGCGTTCTGTTTGAGTCCGTTGGTGAGGGCGAGTCCGAATCGGCACTGGAATCAGAAAGGCGGTGTGCCGCCGGAATTGTTATACTCCGGAGAGGTTAGGAATACGGCGAAACCGCACCTCTCCACAGCGGCATCGTTTTGCGCCAACAGGTCCAGGAAGCTTGCTGATTTCGGAAGAGTCAATCACAACCGTTGAGAGTGATGGGCGTTGACATTCACCGCGGTAGTGATTTGATTTTCTGTGGAAGTACGGTTTTGCCCTCCTGTTTTGTGGTTGATTTTCTTTTCTTTTAAAAATATTCTTTTTTTTTTTTTGTGTTGACAACATTAACAGACAATGGGATTTGGTGAAAGGAAAAAGGGACAAAAAGAGAAATTACAAACTTAGGTGAGGGAAACTGTAAAAAAAAAAAAAAAAAAGGGGACGAGAAAGAATTTGGGGGTTGGTTGTTCCATGTATAATTTTATATATATTTTTTATCTATTGTATAACTGCGAATTTATATTGAACATTTCAATTTTAGTGAGTGAGCTGCGTAAATGATAGATAATCAAATATTATTGTGTTAGCATTTTCTTCTACTATAGCTAGTAATAACAAGTGTTGATTGTTTGTGAACTTCCATCTCTTGTTGATTTCAATCTCTGTAAGCGTCTAGTTGCCCGCTGTAAATATAATTAATATGTTCGTAATTAAGGAACACATTTCAAATTGTTGGGTTGGGTTGGTTGCTTTTCTCTGCCGGGTGGGTGGGTCAACATAACAATTTGTTGAACAAATTTTTGATCGAATGGGGGATGGTGGGTACACGTGTACAAATGCAGAAAGAGTGATGATCTCGTTGGCATCTACTTGTTCCAGTGGTAGTGCTAGTGCCAGTGCTAGTGGGGGGTTGTTGTGGAACCCACACATTTAAGAGAGAGTTTGATTAGTTATTGCCGGGGATACCTAATTTAAGACCTCGAGTC
This sequence comes from Murraya koenigii, assembly GCA_025617385.1. NCBI lineage: Eukaryota > Viridiplantae > Streptophyta > Magnoliopsida > Sapindales > Rutaceae > Murraya > Murraya koenigii. The sequence goes on along the minus strand of CM046811.1, from coordinate 51,701,987 downwards.
TGAATACTCTGATAGAACAGAGAGCAAGTGCCAACTGCCAGCGGCAGCGGCTGCGTCACTGATTCCGATTGATCATGTTGGATTTTGCTCCGGTGAGTTTTTACTGCACAGCTCTTCGAATAAGAACTAGACACGTGCCCGTTTAGTCATTCACTCTCCCTTCACCTTTTTCGCCTCCAACTCCCACTATTTAAATTCCGTGACCACATAAATTCTTTACTAACGGTCACAAAAATAATGATCCCATGTACTCCTCATTTTTGACACACTCATCTCCATCTTTAGAAAAGAATAGAAAAAAAATTCTACTTTCTATGGGCTACTGCGAGGATTATTTTCTTTGCGCATTCAATTTTGTTTGATTTAAAGGATGCTTCTTTTCTTTTTTTCTCTATTTTTTATGACCTTTATTTTGCTTTCGTTTTTCTTTTGTCGTTTTTTTAAGGGGAAAAAAACAAAAAACAAAAGAAAAACCCAAAGGGGGCGGAGGCAAGAATATTCAAAATCTTCATTGGTCAGGGAGAGGGAGTTAATGAAGGGCGTTGTAAAAATCAATTGTTGCCGCCTTTGAAAAATAAATAATTAGAATACGAAAAGGATGAGAGTGTAAAAGTCTAAATTAAAAATCTGACTTGTCCATGTGCTGGTCCGGTCGATAAACGGACTATCCAAATTAATTGACAAATAATTAAAACAGCTGACTTTTTATCAGCTTCGGTTTCACCATTTGCTTTTACAACAACATAATATAAATAAAATATTCAATTTATAAATTAGGAAAAAGTTAAATTAGATTGAAGTACATATGGCCTATAATAAGGGCAGTTAACGTCTTGGCGGCCTTAAAATGACCAATTACGCTTGGCAAGGCAAGGCAAGGCAAGGCAAGGCAAGGTTGTGACCCCCTAAATAATAATGATAATTATAATTATTATAACAATTGCCTCAGAAGATACGAATCAAAACCAACAATCCTGAATTAACTTAAATTTGACGCAATCTCTAATACAGTAATACGAATTGCAGGCCCGCATAATTGGAAGTAACAGAAAGTAAATTTTCGTCAGTAACTCCAAACTGCCTATCACTTTCACTTCCAATAGTCAATAACTACGGTTTGAGGTTTCAACAGCTAAAAACGTGGCCTTATTATAATAATATAATTTAACGAAACATGGTTGAATTTTAAGCTTTGATGCAGTCTCAACACGGCTTACACGATGTCGATGTTGCTATTTAAAAATTGTAGTGAAGTAAACGAAATCGGAAACGTTGCAACTTACAATTAGCTGGGAAAATCTCCTACGAGACCAGAGAGTGGCTGAGATGTGGGGCCAGCTAAATCCTCTTATTTAATTAAAATCTCAGTTAATTAAAGAAAGAAACAAAGGTATACTCTTTTTAGATTAGTCCGAGCTCCTTAAGCGACAATAATATATAGAATCCGTATAATTTTTAAATAATAATTTTAATAAAATTATTAAAAATATAATAATTTTTATATTATATAAATAAAAAATTATATTAATATAACTAACATAATTTAAAAACTACAACAATTAATGTTTATTAAATAATTTAATACTGTAACTTAAATTTTAAGTGCTCAACTTCAATTCTAAACATACCCTTATTCGTGCAAGAAAGAAGAACATCAACACAATGAATCAACAATCTCAAAATGTACTTGTAGGATGGATTGGACACACCAAAAGCTTAGATGACATTAAACATGCGCTTTTACGAATAAGTGAAAGGCATTAATAGTTAAACCCACATTCAGATATCAGAAAATGATCAAGAGGAGACAATTGAAAATTTGATAGGCTAGCCTCTCTCCATCTTCTAGTTGCAATTTAAGTAATTGTCTTTGGAAATTTAAAACTGAGGACTACAAAGTCAATGAAGAAGGTCTATAACTAGCGGAAGCTATAAATATGTTCATATGCATCACCAACAAATTTCCTGTATATCATCAACTCCAGATGAAAATTCTAAGAAAAGACACTCTACCTATCTGGAAAATTCTTTGAATAAGACCCGTGAATCTTCTTAGCCAAGTCCGTAATGGCGATGGCTGCATCACGCAACTGTTTCTAGATTTGCAACATATTCAACAGGATCAAGAAATCCATATAATTAATATATAAAAGCATGATTTCTTTGATTGCTTTTCAATCATAACAGCCACAAATAGAAACTTATGGAAATCGTTTCATATCACTAAAAAAGGGTATCAATTGAAGAGGAAAAATAACCGATCAAGATGTGTCTATGACCACAAGTTTCTGTGTGTTACTTCCACAGATAATCAAGGACATAAGGGATCGTTTTGGGTTTCTCTATCATATCGTGATTTCCTTGACTTAGAATCATCAAGGTAATTCTGATAAATGTAAGAAGCAAAACCCCAAACAGCCATAAGCATAGCAACTACCTTCGCACCATTCATCTTGTCATGGAAAACTAGCACCGCAACAACAGGTGTAATAGCCAAAGAAGCTGTACTTATCACATTGGAGAAGAGCGAAGAAACCACATATATCAATCCCACAACACCAACAGAACAAACCTGCCAAGACACAGCTGTCCAAACTAATACCATCACATAAGAAACCTCTCCCTTGTGAAAGCCCTGCATCTCTCCACTCAAAGTTTTCCATTCCCCACTGGCAAAGAGACCGACGATGCAAATACAAGTAGCAACAAATGAAGTATAAATTTGCATATCCAAAACCACAACAAAACTTTGCCTTTTCAGTACCTTCTGGAAGGAAAGCTGCATCAGAGAAAGCAAAAGAGAGTAAATTGCAGAAGCTCCAACAGTACAAACGAAGCCAAGTACATATTTCCACTTTGACACTTTTGATGGTCCTTCAGAATCTTCATTGACTGCAATGAGAGCAGCAGATAAAGAGAGGATGACAACAGAGTTAAGGATTAAAGCAGTGAATTTCTGAGAATTGATGAAGTATGAGAAAACAGCATTGAAAGCTAATTGGCTTGCACAAATGAGGGAATAGGTAGAGGCAGAAAGGTACAACAGCCCAACAGAATACAACATGTTGTCACCGGCTAATATTGCTCCAAGAACTAAGTAAACCAAGGCAAGAGTTACAAAAGAAGGACATCTAGAAGACGATGAAGCCTCTCGAGGAGCAGGGAGAAGAAAGAGAGGGATGTAGAGGATTGGAAAGGCAGCAGTTTGCACAAGGGTGGCCAACCATTTACTGTTTCCACCCTGATCATAATAATATCTTCCTAAAAGAACAGCAGCAGCCTGACCTGCGATGAGGAAGAAAATATTAACCACCACCAAAACCCACCATTGCCAGCTCTTGAGTTTATGAAATAATGGTGATTGGTTGGTTAAATTTTCGTCTATGATCATTGGTTCTTCATTATCTGCCATTGGGTATACAAAAACACAAAAAAGTACCATTAAAGAAAAGTCTATGTATACTACTAAAAGGATCGCAAAAAGTACTTTAAGCACTGTAAGTTCATAAACTCAACTGGTACAATATTTACTCTTACCATTTGAGGTTTAAGAAACAAAGAAATACGCAATTTATCCATCATCTTGATTTAATAAGTAACTAGAAGTTGTATTTCCTAAAAAGGGATAAATGGCAATACAACAGCGAATACAGAAGTGAATCTTTGGGAAAACCATAAGTTATGGCAAGAATGAAATTAGCCATTGTTGATAAAAAACAAAAAATAAAATTGATAGGTGATAAATTGTTCATACTCCTGCCTAAATAACAAATAATATCTTCTAGAAACCATATGAGAGACAACAATAAAAAACATGAAAGGCAGGTCTGAAGAAAATTAAAAGCTCAGCACTATGAAGTCTAATATTTCATGCATAAATATATAGTCAGCTCAAGGCAGCCACTTGTGGATGCTAGTTGATTCAGTTAGTAAAAATCTCCTGGGTGGTACAAGAGTCATAGGGTTTAACATGGGTGGGTCCATGAGGAAAGGTTTGGTATCCATTCATGCAAAAAACCTATAAAATAATAATAATAATAACAAAAATAAAAACTCAAAGCAAGCACTAGGGGTGACAATTTGATTCACACACCTTCAAATACATAGAAAGCAGATTGAACCAGAAAAGTTTGGATTGAGCCAGATTTAAATGTTGGCTAGGGAAGCATCTTGTGATAAGAGTAGTTATGAACCCTGTAGACCATCCCCATGGGGATGGTGAAGGAAGGACTTTGTTTGGTAGAAAAGATGCACAAACCTTTGGGGTTATCCTGCACTTGGAAGACGGAGTAGAAAAATGAATAAATATAGTGATAATTTGATTCTTCGCCGCTGTACTAAATAGGAAATAAAATTGAATTTTTTTCTTTGTTTTTGCTTTTTACAATTTACAAAAAGGAAGAAAATAGGAGTTAATTAACTGTGACACATTTACTAGAAAAATCCTTTTGTAGTGAATCATTTATATGAAAAATCAATAAGCTTAATACAAAAGAGGCAAAAGAAATAATACTAATTTGATACCATTATTATCCATAATGGAAGGGAGCATTTGCCTTATTTATATAATAGATCATATGGTAGGACATAGATTGGAAGAATTTGCTCCCACTAACAATTTCGGTGGACATGCAAATAATGATATAGTGAATATGGATTCAATGGTAAGAGGGAACCCTATGATAAGGATAGTAAAGAAGAAGGTAGAAAGCATCTGCTCACAAAGTCTGAAGTGGTTATTGATCATATTTATGGACATTTTTATGAGGAACTTATGATAACTCTCATGCCTGACAAGCATGTTATCCTATTTCTAAATTGGTTTATTCTACAACAGCAAATGGTATTCACAATCTACTTTCAACAAAAGAAATTTATTCACTATGGAAGCCGGAGTAAATGAGGGTCCTGCTGTGAAAAGATTAAAACCTCAAGATTGAGGGCGGAGTTATCTGATTAAAAACGCACTTGTCATATGACTATTAATGGAAGCTATTGCAATTGAAAATTTTGTGTTACTTAAGCTTGAAGCCCTGATGCAGAGTCTTTTAAATCAGGAAAAAAAATTATAGTATTAAACCCCAATCTGTTGCACTAGAAATTCAATTCCAACCATTTAAACATTACTACAATTTTATGAGTTTCTAAATTCTAACAGTAAAAAATGTGAAAAATAAAGAAAAAAGAAAAAAGAAAAAAGAAAGGCTTGTGGGTCACTACTGAATTTAAGTCGATGATAAATCAACTAGACTCAGTTGAGCAAAAGAGTTTCGGTTTCCTTAGCTCCAGAAAAGAAATCATTTGATTCAATTTCTTCTACTAATCATTCAGCATTTAGTTAAATTGTGATATAGACTGAAAAAACAATAAAAACCCAGATCAAAATTTCACGTGTAATTTTCGAACAAAAAGAAAGAAGACAGAGAAGAAAGAGACCTGCCATGCTGTTCAAAAGTTTATAGCCGCACGAACTGAACGAAGCTCGAGCCCTTCAAGGTTTTTTTTCAAAGAAAAAAAAAAAAAACAGCAGCAGCAGCAAGCGTCAAAGTAAATAACAAATTGAAAAGACACCACCAATTAAAAGAGTTCATAAAAGGGTCTAATTCGTGTGTTACATGGAATCAGATGCGTGGCGGTTGTTTTCACGGCTCCGGAGATTCAATTGAATCCGAAATTTCAGATGACACATCAACTGAGTCCACGTGTGTTATGTATGTAAGTACGTTAAATGTCGGAAAAGGAAAACAAAACAAAAAAGTGGCAAAAGTCATAAGAGGCCTTTGCGTGAAAAGGGCTTTGGTGGTTGGTTAATTTATCATACCAAATCCGCCTTTGGGCCAATTATTTACGCTTGTTTGCAGAAATGGCAAATTCTCAATAAAGTTTGTCATGCTGCTCCCATTAAAAGATAATTACCTGAACGCACAATCTGATCAAAAATGGCAAAATACACATCAACCTTCGGCTTTCGGTGCTAAGCATATTTTAAAATGTACAATTGAAATTAAGATATGGTTGCATTGGAGTTATATTACCTTAGAGTATTTTTTCATAACTAAATAACCAAAATTATAATATAATTTTTTATTATTTATCATATTAGTTGTGCGATTATAAAAGAATACTTTAAAATAATCATGAACTTAAAATTAATCACTTGATATTCTCTACCACTCGCCTTGGCCGAGTGATTAAGGTTTGAAGCCCTACAAAAGTATTGTATAAGTTAATTATTTCTTCAATTATATTATGTAATTGAATGAAGAAAATTTATTTTTTAAAAATTAATGTAAATTAATCTCAATAATAATTTAATATACAAATATCAATAATAATTTCATGTAATTTAACTTATAGCTTAATCGTAATATCAGTGTAAAAAAAAAACAAAAATTGTTTTCTCACGACAAGTCCATTTAATGGTCATTCTTCCCACTCCAATAGGCCCCAGCATGAGAATTTCAATAGGGAAAGTGACAATAATAAATAAGAAAGCATGAGACTTTCAATAGGGAAAGTGACAATAATGAATAAGACTAGGTTGTAAGCGTAAATTACGTTCTTCATTTGATCACTTGTTTAAGGTGGGTTTATTATCCGAAAGCTACACATATAAAGTGAAAGACCATCGGACCCTTTACTAATAGTTTAATTTCCACCTGGTAAAAGCACCACAACAAAATGGGATGTGAGATGGTACATAAATCCACTTTATTCAACAGAATACTAGTTTTGAAAATGAAACTAAATACATTCCTAAAGAGAAAATTTGGCACAAATCTCTGTGAGGCCACAAGAACCATACATCATGTATTTGTATATATAAGACAGGTTAGGGCTAGCTAACTACCACAATAACATCCTCTTCAAGATTTAACTTTCTTAACAAAGTCGAACAAACCCAAAATGCCAATGCTACAAAAGGGGATGACAAAACTTTACAGACACTTAAAAGAGATTTCAGAAGCATGTAGGTGAACGTTGCAAAGAAGGGTTCAGGAGATGTATTATCTCAGCAAGAACATCCTCCTGATTGTGGTTGTGATTGAGATGCATTTGTGTTGGAAGACTTCAGATTGACATCGACCAAATCTTCTTGCTTTGTAGAAGAAAGTGTTTCCATTCCCGGTAATGCTGCTGCTATTTTCCGGAAGAGTGCCTAAAAAGGATTAACCAAGTCAATAAGTCCATTTTCGGACCAAGAACTACTCAGGAGAATACACAATAAATCACAGCATCTATTGAATGTTTGGTGCTAACACATGAATATGTTACTTTTCCAAATTTTGTGACTAAAATGGACAAAACAGAAAAGTTTTTGAACACTATCAAACATACAACTAGTATCACATCAAACCATTTTTTTCACAAGAAAATGTCAGAATGGACTGAGTAGCATATATGCATACCCTAATCCAATCACAAAGCCCTAAACACAATCATTTGCTTCATGATTTAGAAGTGAGTGAACTATGTTCCCACTAAATAACTTCTTTAGAATAAGCAATGGGTTAACCTTTATATTGAAGCCAGCTTTGGCACTGGTTTCAATAAACATAACATTGAGCTCACGAGCTTTAGCCTCTCCCTCCTCTATTGAAACTTGCCTGTCAAATAAGTGACAAGAAGCAAAGCAATAAGCAAAATGTTATGAAAAACAAAAATCTAGATGAACAAACAAGACATGATGTCAGGCAACATGTTTGTTCTGCACTATCTCAAAAGTCCAAGGGACACGTGTGGAATTCAAACACTTATTGAAACCGAGTTGCAAAGAATAAAGGTAAAACACCAATAGTACAATCTTCATTATTTAAACCAATTTCTATCATCGTCATTAACTCACATTGCTTAAAGAATCACTACAATCGGGAATATGAATATCATAGCTTTTATCAAGAAATAAAAATGATTAAATATCACTATATTTCAGGAAGTAAAATGCTAGAAGATAATGCTAGACAATTTCATGGTAGTTCAAAGCTTACTCAGAACCAATATAATTACAGTGAAGCTACTGGTAACCATAGATCCAAAACTGAGTGACTGAAAATGAAATTCAAAATATGGCTCAGACAACTTTGTTAATCAATTATTATTAACATGGAGTGTCAATCAGTACCTTTTGTCCACAAGATCAGTTTTGTTCCCAACTAGGACAATGATTACATCACTGCCCCGCTCAGTGCGAACCTCTTCAGTCCACTTGGCAGTGTTTAGGAAAGACTGCCTACCTAAAACACAAGTTTGTAATCAATAGTATAGCATTGTGGTTAAAAAGATCATTGAAAAAAATTGGCTACGAGGCAGAGTAAACTGAGAAAGAACGAACAAGGAACTTTGAGAGAAATGCGAGGAGCAACATATTACACACTTGCAACATCATATACAATGACTGCGACAGAGGAATCTCTGATGTAGCTAGGAATGAGACTCCTGAACCTCTCTTGTCCTGCAGTATCCCTGCATTAATTCCAGCATGGGATGGGATTTTATGACAGAATGAAAAAGATGTTTGTTGTATTGTACTGTATTGTATAGGCAGTCGTGTCGGGCAAAGGCAAAAGAATCTCACCAGAGCTGCAAGCGAACCGTTCGGTCTTCGAGATACATTGTCTTCGATAGAAAATCGATACCAATGGTAGCCTGATAATCAAAGTAACAAATATCTCAAATCTAGCAGGAGAGAGATTAATAACACGTCACGTCAACTCGTACATCTAAGAAATATTCAGCCAACTCATGACCCAATCTTATTCCCGCGAAACGATATCAGATCCAATCCAAACACGTAATCAACTCCTTAAACGGATCCCGTATACATAGCATGATTATTATGATTTTTAATTTTACACGTAATTAAAATAGAAGAAATACCTGATAAGTGTTATCGAATTTATCGTACATGAAGCGAGTGATGATACTAGTTTTGCCCACGGACTGATCCCCTAAAAACACCAACTTGTACTTGGCGAGAGCTGAAACCGGAGCCATTTTCCGGATCTACAACAAAAATCAACAGAGATCTCGGCCGGGAGTATTTAACGGAGAGATGGAGATGGGGAAAGATATCTCGGGCGACTCGGGCATTCGCCTTTCATGCCTGCCCTCTTTATATATATATATATATGTATGGTAGTAATTCTCTGTAGATATGTGTACGTGCGTATTTTCTTCAACTACGCAACTACGCAAGGGCAAGGCCGGGGCTAAGTGGGTGACTCTGGACGTGTGCGCTTGCGCTGGCTCTGGCTCCACTCAAGGACTTGGGCCTTGTATTTTCCGCTTTCATCATTGAAAGGAGCCAGCCTCGCCGCTGTGTACACCATTTCGAGTCCCAATAATTATTAAATTTTTTTTTTAATTTAATTAGGTTGAGAGAGATATTTCTTTTGTCACTGTAAGTGAAGTAATATATTTTTTTAATATTAAGTAAGAATAAAAATGTAAGTTACACGTGATAAATACTTACTAAATCATGAGAAAATAATATAAAAAGATAAAAATATATATTATATTATAATACAATGTAATATTCAATTATAAAAGTATTTTTTATATTAATAACTTTGTTATATTTATATACCAAAAGCTAATGTGTCAATTGACACATTGCACAAACCCGAGATCCTCCTTAAGTTTGTGTAATGCGCCAAAAAATCTGCATATAATACTCAACAATGTAATTTCTAAAATTACCATACATGGTCAATAATAAGTTAATCCAAAATAGTAATGTAATACTATGCTATTAGTAAGACATTAATACTTGGCTTGGTATGGATGATTGGATTCTACCCTTGAACTAGTGGAATTAGTGAAATACGCAAACGGCTTGAGTCGAAATAGGGGTTATGTAATGATTTACCTTTAAAATTATATAGAAAAAATTTAATAATCATCAATAATAATGATAATAATATTGTATATTTTAAATAATTATCTTAAATAATATAATATTTATCATGATTTAATAAATATTATAATAATTAATATAAAATAATAAATTTATGTTATACATATGTAAAGAATAAATTTTAATTTAAATTAAGGTCGTTTTACTATTATTTTCGCTTTTATTTTAAAAATATCATTAAAGTATGTGTTCGGCAGCCGTGTCAGGAGAATGGTTCGTAAAACGGTTTATAAGAAAATAACTTTTAGGCCGCCCACAAATTAGTGGTGCAACGGAAAATAACGTTTAGGCCCTCTCTCTATTTTGCAAAAGACATGGATATGACTAGGATGTTTGCTTAGTTCATACATTCAGCATTTCGAAGGAAAAAAAAAAATCGTTATAGAAATTCTCATTATAAAACTCTTCATTATCTCCCCATATTAAAAGATAAACTAGCGTTATTAACTTTTAAAATACGAATATAACTTACATATTTAATAAAAACCATGCTTAAAATAGTAATACCATCTTATATTTATTATTTTATTATTTTTAATTCAATAATACTATATATTCTAAATTTTTTATTTTAAATAATTATAATTAATGATGTAGTATTCATTAATATTAAAATTAAAGCGAATTAATTATATTATCTTATTAACTAATTGATGATTATTTAAGATACAAAATTTGAGATGTAAAAGATTATTTATTTTTAATTATCTCTACCAAATATATGTTATTAATTTTATTTTTTAAAATACAAAAAAACATAAAAATGATACCAAATGCATACTTAGGACTTAAATTAAGAAGACAACAATTTCAAAATACTATTTTTCTTACGTTTTTGTTTTAAGAAAATATCAATTCAAAAATAGAGTTTTAGATATTGGTAAATTTTGGACTACCTCATAAATTAATTGTTTTAAATTTCAATTCACTTTATTTTTGTTTAAAATATATGAGAAAATTATAGTAAATTGATGAAATTAATTTTATATTATCTTCAAAGACGCAGATAAGTCGAGGCATGAAATAAGATAGAGTAATTTTGAATATTATTATTTCACGAGAGATTGATAAAAAAAATTAACTTCTTATATATTATTTTTTAATATTATATATGAAAATATTAATAATAAATCAATTAACTACTTTGACACTAAAAAATGATCATTTTACCCATAATTGAATTAAAAATGATTTTATTACATAAATTTAAAAAATAATAATAATTACAAGAGTACTCTTGAATTTTATAAAATAAATAAATCTCAAAATTTAAAATATTTAATTTTTATAATCATAATTTAATTTAAAGATTATCATGTTAACTTTATTGTAATTATAATTTTATTTAACTTTTGTAATTAAATTAAGTATAGAGAAGTTTACAAAAATTAATATGAAGAAAAAATCTCTCTATAATTATTGTAAATTTTCCTATAATTAAAATTAAGAAACTTCCCTATATAAATGAAATGAAATTATAATTACAAAATTAATATCTTGAATTTTGATATTTAATTTTTATTAAATTCAGGAGTATTTTTATAATTATAATTATTTTCAAAATCTTATAAAATAAAATAATATTTTAATTTATTTAAGAATAAAATAGTTATTTCTTAATATCAAAATAATTAATTGATATAAATATAAAATATATCAAAATTTTATTATAATTAGTTATATATATATATATATATATATATATATATATATATATATATATATATAAAAAAAAACGGTGGTGCCAAGATAATTTCACTCTATAAATATAATTACCGGCCATTATCAGCGAGCAACAGTGGGGATTTCTTCACTGCCGAAAGCCAAAAGAAAAGAGAGCGAAAGATATGGCGTTGAGAAGAGCTGTACTCGGCTACGTTCGAGTACCAGTACAAACCCTAACCTTAACCGGATCCAAACAGCGATGGAGTGTGTTAGGTTCTCTGCGTTTCATGTCATCTCACGATGATCATTTGACCAAAGAAGAGGTCATTGACAGAGTTCTCTCTGTTGTCAAGTGCTTCCCCAAAGTCGATCCCGCCCAGGTCAAATAACTTTTTTCCCATTTCTCCTTTTCTTTCTTTTTTCATTTTTCATTTTTTAAATTAATTGACTGTTTGATTTACTGGGATATTCTAATTTGTAATTCTAATTTTTAGTCTTAACTACCTAAAAATTGATTGAATCTGAGGAAAGATTGGGTATTCAGTTTTCTTTAATCCTCAAGCAAATGTTTTGAGGGTATTTGCCTCCCTTAAAGTAGGGAAGTTGGTGTATTTCTGAATTCCATATGTTTCCTTTGAACATTGGTTGTATTGGGTTTCATCCCCTAAATCTATTTCAGGCTTTTCAAACAACACTCACTATGTACAACTCGAACCCATAATGCAGCTTTAGCTTAAATTTGAGCATTTGAATTTGCCTTAGATATAGAACTTGAAGCATTCGGAGATGCTCTCGATACTCCTACTGAGATGGTTAGCTCATAGATGTTTTCTTCCAAACCATGCCCCATTTATGGCCATATAACCTCGTAAATCCTAATGGTTGCTCTGTTCAATTAGTTTTTCTTTTTCATTTTTGGCTTATCGTCTTGATCTTGATTTATCCATTTTGTGTATCTTATTTGTCACTGGCAGCTTGCTGAGCCTGTGCTGCATCTCCTGTTAGTTACCTCAATAATGTCATTCTTTCGATTTAACTTCACACCATGTGACACTGGCATGTTCTCATTTCTGGTCTTAACATGTGGTTTTGTTTTGCGACAAGCATCAAATTTCATTTGCCCATTATGGAAAAATTATTCTAGTCAAGTTTGCCTTCATTGTTTTGCTTGTCGTTTTCTTACACTTCTTAACCATTCAGGTGACTCCTGATGTGCATTTCCAGAAGGATTTGGGCTTGGATAGCTTGGACAATGTGGAGATTGTAATGGCTCTAGAAGAGGAGTTCAAGCTTGAAATCCCTGACAAGGAAGCAGTTAGGATTGATGCCTGTAATCTTGCCATTGAGTACATCTATAATCATCCAATGGCTAGTTAATTTTATAAGGAGGTTTCTCTTCTTGAATTTATTTTTGGGGGAAAAAAAAAAAGAATTCTCTGTTCTACCCTGTTTTTTGTTGGCTTGCCTATGATCTCTGTAACGTAGATGGAAAATAATCCAAATCTCTCTGATAATGAGTAGAATTTGCAGAACCCATGTCTCATGACTTTTGTTATGTTGTAATGGAATTCTGCATTTGGATGTTTGATCTGGTGACACATTTTATCATTGTCCTGGTTTGAGATGCTTATTTGCCTTCTTTTTATCTGTTAGCCTTAGCCTGGTTTATGGTGGTTTTGGCCTGTTGAGTGACGGTTGTGTGTCTTGGAGAAATGCTTGCCTGAGTATGATTAAATTTTTCTGACAATGGAGTGGGCATACATACACAGGTTGTTGGACTCAGCTGCTTATGTTGCAAACCCGTTGATCACTGGGCCTTACTTCTGTATAAGAAGACTAATGCGTATCTCGTAACATATATGAAATCTGAATTTATTCATACTTAAAGCGCCAATTTTCATACTTGCAAGATGCTCAATGATTCTGCGCTTGCTCGTTCAACGGAGTGGTCTTATTGGCAAGCTCAAGTGCCATTTTAAAATTCTTTTGTTTTCGTTGTTATCTGCTTGAGCGAATAAAGGCATGTTTATCCGTTCGTGATATTGGTCCAGTTGATTTGAAATTTGAGAAAAATTGTGGAGTACCTGTTTCTTTCTTTCTTTCTTCCATCTACCAACTGTGGATATTCATGCCTACCACTGTCTCGGGTGTTCGGCCACCATTAGAAAGAAAACAATATGGAAAAACCAAAAAGAAGTTCTTTCGACTCTCACATGCTAAAGTTAACCTCTCATTAACCTTCGGAAGAAAAACTCGAGGACAAGTGATTCACTTCACACCATATTGCCACGTGAAATTCAACTAATAGAGAATATATTTGTTTTTTAAATAAGTTTCATATGTTGTGTTTGATCCAGAAAATAATGGTCATTAAATTCAGATGAAATAATATCGATCTCCAAGAAAATATTAAAACTCCAACTGAAATTGCCGTTGAGTTATTATAAGCATCTTATTTAATAGGTTTTGATAAAAATGGTATTGGGTAAATTTTTAAAAAACTACTTATTTTATAAATTATTTCATTTTGACAATAGTATTTAAAAAATAAGTATTGGACTAAGGTTGTTTTTTATAAGTAGTTTATTAAATAAACCACTATAACTTTTTATAATAGAATCATAAATCTTAATATACAAATAAAATATATATAAAATTTATATCTATTTTGGTCATTATAGAATAATACAATAATTTTTTTAATAAAATTTTTCAAACGTTAAACTCATAGCAATCGCAACAATATAATTTACTAAACACTTAATTATTTTTTTAATCAACAACTTATTTTATTTGCACATTTCTATAAACATATTATTTCATAAACCACCACAATCACAAACTACAGTAAATTATTATTAATCTCTAAGAAAAGATTAATTAGAGAGCAGTCGCCCATTCTTTAAGTTTACTTCAAAACAACCCTCATAATATTTTTATACAAGTCTTAATTATTATTATTATGATTAATCTAATTTCTTTTCACAATTTCCATGAAGACAATCATCCCCATGCTTAGAAGTTAGAAGGCAAATGATGTAACTCCAAAAATCATAACTGATAACCCCAGATAAAAGAACATACAATAAATAAATAATAGCAAACTCGAACGACCGCTTAATTGATGAAGAAATGAGTAAATTACTTAAGCATGTTTATAATTGATAGCGAAATGACAGACAACTGAAAGGTATCGTAATTTATTTTCGTTAATGGCGAAACAGCGCCCTGGTTTTCCTTAAACCCATCTTCACAAGTGGTACAGGCATCAAGGACCGAACTTACTCCGATATTGGCATCTTCGTATTGCTTGGCTTTGTAGTCTTTCATGGCTTGTTTGAGAGTAGGCACCGCGCCAGAATAAAGATCGAAACAATCATGCAAGCAAGCCCTCATAAATGGGTCCAACTTTTTCTTCTTCAAGAGATCCTTAATATAAGATCTTGTTTTTGTCGCGTTTTCTCTAGTTAATTTCATTGAGATCATTCCGAGTTCGCCAAGATTTGCACACTGGCTATTTGAAACAGCTTGGAGAGAAGTTACACAAAAGTCGTAGCTTATGTTTGGGTCATTTTGTGCGCATTTTTTGCAAGTTTCATGCACAATATTGTGGCCGGTTATCGCATAAAAACTGCAAACGAATAAGAAGAAGAAGCTGAGAAAGAGAGGGATTGAAAATGGAGAGGAGTTGGGCCGCATTCTTTTTGATTTTGGGCACAATTGCTAAGTTTGTACATGCTTATGTAGTTTTTTGTCCCATTTCAAGAGTATAATAAAATTTATTTATGCTTGAAGCAAAGGTTAAAGAAAAGCTAGCGTAGTGTACATCGATCTCTATCGGAACCATCAAATGGACAAACGTGGCCTCTATACGCCACCTCAAGTAAATGCTTGCTTCACTTCAAAATAAACGTTTGTTTCTTTCCCCCTCTTGTTTCTTAGAAAAAAAAAAAAAAGAAACAAAAATTATAATTACGTTGTTATCTTCGTAATGCCATCTTAGCCGGGAAGAACGAATAAACTCAAAAGTTGTCTGTCAATCGTTAGAGCTTAGAGGGTGCCGTCCTACTTCCTATCACTTGTGAGGCTCCAAGAGCTTTCCGGTTTTCACTAAACTAAACAAAACCCAGTTACTAGAGGATTGTATCCCAGCTAGCTGATGTGTGTAACCAACCGCCATGCTGGCATTTTGCATAAGAGAATCAGTTGCAGCACAGCTTGCATGACGCGGAATAATCTAATTCATTAGTTAGCTTAATTCATTTAATTAGTTGTAGCAATCTGTAACTATAAATTATTGAACATTTGATTTTTTTTTTTTTTAATTAATCAAGTTCATTCTCTTCTTTCACTAAGCTGTACAATATTTTCTTTACAATTTTCTCTCATTCACCAGCTTGCCAAACACAACTACTCACTAATTATTTTACAAACTTACCTTTAATAAAACTAATAAGAAAACACTAACGTCAGGAGTTTGTGTGTATTCTTAAAAGGTTAGAAACACCTCGTCGGTTGTTGAAATATATTTAATTTGTTGATACAGCGGTATATTAGGTATTGTTTTAATAGACATTAACCCAAATTCACTGGTGGATAAATTACCTTACGGTAAAACTATTTGATAATTATATATATATATATATATATATATATATAAAGGGTTTTGCGAGAACTTTAGAAGAGTGGTAAAAGTGAAAGTGAAAGTCGGACCAAGCCAGCCCATCTCGGCATCTCGAGGTATGGGTGGGCTCAAGGCCGATTTGCCTCTCAGTGAACAAATGATACCATAGCACAAGTTAGCATTTCCCTCCTAAAACCCTAAAAATGGAAAAAGGCCAAACAAAGGACAAAGCCCTTTACCAAAGCAAAACCCGTGTTTCATTTCAAAAATCGAAAGAAATGCGTAGATAAGGAACAGCAAAAACGCAGCACACTTCTGACTTCTGAGCAGGGAAAATGGCGAACCTGCAGACGGCAATGGACTCCGCATTCTGGGACCAGCCAATATCGTCCCCACGAACCCTAGAAGGGTCGGCTAATTCAATCCCCGGCGAGCCATTTCCGCTGGACGCTGCTCGAGCCAGCCGAGCCCTTAGAATCCAGCAGCTCTCTCTTTTGGGCCTAGGGTTTCCTTTGGGTATTATTCCTTCTTATGGTCCTGCTTCTCCCTCTCCTTCACAGAAAGAGCTCGAGCTGGGCTCTTTCTCTCTTGAGTCTCTCCTGCTCAGACCAGCTCTCTCTAACTGGTGAATTTCATCCACGTGCTTAAAAAATTCATATTTTTTTTAAAAAAGTCATATTTGAACTTAAATTTATTGTGCTGCACAGGTGGCTTGGATTGGTTGGCCAGTTTCGTCCGAAGAAGCTGATTTCCGATATCAAAAGAGAATTTTCAGCCGCTGAGGATTTGGAGCTCTCTGTATTCAAATCAGCCGCCAAGCATGTTTTGGATAAGTCTCTTTATTCCATTGGTTTATGTTCACAGCTTTCTATTGGTCCATCAACGTCCTTGTTGTGGAGCACGGAGCGGCACGGCCACAAGAAAGGAAAACGCAGCAAGTTTATGCTCTATCACAAGGCATGAATTTGGGTTCCATTCTATTCATTTCATTCAATTCAATCTTAATGCTATATTATTTCTTTAAAGCTATTCATCCTTGTTGCATTTCTATTATGACATATGGTTTTGGTGTGGCCCTCTATATCAGTTCATGTTATCCTGTCATGCAATTCCTATCCTCAAATTTGTCCAATATTTGTAGACATTAGCTATCAACAACTATGGAGCTTTTACCTTGTTATATTCTTTTATTAATGGTCATTTCGTTTACTATCACTTTTTTTCCCCCCTATTTTGAACCATGATATCAATATTTTATGTGTATCTGCAGCTACCTAGTCATGACATTACGCTAGAGGCTGCATGGCCTCAGCTGTTCATTGACCATAAAGCGCAATATTGGGATGTTCCAGAGTCAGTATCCTTAAATATGGCATCACTTGCTTCAGATTCTGGGCTTCATTATCGCTTTGGTATTCAAACAAATGGCGGACAGCCTGAAAGTGCTAATGTCATAGGTGGTGAGCCACCTGCTGCTCTGATGCCTGGACTCTGTGCAAAGGCTGCCTTTTCATATGAGCAGAGAAAGGACATGTGGAGAAACAAGGAGACCAAGGAGGATCTCATCATAAAGACAGACAAGGGTTCTTTTTGGCGTCCAGCATATGATGTGCGCCTTAGAGAACCTCATGCAGCTGTATCTGCAATTATTGGTAACTTTGCTTTTCTTGCAGTTTCAACCTTGTAGTAATAGGTAATTTTGGAATTGTGCTTGTAGCTAATTTTATGCTCTCCCTATCCCTCTCCATGTGTGTTCTAATAAGCAGAGGCAGATCCTCCTCATGAATTGAGCCTCCACTAGAAAAATTACTTGAGTTATTAATTAGCCCCATTAAATCTATTAAAGTAGCTTCGTCAAAATCATAAAAATAGGCCCATAAACTCATAAATCCATAAAATTTTAACTTAGTGACGCAATGGGCACCCCTTAAAAGTCTCATAGAACCACTTTTCTGAGAAAACCCCCATTAGATAATTTTACAAATTATTATTTTATCTTCACATACTTTATTTCCACACGTACCATTTTGTTCTTCTTAAATTAAACCCCCGATTGAGAGATCTCTTTCCTTCATGCATAAATATATTCTTTTTCCTACCTAATTTTTACCTAATAAAATTTCTGGGGATTTGATATTTAAAACTCAAGTAACAATCAAATACTACAATGTAAAGTTTATTCTCTTTTGTTCTCATCTTTAAGATAAAACTGTAGCATATTGATCAAATCTCATTATCAATGAACGAGGTTCTATTTCCAATTATTGTTCTGTGTGAAGAACAGGCATCCAACCTCGTATATGAAAAAAAAAATTATATTATTAATTAATCTTAGGGATAATGTGTAATATTTTGGCTTCTCTAAAATTCGATTTCATGCAACTTTTTTGGTTCTAATAGAACTTCATGGGCAAGGAAGAGTTTGTCATTTACACAATAAAAGGATTAGTCTTTACTGGATTTTGTTGCGTATTATTTTATTTTTCTTATTTTCTTGTTCAAGGACTCTTTATCGTTTATGTTCTTAAATGTGTTTATGGAATTAAAATAGATATATTAAAATTTCTACCTATTTGATGGGGTGGATTAAGGAAAGGGATTTGATGAGAGTTTTCGAGAGGTGCTAATGGCTCCGCTCTAAACTTTAATTTTGAGAATTATAAAAGCCCACAGCAACTGATATGAGTGGTTTTACTATTATTTAATATAACTTTTATTATATTTAGTAAAAAAAACTCTTATGAATTCATTAACCAATAAAATTTTAATTTTTACATTTTGTCGTTATGTAATTAAACCCTTGTTAAATCATTAGTTTGGATCTGCCACTGTGAATAAGTGTTGAAAATGACCTTTTTTTTCTCAAAGGATTTCTGCCAGATTTGATTTTGCATGCAAATAACCAATATCACAATTATCATTTTACACAATGTTTTAGTTGTAAGGATCAAATTTCCATTTATTTCCTATTTCTTTTATATTGAGTGGCTGTTTCTTATTTGGGTTGTTTCTGCTACTTATCTCCTCATGCTAATGTAAACATGTCAGGAGGCACCTGTGCGGCCTGGTTTGGGGGCAAGAAGAGCTCAATGGCCAGTGAATCACAAGATGGGCACATTGCTGTGACTGCTAAAAAAAGAAGTCCATTGAGTGCAGATTTATTTGGCTCTTTGTGCTTTACTGTTCAACATGGTAAGTTCAGGAGAATTTTTGCTGACCTGACCCGAGTAGATGCTCGTTTGGACGTAAGTTCAGTTTCAGGCCTTGCCAAAAACGTTTTGAATACTTTCAGCCATAATCCAGCCAGCAGTGCAGACAATTTGCTGTTTTCCCCGAGGCTAAATTTTATTTTCCAACAGCAGGTATTTCCTTCTCCATATTCTACCTCTAGCCTGCTTTAGCTGCTGACAACTATTGTTGGAATTAGAAATCTAGGCAAGAAACAGGATTTATGAAAGAACTAGATATGAACAGTAATCCAAGAAATTGAATGACGGTCTGAATTGAAACCTAAAACAAATTGGAAGAATTGGAAAGCTAAAATCTTTTGAGAAATTGCAGAGTGCAGACAAATTATTGCACTCTTCTACTGGAGATAACTTCCTTTTGAAATGTGATATGTGCTCTGTGCTCAATACATTTATGTTAGGAATACTTTTGAAAATAGTAACCCTGTATCCCACTTTCCAGGTTTTAGGGCCGATTGTCTTCCGCATTGATTCAAAGTATTTTCTTGATTCTTCATCTGGGAAAGATGGCTCACATATGGAGGATGTGATATACAGCTTGAGTTACTCATTGAGGCTTCTCCGCTCTGGGAAAGTTGTTGCATGGTACTCACCCAAAAGAAAGGAAGGCATGATTGAGTTACGCCTATTTGAGTTCTAATGTTTTCATTTTTGCTTCGGGTTATGATTTTTTTGTATGGGCCTTTAGGAAAATTTTACCTCAGAAATTAGTAAACTTTTTAATTTTGCGTCAATGTCTCAGACAGAAAGAGATTTGTCTTAATGAAGCCTTTTCTTTTCTTTCTTTTGTTGGTTGTAGTTTCTTTGGTAGGTGGGGGTGTGGCTGGATCTCACCATAATTCCCAATTGAATCTTTGATCGTCTTGGTATGCAGTGGAACTAGTATAACTGAATCATCATCACTTCCATTATTTACATTATTCCTTCCCGAAAATCTGCGGCTATTTATGGCAATTTACACCTGCCTAAAAGGGCACAGGCTTTGTCACGGCGAGAAACAGCCGTCCCCTTTAATCCGAACAGATGCCAGAGTAAAACAACAGGATGGCACTGAGTGGCAAGAGCATATGACACAGTAGCATAGTGACAATAAAACTTTTCTCCTTGGTTATTCAGGGTTCTAGAAGATCATTATACAACAAAAAGATCCACCATAGAATTAATACAAGTGCAAACATGATGCCAAATTCTAAAAAGTCAATCTGCTGTTATCTCAGCAAATTATGGTGAAACATCACTCAACCACAGCCAGCAAGTCATTCTCTTTAACGAAGCAATGCCTTTCATCTGTTCCCAAATCAACCTGAAACAAACACATACATATGCATTCAGAGTGCACCTGATTATAATTGCAATAAACAAATTCATAATTATTTCGGTACATGACAAAATTGAAACACCATTAATGTTGATTTCTACGACACGGGAGGGAGTCCCCTCCTAAATAGAGGTAAGCTGCTCACCTCATACGCACTAATGTCAGAAAAAAGAACCTGCATTAAGAGAAGAAGCATATACAGCTTTAGATATGTGAAAAAAGGAGCACACAAGGAAATCTTGAGAAGAAAATTTTAAGTTATAAGTGGCATTACCTTCTTTCCAGCATCCACTTGCCCAACATCAGCACCAACTGTGAGAATCTGAGGGAAAATATAATAATAAAATTGGAGTATTGAATCCTGAACAATCATCTACCAAAACCAACAAACACACAAGATTTGGCATCTTACCTCCCCCATCAAATATCGTTCAAATTTAACAGCTGCTTTTGGCAACAACACACCACCAGCTGATTTCTATTGCATAAAATAGATCATCCTTCAGCATGAGAAAGCATGATAGGGAAACTCGTGCAATTCAACGTACAAAAGAAACTGACGATCCAGTTATTGTGTCGTAAAAAAACTTTTTAGTGTTTAGAATGGCAAAGTTACAGTCAACACTCTCTAGTGGACCTCTCAGTAGGATTTGAACCCAGATGAAACTTCAGTTCTTGATGTCAAAATTGGATATGTAGTATAAAAATAGAGAATCTATTCTCTTTTTCCTTTTTCCCAAAAAGCTGATTTGGAGATTGTGTAATGCTTACTCTCAAACTCTTTGTTTATCTTTCTAATTAGGTCAATTTAAGACTGTCACCTTTGCCACTCATAAATAAATAGTATCAAATGAAACATCACAGACCAAATATTTGAGAAAGGTCTACTCCCCCCAGAATGCGAGATAATTTCGCAACAACACTGACTTCCTAATTGGTCTTAACTGAACGGTAAGGTTACTATCACATTCACTATCTTAGAACAAACATTATTTGATAAAATGCGACTTTGGCTTTCCATTCGAAAAGGAGAACAAAAGCTGAAACTTATACTCTATTTTGTCAAAGCAAAAGACCACTGTGGTAAATCCTGTTGAATTCCAGTTTGTTCTCCAGTAAACAAGTCATCATATGGTATACAAAGATTGCAAATTACTACGTTGACATAGCAAATCCATAAGCATAGGTGGATTCATAAACTATATAGCAATAAAGAATCTATTCCCATTCGTTGCAATAAAAACATCTATATCACATGAGATAAAATACAATAACACGGACATTATAGATAAGGGCAAACCTCAGGTAACTGTTCGAGACGGACCAGGACTCTGTCGGCTTGAGGAACAACCTAAAAAATAGAAACAAAAATAAGTACATTAACAATTAACATTGGAAGACCCATCTAAAAATATAAACTTAAAATGGTCGGCGAGAGCTAAATTTATATAAAGATTAAAGAAAAATTGAAACCTTTGTGGGCTCCCATTTGGTGGCAACTGCATTGACTGTCAGGGTTTGTGTTCGCAATCCTGTAAAAAAAAAAAAATCCATATTTATCGAGTAAAAGTGACGAGAAAAAAGACAAAAAGATCAAATTGAAGGGTGAATAAACCAACCAAGTAGCCTACGGTTAGAACGCGAAGGAATGTTAGTTTTGTTGAGAGAAAATAGAGGAGTTGGTACGGTAACGAAAGTAGCCGCCATGGATAAGGAGCGAGTATGCAAAACAGAGCCAACTCTGCGAAAGCCAACGCTTTTCCTATTTTTATAAGGCCGTGTAGGGAACCTGTTGGTGCGTGCGAATGTATGTATGTATGTATGTATGTTTGTGCCCATCGCCATTTCTGTAAAGTTCTAGAACGTTCTTTATTTATTTATTATTTCTTTAATATTAACCTTTTTTTTTAAATGTCAACACAGCACCGATGAGAAAAATTATCAATTTCATTTTAACGCCTCAGTTTTTTTTGGTATATCAAACCGTCATTAGGAATTCTGTTAATAATTCAGATCGACATAAATTTTTATTTTTTTTAACCAATTAGTCAAAAGTAACATAATATTTAACATAACCTATGATAAAAGTATATTTTATCTTTAAAAATTCAAAAATGCGTGGAAAATTATGGAGATGCTATTTGCACCCCTCCAAAACTTCCATAAAACCCTTTTTTCGGAGAATACCCCATTAAATAACTTTAAAAAATTATTTTTTTATCTCCATGTATATCCTTTTGTTCTTCTTAAATTAAACCCCACAATTGAGAGATTTCTTTTTTTTTTCATGCATAAATATATATTTTTCCTAACAGATTTTTACCTAATAAAAATTATATGATTTGATATTTAAAAACTCGCAAATACTACGTTATAAAGTTTGTTCCCTTTTATGTTTATTTTTAAGATAAAATTGTAACATATTGCTCAAACCTCATTATCAGTTATGAGTTTTCATTTAAATAATTTGCATTTTTTTAATTTCTCTAAAATTCGATTTCATGCAACTATTTTGGTGCTGATAATACTGACATGATGGGACTCCTTAACGTCGTGGGCAAAAAGAATTTGTCATTTACATAATAAAGGATTAGTCTTTACAGGATTTTGTTGCTTATGTTCTATAGTGTGTTTATGGAATTAAAATGGATATTCAAAATTTCTAGCTATTTGATGTGAGTTTTCGAGGGGTGCTGATAGCTCCGCTTTAAATTATTTTGTCCTCTAAAATGGAAAAATTTACAAAATCCATTATTTGTAAATTTGTCCTATAAAAAATAAAACAAAACAAGTAAAAATGATTGAGTTATAAAATTAATAGCTAAAAGGAGAAATTGAACTTAGAAATAATTTTTAAAGTAATTGAGTCATACAATTAAGAGAATCAATATCTCAAGTAAATTGAACCGACATTAAATATATTCAGATAAACTATATTTGATGAGTTCTTAGTACTAAAATGATATCATTTTAGCCTAAAAAAATCACATTAACGAAATACATTAAATATCCATATGACATCTATATTTCACTAATAACATTAACGATTTGTTGGTAAATTGATAAAAATTAAAAAAACAAGATTTGGTAGTAAATTACCTCCAAGAACTATTCGAGTGATTTTTAAGTAAGTATGGATCTATATAAAGAGTTAAAAAAAAAATTGATTTAGCATGTGCGCACCCCTTTGCCTTGAAGAAGAAAAAAATAATATTGAATTGATATATTAAAAAAAAATTTAAGTGGCCAATGAATAATTTATAATTTATCAAATACCTTTTATAATTATTAATAAGTTTTTACATCCAAAAATCAGTCAAATATATTGAGACTGGCACTGAGCTATAAGGCCAATAATTTAATTAAAATGTATTTGTATAATCTCAATTACATGCTTAATTTGCTGTCAATGTGGGTCCCCCTTAAGCATCCAGCAAGCATTTGAAAATCTGCCGCTACTCCATTTATTTTGCCAAAAAGTAATTAATTACACATTTACAGTTCAATCAACGGCTACTTGGGACCACGAGTCCCATAATTTGTCCTTAATCTCTGTAACACTTTTGTCCCTAACCTTTTTGCCAGCAAAATAAACATTTTCACCCTCTGATTTTTCTTTTCACACCATAACCAAACAAACATCCGTCTTGAATCGGCTGGAAAGGCAGTTTACCCTCTACTAATAAGCCTAGGGTTTTGTACTTTTCTTCTCACAAGAAGCCCAACATTTGTCATTGTTGGTTTGTTACAATGGCGAAGCAGCTCTGTTTCTTTGAGTGGATTGTGCTCTGCCATCTACTGCTCTCGGTTGCTGTTTGCTCCAACAAACATGGTAACACAGCTCTCCATTTCTCTTCGTTCAGTTTCTGAAACCTTGATAACCGAGTATTTTAAAGTTAGCTTTTTGCATATAAGCTCCTGGGCGCATGTGTTTTCTTGCTTTCTTTTCTGAAACTCAGCTTTAGCTTGTGTCTTTGTTTTTGCAATTGGATAATTTTGTTGTTTCTCATGCTCGCGTTGATTCTGTGAAAAATGGAGCAAGAGATTGGATGTTCAAAAGTTTCGAATCTTCAAAGATTTTAGTTAAATAATAGTTTACGACAACTTTAATTTGACACATCGCATCACAAAATTTTGAGACTAAAACGATTCCAGCAAGAAAAATCAAGATAAAATAGATGGCGTTTCATCTTCTACTTGACAAATCAGATTGGTTTCCATCGAGCAACCTCTGGATTTGAGAATTGGCATACCGAAAAGCAGGCTATACATTATTAAAGAAAAAATAATAATAAATACTGATGATGAAATACAATCTGTCATGGGAAATGGTTCAAAATTGAATTGAGATTTTCTTTTACTAACACAATACACCACTTTTTGTTGGTGGTTTATGCTATTCAAGAAAGCATGAAACTGGGTTGCTGTATGTGTAAACGCCTCAGTTTGGTACTGTAATCATGGCAGTGGGTAATCCATAATCAGGCCTCTGGATGGATGGCGGGACTGGCATATCAGTTTGTCATCACAGTTCAACAACACAAAAAGATGAATTTGACTTTATAACTAAGACTGCTCAGTGGGGATTGTGAGGTGATTCAATGCCCTGTTTCCTCAAAATAATGCCCGAAATCATTGTCATACTTCTTATTACTATTCTTCTCTACTGGTATAGCCTTCACCTGCTGAAGCTGAAAACTTCATCTCAATTGAGAATGCACATTACTTGGTGTTGTTTGACTTGATAGCGGTGATGGTAACTGTCGTAATGTTGAAGATAAAATGAGTAAAAAAAATTATCAATCTCATTTTTATTGTTTAGTTGAGACATAAATTTCATCTTTCTCCTCTTATTTCTTTCTCCTATCCTACTTTCCACTCATCTCTCCTCCTTACATTTTTTCAAACCAAACATGAGCAAACTGTTTGAGCAAACTGTTTTTGCATTCTTGATAAGTGGTTTAAGTAATCGGTTGCTCTTTGGCATACAGATACGGGAAACCCCGCAAATGATCTTGTTGACATGATTAACAACAATCGAACATCTCAAAAGCTCCCGAAACTGAACGACAGTCCTGGTCTTGGCTGCATGGCTTTACAATATGTTGAACTGTGCAAGGGGAACTGCTCTACCGGCAATGCTGTAAATTGTAAACCACCTGAAGATGACTTCACTGAAGTTTTTGCTCCCAACTGTGGTGTGGAGCTGCCCACTTTTGGCACCATAACCGGCCACATGGTCGGATGCAAAACAAAGTATCTTGAGCCAACACAAGCCTTTTCAGATGTTCTAGTGAAAGACAAGAAGGCATTATCCCTTCTGCGAAATAAATCGCATACTGAGGTAGGAGTCGGATTGGTTGGGTTCCACAAAAGTTTCTTTTGGTGTGTTTTGTTTAGTAACGGTAAGACAAATGCCACATTTGTTCTTGATGATCACGGTGAAGGGATCAAGCAGAAGAAAGGATGCTTCAGTGGAAGCACCTATGCTTGCAGTGATGGAGAGAAGACCAAGAGCGCTCTGTCCTTTAACAACATTTCGATCATGGGTTTTCTTTATATTTATCATATTCTACAAAATTTCTACCATTGTTGAGTGAGAGTTCAGAAAATGAGAGAGACAGTGCTTCAGGATTTTTCAGTTGATGAGCGTTACATTACGAAAAAAATCTTGTATAATACAATTTTCTCACCTTTCCTTATTTTCTTGACGAATATTATGAATGTTAACTTGAGATAGTCCACAGAATTCACACAGCAAAATCGTCCGCCTGGGAGGGTGTTTCAGTCGATTGACAAAATCGGTTGTTTTATTATATAATAGAGGCTTCAGGTCTGGATTTAAAATCTGGGAAGAGTTTATAACGTTGTTAATTGTCCTTCTTAGTGTTTTACAATGTTGTGCCAGAAATTAGAATTTGATGTGAATCCAATTTCAATTTAGTAAAAGGCTAGTCAGATATGTTGATTTAGTTGTTAGCCAAGAATGTGCTCATGTTTTTTTCATACGTTTGTTTTTGTCTTGGTCTGCTCCGTAAGTATTCGAGAATCCAGTTTCATTCAAGGGTAGGGTAGGTTGGTAGAGTGGCTGTTTGTAAGATTTGTTACAACTAACTGTTATATCAAATGCCAATGGGTAGTTTCCTTATCCTGTTCTTCTTACTGAAAAAAAAACTCCGCTTTCCTTCCCCAACATGATCCAATTCCTTCCAAACTGAAACCACTTACAATATCAACATTAAGAAAGGAGAGTAAATGTTACTAGTCATATGCTTGGCAACTCCCAGGTTTTGAGACTTAACCTAAAGAGAACATGAAACGAATAAAAGCAATTTCAATGAAGATCGACGCTTGTGCTACAAAAATAAAAATAAAATAAAATAATTGATACTTTCCCACTCTATAGATCACATATATTCAAGTCAAAATTAAATGATCCCATAACTGCATCATGTCCTAATTCAATCGAGCTTTCGAGTTCATCAAAATAACTAAAAAGTTTTAAGCGATTGACACCCAACCAACACCATTCATATCATTAATCAAAATTTTCGAAATTAATTAGATACACAATTGCAGTACAATATAATACCAACTCGTTCATAAATGATGGGTGATTTCTGGCACCTACCCGAATGCTCAATTCAATGTAATCTGTGTCATTTAATCATCACCACAAATTGTAAACAACTCAGTACCATGCATATGGTAATTCACAGTAATGATCAAAATTTGCAACCTAAAAATCTCAACCGTCTCGTATTGAACTTTGAACGGACGCGTGTGTCCTCTACTTAAAATCTATCGCTACACAAGATAAAAGGCATCCACAGACCAGTCCCCACTCACTTGAGGAGACTTAAATTTGACTGTATCCACTTCATTCATCGTTCTCAACCAAATTATTTATATATAAAAAAAAAAAAGCCAAAACAAATTATTTATAAAAAAAAAAAAAATTGGCCAAAACGGGGAATGTGGATGAAGCAAAAGAAACATAACAGACTGCCTGAGGTTTTAAGCCTTGGAAAAATAATAATGAAAAAAAAAAAGAAAAGTTGAATATTTACAAGTCATACCCCTGAAAACCAGCGAAAGAACTCGCTGATTTCTTCGCCAAGACGGTTGGTCTCCATGTCGTAATCTCCGACATCGCTCCGGCGACTGCTTCCGGTGAAGAATCTCCCGGAGCTCCCGAACGACATGGCACGTGACGAGATAGAGAAAGATAGCCTGTCAACGTAGTCCTTGAGCCAGCTCCTTCCTGCGGCTACCTCGGATGCTAGGTTCGGCTCTGAAGCTCCCTGAGCGCCAACCTCCTCCTTGTCGGAAACGCTCCCCCGGTGTATTTGGCTCGTCGTGATATCAGACTCCTCATCAACTACGTAGTCGAACGAGCCGAGAGAGTAGGAGCGTCGTTGCGGCTCTCCGGGTGGTTCATTACGGGCTTGACGGCGGCTGATGGAGCCGATCTCGAGCCGGAAACTGTTACTTCCGCCATCAGAGGAAGCTTGTATAGCCTTCATCACATCCGTTTCCGTGGCAATAATCGGAGAGCGGCAGAGAGGACACGTCAGATTGGACACCAGCCACGTGTCGATGCAACGAGCGTGAAACGCGTGGCAACAGAGGGGAAGAAGACGGAGCTGATCGTGAGGCTCGAACTTAAACAAACAAATGGCGCAATCTCCTCCGCTAGACGACCGGCGAGAGACTGAGGAGAAGGTGAACAGAGGGAGTGAGTCCATAACCGAAAATGCAGGATTATCAGGCGAAACGCGGCGGCTGGAGACTCGACGAGAGTCGGCGGAGGAGATGGTGGTGACGGTTGAGAGGTGACGGAGGCATCGGCGGTTGAGGTGGCGGAGGAGGAGGCAGAGGGAGACAGAGAGGAGTACGGTGATGACTAAAATTAAAATGATGATGATTAGGCTTGGTTTAAGATTCTCCATCGACGAAGAGTGTTGAGTGTTACTCTAAGTAAACAGATCGTACGGTGGTGGTGTCAACGATGATGATGACATTGGTGAGAAGGAGTGAAAGAGAAAGCTATAACTTGGCGCCGGTGAGTTTCTTTTATAGACAGAATAGATAGATACGAATACGATGTGGTCATAGGAGATGGACAATAATATATCTTCATACGTTGGTGCTGTGACCGTGCGAGAATGGAAATCACATGACGGTCACGTGAGAAGGGTGTCATTTAATTCTTCATTGAAGATCAAGATGGAAACTGGTAAACTGCCAAAATGAGATGAAGCGAGTAAATGCACTTTCTGAATTTTAAGACTCGAAGGCAAGGCAAAGCAGCTGTTCGAATAACAACATCCTTAGAGAAACACAAAGAGCGAATTCGGTGGGCTCATGCCATGTGTCGGTTCCTGATTTGGTGTTCCAGGCCCTTTGTAATATTTCTTTATTTTAACACCAAAACGGAATGTTATATTAGTCGAGATCTAATTACCGTACTCGTTTTGTTTTATTGGTTGACTTAATTATCGTTATTTATTAGATTACTGTAAGAACGAGCAACAGAATAATGCAGCCAGCTCCAGTTGCGAGAAAGGACAGGCAATGTTGCATGCTAATGCGGAGGAATGAACAGATTGGTTACGCAAGAAGCGCGGCTGATCCGTTATATATAATATGGGCACGACTTGCTCGCAACCTGAGTTAAGGAATAATTATATCTTCATATCGAAAAGAAAGATTATCATTAATAGGAGTAGACTCAGTAACATGATTCTCTAATAATCTTATATTTTAACTTGTTTAAGAATTTAATAGTCGCATGATCTCATTTCATGGTTG
Organism: Murraya koenigii; assembly: GCA_025617385.1. NCBI lineage: Eukaryota > Viridiplantae > Streptophyta > Magnoliopsida > Sapindales > Rutaceae > Murraya > Murraya koenigii. The sequence continues at coordinate 51,672,402 of CM046811.1, read as the reverse complement.
CGCGTGCGTGCGTGCGTGTGTACGCTAGCTACATACGATCTACATTGCTTTCTGCACACTCTTGGCATGTCCGGAAAGCTGATGGGATTGAGGAATCTCCGTAAAACTTATTTAAATCAAACAAATGATTTTGTTTAAGTTGGTCAAAAGAGACGATTATACCTTGAGCTATAAGCTCAGGGTCACACAATCGGGAAAAAGAATTTGTGCGGAATCGTATCTACCTCAGTAATGTGGTAGTGCCGTGGGTCTGGGTCTCGTAACACCGCGACGCATTGATATATTTAATATTAAATTTAATAAATTCTACAATAAAATTTTATCGTAAGTTTTACTTTTAAACCCGCCCCAGCGTTCTGCCACGTGACAGAACAGAACACCGTTGGATAGTCCCCGGGACTGCTTCTACACCAGCACAAGCAGAAGTAAAAGCAGTTTGGAAAAAAAAAAAACTTGGGAAATAGAAGAGGGACAACGAAGCATGATAAAGGAGATAAAAGAGAGACGTCGCTCCACCTCCGCGAATATATATAAGAAATACGACTTTGTTTCCTAAAAGAATGATTGATTCTTCTTAGTTACAGAAATTGACCAAGGGGAATGTTGGTGGATTTGTCAGAGTTATTCTTACCTAATACTCCTTTGCTTTAAGAAGTCAAAGTCTGATAATTTATCGAAGAGGATTAGCTCACCTACATGTTAATATGAAGGGTCCTTCTCCCTCCTTCAAAACCCAGTTCATTCAAACTGCAGCACCAATACCAAACCTCTAAAATCGATCATTAAATGGGCAAATTGCAACTAAATTAAAAAACTTTATGGGTTGCTCATGTTTGCGCGCAATTCAAAAATAAAAGTGATGATATATTTATTACATACAAACAGAAATAACCCAATCCCCCCTGGATTGCACCCTCTAGTCCAACAAAGCATTAAACTAGGATGTTAAATTCAGTTACCAACCTCATTTAAGGAGATAAATGGCCGCCCATTCACATTTTTTATTTTTATTTTTTTTCTTTTATCAGCAATAAAGGTAAAGTTGAACACTGTACAAAAATAGAAACACTGCTGCACACTTGCTTTTAAAGTTAAGAGGTTACTTTGCTTATTCTTCACTCTTGGCATGTCACTAAAAACTACGACATTGATCCCTTGTATTGAACAGACAGCTTTCACTCCTTATAATCTTTTCATAATGATCTATGTCATTAAAGACCAGATACTGAAAGTACTCATATCAACCACTTCATTCCTGCAATTTGGGGGTCTTTCCACCATCAATAAAAGTGAAGGAGAATGATATAATTCAGTGTGAATGTGATACCTCATACATGGAGAAGCCAATTATGTTCAGTGAGTACTTTAAAATCCTTAGTTTTTCTTTTACTCTACATGTGCAGAAGCTCAAGACAAAATTGAGCAACACACATTTGACTTCAGAAGGAGAAGAGGGAAAGAAAAGAAAAGAATCATAGCGTACTTTTGGGTCTACAACAGACGCGTACTTGTTTATGATTAGGTTGAGAAATATGCAAGAGAAAACACTAGAAAAAGTTCCCAAGTTGTGATTTGTACTAAGAGAAGCGAATAGGAAAAAGTGGCAAATCATCAAGAAACATTTTGCTTTCTCTCCAAAAAGAAGGTGATTTTAGATCCAATTCCTAACATTGTCAAATAAGGATCAATTTTAACATGAAATGACTACTAACTGACCCTTGTCCTTCATGCTAACCAAAAAGCAGCAGCAGAAAGAAAAATACATCAAGTGGATCGAACTGCTAAATAAGCAGCCATCGAGACAACTTTGCAACAACTGAATTGTTATATTCCTAATGTCATTCCTTTGATTGACAACATAAGGATGCCCGCAATTACTTATTTTTTCTACTAATACAAGGCCAAACAGGCAGCTAGCTCAGTTGCATCACTCGAAGTGCCCATTTTTACTCCTCAAAAGAAGCAAGAGGTACATCGATATTTTACTCCTAGCAGAAGAAAATAGAAAATTATTGAATAACCACATTCAAACGAAAGAACCTTGAAAATAGATGGCATAATTAGCCCATAATTGTGACCACATAATGTTTCCAGTGCTACGGACTTGCGCCCCTCTATTGGCAGCATCAATAACTAATTTATAAACAGGTAATGAACAACACCAAATATAAGATCTGACTGAATATCATGATGTCCTCACATGATTCCATGACATCGTAGGCCAAACAGCTCACTACCCAGTGAAAGCCTTCTTAGTTTGACTAAGTTAAAATAGAATACAAATTATTCATAAAATAAATCAATTATTTATAATATTTTATGAATAATTTGTATTCTATTTTAACTTAGTTTGACTATTTAGAATTTTATTCTTTAGGAATTGATTTATTTGAGCTTATTCATAATTTAGGTACGATCAGATGAATCTTTTGTAGCTTTTGCAAGCATACCTTTATTATTTTTTAGTAATTATTTATTGAATAAATATTTTTAATTTTCAAAAACTCTAGTTGATTTTTTGAGTTTAGTTAATTTTCGATATTTTGCAGAATCAACGAATCTTAAGTTCACGATATTATTTTGAATCAAAGTAAATTTAGACCGTTCATTTATTCTAATATTTTCAAGAATCAATGAAATATTAGAACATTCAACTTTCACTGCACCAGAGTGCCAGTCAAGATGCGGCCACTAATAAAAATAGTCCCACTAAATGGACATTTCTTATCAATATATGTGCCACTAATCAAGTTTGTTTAGTTGGCAACGTGAGAAATTAGAGAATTCAATTAACATGTATCAGACGTGAAAATGCTAAAGAACAAAAGGGATATTTATGAGAATCTCATATTGTGCGTGCATTCTAACCAGAATAAAGCTGAAGTAGGGTTTCAGCATAATTAAAACATTGTAAACCAAAAATATACTAGCAAAATAAATTTTATAAAACAAAACTACTCAAATAAAAGTAATACCTTCAATAGCCTCTCTGCGTGTCTTAAATCCCAATCAAATGCTCTTCCAGAATCAATTGCCACCATATTCAAGCCTATTACCTTTCTAGTTTTCTTTATATCTATATATATTTCGATAAGTTAGATAAATATCATGGTGAATTTAGATTTTTTCTTTTGTTTTTCTTTCTTGTTTTTTTAAGAAAAGAGAAAGGAAGGAACAAAATTTAGACCTTTTCAAACCTTAAAAAAGCATAGGTTGCTTCAAAAATAAGGATCGCATAAATTGCAATAAGAACAGGGTTCTAAGAGAATTTTTCCATTTAGAAAAACGATTTTATATTAATTTCTTATTAGGAGAGGGATGTGAATGATTTTTTTTTTATCTAATTTCTTATTCGAAGAAATGACAAGGGTGAGGTAGAATTTCTATCCCATCACCATTTCCCTATTTTCTCATTTAATTTTTATTTTTATAAAATTATTAAGGAATAATAATAAAATTTAAATTGTAAAATGTTAAAATGGATGTAAATACCAAATATCAAAATATTTATTCAAATAATATAAATACTAATTAATATAAAGACTTTGATATTATTTAGACTTAACTACAATCCAATGCCCACAACCATACAAGTTTACAATCCATACATCAAATTCTAAGTCATTCTTTCACACTCTCACTCATCATTTCTAAATTATTTGTATCATAGCCAGTAGTATGTCACGTCATCATCTTCTTAATTTAAATATCTATATCTATTTTATTTATTTCATTATTGATATAAAAGTAATTTCTTTTTCTATTTGTTTTAGGATTATGAAGATCGATGAAGATAATTATTTTGATGATTTGAGTTTATTTAAATTTAATAGATTGTAGGCTTATGAACATTGATTAAGATAATTACATTGTCAAATTTTATTTAAATTTTTATTTTAATATGATTAAATTAAGTTCAAAAATTAAAAACGTATCAATTATTCAGAGTTCGGAGATCTCTTATTATTATTCAGGATCTCCATCCTCTCTCCTTAAGCAATTCAGAAATGAATCTCTATCTTTTAAAAAATAAATAAATATAACAACATCAACAATATATTTCTCAAGTAACAAACAAAAGCTAAAAGCCTCTCAAACAAGAGAGAGGAATAAATGATAACAGTCGAGAAACAAAAAACCTAAATGGAATTCTTTGTAAGACAAAAGAAAAAGCATAATGGGTAGCAGTAGAAAAAGGATTCAATAATGAGTAAGCCTTTTGAAATCCCCTCAAAATTCCTCGTAAACACCCCCTCCTTTCAAGTTGAAACTACTTAAATAATTAAAGACAAATTAATTTATTTTTAATTTTGAATGAAAATTCAATTAAATATTATATAAATTATCCTTTTAATAAATTATTTATACTCACATTTCATAATTTGTATTTATATTTTAAGTTTTAGCTAAAAACATTTTTTTGAAAAAATTATAAAAACCTAGTTGTGAAAATAAAAATTATGTATAAAAGGAATAATTTAATATTTTTATGTATTTCATAAATAAAAACTTAACAGAACTATTTTTTTTTAGTGAAATTTTTTTTAAAATGGTTAATTTTAATATAATACGAGTTTGTTTTTCACAAATTAAACTGAGGTATTTTAGGAATAAAATTTAAAGGGGGCGTTATAGAGATTATGAAGGGGTGTTAAAATCTCACTCTTTAATAACTCATTACTGGGCTGAAATAATAATGGGCTGACCGATACTAGACGACGTAAAAATAGAAGAGGAATTATGGCTCGGCCATTTTGGAAGTCCACCAACGAAAAGTGGTTTCTATTTTGTTTGATCTACGACGATCGACGAGACGACTATCTCCTCCGAGTGCGAGTGCGACCATGTTCAGACGAGCACGAGCCGCCACAAGCCTCCTGAGCAGAGGAATTAGAGCTCGGCCATTGACGGTGGATGTTCCAGCTAGCCTTGTGGAGGCCTGGAGGATGGTTATGCCAAACATCGAACCACCTAAAACTCCTCTTTCTTTCATGCAATCTCGCCCCGGCCCCGCTACTCCCTCCATTCCTTGTAAACTCACTCTCACCTTCCTGCTTGCTTGTGCTTCTCGGTTAGAGGTCTTTTTTTCTGCTTTTCATTATTATTATTATTATTGCTGAAACTGAAAGACCCACGCAGACAATATTAGTAACGAGGCACACCTCTGGACTATTCCCTTAGGATTAGGTCTGTTAAAAGTTTGTACTGTTCCCTTCCCCATGCATTGCATGACAGAAGTTCAATATAGTTTTCTACTGACCATGTTATGATTGTTGAGAAATATTCTTTCAATGCATACATTACAACACCCAAAGCCAAAGCCTTTAGTATTGAGTCATATATGCTCTCTCCCTGCTATTCCCTGGTAGGGCTGATTTGTCACCGTCTTTGTTGAAAATGTTCAACTTCTGATTATCTGCAAATAGTATGCACTACCGATACTTGTTAAAGAAATACAACGACTCTAATGGTAATTTTCTTGTAGTTGCCACGTCCCTCTTTAATTCCCTTCTGCTTCTTCGGCTCAGGGAGAAAAGAGGAGATATATATATATATATAGTATAGGATTTTGTCTTTGGTTATGATGGTAGGGATATAAGGAGGAATGGAGGCACTGTGCTAATGGGTTTCTCACTTTATTTGTTTCTTGTTGCATTTTAGTGGCATGATTCTGTCTGTTGGATTGTATTAATAATAGCAATTAATTTGTCTTCTTAACCTTTTCATTTGAGTGGGGTTGTAGAATGATCGTGTTTTGAACTAGAGGGAGGTTTGATCACCACGTGTCTTATTTGACTTATTATTTGTTATAGGTTGACATGGTTATAAAGACTGTCAACAACCGGGCTGATGGGTGTGCTTCCTGGGCATGTGTATACAGTTGCAGAGTTTAAATCTGGTGTCCAATTAGTGCACGAGGGAAATGAAGTAACAAAATATTTTGTCAGCGTACAAACTCTTATCCAGATTGTTTGAGAAATAAATTAGAGTAACTTCGAGTAGAATATTATAACTAGATAGTTATTTGATGAGTTTAAACAAAATATTTTGATAAGGTGGTTGTCTGACTAGTTCAAGTACATCATCTCGATCAAAAGTTTATTTGTGAACTCGATCAGATTGTTATTTGGAGAGCCTAAACAAATCACCTCGACCAGGTGAGCAGATCATCTGGAACAGATTCTCTTGACCAGGTGATCGCCTGGTAACTTTGAGCAGAGTACTTTAACTAGAAGATAATTCTAATTACCTCGATCAGATATATACAATAAACGATAATTATTATAGTCATTACTATGACAATTATTATGATAAATGTTATTATGCTTATTGTTTAAGTGATCATTATTATGTTTATTATGGTGGTCAATAGTACATTAATTATTATAATTATGAGAGTTATAACAATTATGATTATTTTTATTATTATAATTATTTAAGGGAGATCTTCCATGGATTTTAGGATCTTTTCCATGAGAGGATAGACTCTTCTCCTCTAAGAAAATAAATCATTTTTCTTGTTCATTAGACTGAGAAAAGTCTTCACTTGGAAGGTAATATGAATTAAGCTACTAAGTGCGTGGCATAAAATTACCCATAAGAAATCCGATTATTGACTTGAGCGTCGAATGGTTCACGCTAGAAAAACTTCCAGCGCCTCTGATCATCTTCTGTAGTTTCAGGTGATTATCATTAGTCTACTAGTAGTTACAGGCGACCGTGGTGATTGGCAAGCCGTTTTCCCAATAAACAAATATAATGATGACGCTGAAATCAGGAGATCTGCTCGACGTAAAGGCGAAGAGATTTTCTGCGTCAACATTTGGTGCCGTCTGTAGGGATTGGTACAAAGAGTCATCATTATCTCTACCAATTTGAAGCAGAAGTGATTAGCATATATGTTTGATAAAATATTATCGAGGAGCCAAAAATAAACCCAAACTCAGGTTCTATTTCAATTTATTTAATATAAGTATTAAACTAATTGAAGTGCATGAATATATGTAGTTAATTATTGCTAAATTACTATTATGCATAGGAAAATATTAAATATTAGAATATCTATATTTATTTTTTCGAAACAAATGTTTATAATTCACATGATATAATTTCCAATAGTTGTTGAGGCCAAGTGCTAGCATCTGGTTAATTCTAATTGTTTCATTGAGCATAAAATACTTATAGACAACTAATAACAGAATAGCATATTTTTTACATATAATGTGAGCTTTAGTACGTATAACTTTGAATAAAATGATGCAATAAAAAATTTATTATTTGTTTTTCTTTTCTTGTCGAATTTTCTCTAAAGCTATAAGATTTTGAACTGATAAGGTTAGAAGCCTTGAAATATTCTATAGATAAGGCCTAAAACCTTAAACTGATAAGAGTTGCTTGAAGTTGCCCAAGTTAGTAAATGGTTAAAAAGCTTAAAGTCTTAAAGCCTGTTCGATGTGAGACATGACTAATAAAATTTGCTTAGGTGTACTCAACTAGACGAAAAATAAACAAATAACCAGTTTCAAAAATATTTTGTCAAAAATACTTTAAGGCAAATAGAAAGGCTTAAAGTTTCAAAGCCCGCGCGAGACAAAAGTCGAAGTTTGCCAAAACTCATTTGAGTAAAATTAAGCTCTAAAAACATGATAAGGGCAGAAGTCTCAAAGCATGCTCAATGTGAAACTAAGAGCCAAGTTTATCCAGAATAAGGCTTGAGCAAATTAAACTCTAAAAATACGATAAGGCCAAAAATCTTAGAGCCTACACGAGGCGAGACAAAGAGCCAAACAAAGCCATAATTGGCCCGAGCAAATAAAACTCCCAAAGTAAGTTAAGGCCAGAAGTCTCAAAGCCTGCTTGAAGTGAGACAAAGAGCCAAGCAAAGCCAGAATTGGCTCGAGCAAAGTAAGCTAAGGCCAGAAGTCTCAAAGCCTGCTCGAGGCGAGACAAAAAACTAAGCAAAGCCAGAATTAACTCGAGCAAGTTAAGCTTTGAAAGTTGCTAAGGCCAGAAGTCTCAAAGTCTGCTTGAGGCAAGACAAAGAGCCAAGCTAGTCATAATTAACTCGAGCAAGTTAAGCTCTAAAAGATGTTAAGACTAGAAATCTCAAAGCCTGCTCGAGGCGAGACGAAGAACCAAGTTTATTCAGAATGTGCTCAAGTGAATTAAACTATAATATAAGGCATGAAGTCTCAAAGCCTAATTAAGGTGAGATGAAAGTAAAAATTTTGCTAAAAATTTATTAATTCAAGCAGATTTAAGCTCTTAAAAATACTTTTAAGGCAAATAAAAAAGGCTTGAAGTCTCAAAGTCAACTTAAGGTAAGATAATAGTCAGAAATTTATCCATGTATGCTTACTTCCTTAAAAGACGAACAAATAACCAGTTTCAAAAATATTTTTTAAGGTAAATAAAAGGACTTGAAGTCTCAAAGCTCTACTAAAGGCGAGACATGAGTTATAAATTTGCCAGCGCAAGCTCGACCAAATACAACTGAGCAAATAATCAGCCTCGAAAATATTTTTAGTGAAACAAAAAGACTTTAAGTATCAAAACATGCTCTATATGATTACACAAGTAGAAAAATAGTATAAGGCATGTAAAGGTCTTGTCTATGATGCGCTAATTTAAGCAGTTGGAACTAATTCACCTCGAGGTCACTTTAAACTTTATATAATTTTTAGTTCTGATTCGTTAAAACTCTCAAAACTAGAAACTAGGGGACTTGTGTTTGAGAAAGAGATCAAAGTGACCTCGAGCAGACTATTATGACCAGATAATTATTTGATAAACTCGAACAGAGCACCTCGACTAGGTGGTTATCTGATTAGCTCGAACACATCATCTCGACCAAGAGTTTATCTATAAACTTAACCAGATTGTTATCTGGAAAACCTGAACAGATCATCTCGACCAGGTGAGCAGATCGTTTAGAGTAGATTATCTCAATCAGGTGAGCAGATCATATGGAGCAGATTATCTTACCAGGTGATTGCCTGGTAACTTTAAGTAAAACACTTTGACCAGAGAGTAATTCTAATTACCTCGACTAGATATGTACAATAAATGATAATTATTATGGTCATTATTATGATAATTATCATGATAAATGTTATTATTATTATTATTTAAGTGATCATTATTATGTTTATTATGGTGCTCATTAGTATATTAATTATTATAATTATGTAGGGTTACAACAATTATTATTATTTTATTATTATAATTATTTAAGGGAGCTCTTCTATGGATCTTAGGATCTCTTCTATGAGAGGAGAGACTCTTCTCCTCTAAGAAAATAAATAATTTTTCTTGTTCATTGGACTGAGAAAAACACTCAGTTGGAAGTCAATATGAATTAAGCTACTAGGTGCGTGGCATAAATTACCTATAACAGACTCGATTATTGACTTGAGTATCGGAGGGTTCACGCCGGAAAAACTTTTGGCACCTCTAACCATCTTTTGTAGTTTTAGGTGATTATCGACAATCTGCTAGTTGTTACAGGTGACCGTAGTGATTGACAAGTCGCTTCTCTAATAAACAAATATAATGATGATACTAAAGTTAGGAGATCTGCTAGAGGTAAAAGCGACGAGATTTTCGGCATCAACACGGATATAATTGCTGAGGCTGAACCACTTGAACAAACTGATCCAAGCCTACTTCAGAAGAGACTCACTGAGTTTACCCATAAACTAAGCTCAACCTCAACCGACTTGGAGAAAGCCGAAGCCCAAATTAGAGTTGAATGTGCATGGTGCCCTAAACTCTAAACTCTGCTCTCACTTGTAAGTGTTAGTGTTACCAATCATTTTGCTCCCCGTTAAGTTCGTGATACGAAGCCAAAAGTTTGTCTGAAATTCTGAACTTGTTTTTTGTGTTGTACAAAGATCTAATATTAATAATTTTCGTCTCAGATTCTTTAATAGGCTTGCTGCTTACTTACTACTGCCTATGAGAGTGAACACGGGCCTGCATGTTTGAGTTATTAAGGTTGGACGATTATAGTTTAGAAATTATAATATTAAAATATTTAATATTAAAGTTGGGTAGTTATAATTTTATGATTGGATAATCATAATAATTAATTTTTACGAACGTTTTAAGATCTTATTCCCCTCCAGCAACACCAGTTTGACATTACCTCGTTTATTTTTTTATTTTAAATAATTATTATTATTTGTACTGTATAAATAATTAATGATAAAAAATTAATTAAATATTTGATAAAATTTATTTTTAAAAGTATTTGTTAACTTTAAAGGTAGTCACATATATTTTATAAACCTTACTATTAAAATACTATAAAATATATATAATTAAATTATACATATTATTGAATAATTTTTTTATACATTTATAAACATATATGTAAATTATTTTTTTATTGTGTATGTATAATAAGTGATACTTAAAAGTAAATATTTCACATTATTAATTTTATTTCTTTTTTATCTTTTATGAATATAGCTAATAATAATAATAATAATAATAATCTCTTTAAAATTAATTATTTTATTTCTTAATAAGCAAGGATAATTTTATGAATATTTGACAATACATTCCGTACCTTGGTAAAAAATCGATCCTTGTTTACCAACTACACATTGTCTAACCAAATCCAATTCTCTCTTGTTATGTTCCTCAAAAAATCCGATTCATGCGAATTCTTCCCCCAACTAACGAAGAGATCTTGGCGGAATTGCCACGTATGAAATTGAGCACAATTTTACAAAAAAATAGCCCATTTGTTTTGTTTCTCAAGAAGAGATAGGAAAAATACTCAATATCATTTGATTGAATAGTTGACCCAACTCCTTGTTGTTTTGTTTGAGGAAACCCCCTACTTCAATTGGTATTTTTTCACTAAAAGCAAACATGAGATAACAAATCCAGTCTTTCACTAAGATAATATATATGAGAATATATATGAAGCTGTATTAAATATAAAATTAATTCTCAAAATAAGATTATGAAAAGCTAATCATTCCCTACTTTTCAAAATATACTATTGAATGGAGTGATTTTATTAAAAGTTATTTATAAAAAAATTTACCAAATATTAAAATTAATTTTTAGCTTTTCAATGTCAATTTTGAGTCTTCTAAAAGTAATTTCAAATGGACCCTAAGAACCCGTTAGGAATCACTTTTGAGTCTCTCAATAGTGATTTTAAAAAAGTTAAAAATTAAGTTTAGTGTATGTTAAATATTTTTAAAATCACTTTTGTCAAATTGGCTGAACCTAAAAGAAAGAGTAGCTTTTTAAAATATAATTTTAAGAATTAGTTTTATACTTAATACAATTATACATATATCCTCACACAAATTCTATAAATTTAAAATTATTCTTATTTCATTAGAAAATAAAAATTATTAAATTTAAAGAGATTGTTATTATTATCAATTATATTAAAATAATAAAATATAAATTAAATTATATTTTATTTAATCAATTATTATATATACACAATAAAAAATAATATATACATATGTTTATAAATATGAAAATAAATTTTATTTAATATTATGCTTATTTCAATTATTTATGTTCTTATATCAGTTTATCAATATAATTTACCAAATACATATAGTTTTTTTAAAACTCATGATATTTTTAAAAATAAATTTTATCAAATATTTAACTATTTATTTTCAAAGATGACTATATTTACAGAATGGCTAATATCAATCGTTTTAAAAACTATGGACTTATCATATTGACCCTAAAGACATTGTCGCGTGCCAGCAATTCTTAACTTTTTTTTGTTATATTAAACTACCAAGATTACTTTTTTGGGAAACAAAAAAGACTACTGGTTAGAAGTAACGATGATAATGTGTGCTGCCTACCACTGAGAATTTGTCGTTACTAAACTTACACACATAAAAAGTTTAAATTATCAAACCCGCAGCATGTTTTATAACAATTATCAAACACTTTGGCAATCTGTAACAAGTTTTTTACGACTTTCCACGTTTAACCTCACAAATATATTAAAAAAAATTAATAAAAAATTATAATTATAAAATCTAAAATATAAATTTATAATAATCACTTAAAAATCCGCATAAAATACTCATTTTTAAATTTTATCAATATAAATGAGAAACTATTCAAATAAAAATAAAGCATTAGTTAATACTAAACTTTCAAAATTATAAAATTTATACTTATTGAAAACTTATTACGTGTGTATGGAAATAGCAGGGTATGTGGCTGTAGTGAGTTACTTTAGGTTTAGGAATTAAGTAGTGGCGAGGCTAAACGGAGGCTGACTGGGCTATAGCCCTGGTAGCTTTGTTAAGATTTTGGGGAAAAAATATAGTTAATTATATATATATATATATATATATATATATATATATATATTAAAATTTGTTTTAACATAACAAATTATAAACTGCGGTGGTTCAACATTGACAATTAGCTGCGTTGATGGCTCCCTGAATTGGATCCGTCGATGGATAACGACCATAGATGGTTAGGTAAGGTGAGTCGACTTTTAAATCTCGATGCGAAGGTGGCACCAACTTAGGGTCCTGAGTTCAGAGAAGAAAAGGGTTGCTTGTTTTACAAATTTGGGGGAAATCACAAGAATAAGAAATTATCTTACTTTGGCTTTTAAGAAATAGCAATTTTATTTTAATTTTTTAATAAGAGAGGGGAAGACAGAGGGAGATGACAATGAACAAGTTTTTGTTGCCTTTTTATTTTCATGTTATAGTGCAAAGTCATAGGGTTTGCTTTTGTTATAATTTATTTTTATTTTATAGTCTAAATTCAAAATTTCACTGCAGTTTAATCATGAATTGTAATTAAAAAAATTTTAGCCCACCCTAACAAATTGTGCTAGCTTCTCCATTGGAATTAGAAAAATTAAGTCATGAGTAATGTAACTTTAGTACATGTATTTATGATTAAATTTTTTAATATAATATTTACGATTAAAATTTAAAAAAATTATGATTAAAGTTCAAAACTTAAGTAATTAATAAATTAAAATAGAATACTAATCGATAGATGCCCGCATAAATATCCTTAAATTTTTTAAATATCAAACTCACTCGTAAACCGTAACACACAAACATTTAAAATATCGAACCTATTTGGAATCCAAAAAATTTATCCATAACAAATGGGTTTCTGTAGGTGGTTTAAGTAAATTTTTGCATTTTAGGGTAATTTTACCATTACCAGTTAGACGGAACAGGTCGACAAAAGTAGCTGTTGGACTTGAATATTGTAGATTGTGAAATAAAGCTAAGAGGGAAATACTAAAAATAAAAAGGCAAAATCTTAATGTGGTTCAATAATTTGATGATTACACAGGCTGTGTTGTCAGCGCATGTGTGAATTGAATAATTAAGTCAGAAAAACAAAAAGCAAAGTGACACAATATCTAAGGTGGTTAATTAATTTTATAATAATATTATATATTTTAATTTTTTTTATTTTAAATAATATAATATTTATTATTTATTTATTAAAATAAAAATAAATTAATTATATTATTAATTAATTAATTAATATTATTTAAAATAAAAATTTTTAAATGTGTAAAGTTAGTCTTAATTTTAAGGATGCCAATTTTGCTTTTAAACATCTGTTTCATGCGCCATTGTCATGTTCCAAGCTTGGCCTTGTCGATCGCAACTCAGCCACTGATTTAAAAATCGACATCAGCTCACGCTCCAACGTGGGAGAAGAAACGCAATTGATACCCTTCAATAATTGACGTCACATCACAGTTTATCATCACGGCACAGTGAACACCGTTGATTTAACTGACCTTGTATCCTGACCGTTAACAATAACACAGAACAATAGAACCTTTTTTTTTATTCTGAATCAATTGACACGTAGCACGTGTGATTAATTATAGGCTGCTGTGCTGTTGAACTGAGGAGAATCGCACGTGTATCGGGCAATGTTTAGAGGAGCTGCCCGGTTTATCGGTCAATTTGGTGTGGGCCAGAGAGGACAAGGACCTTGGAAAAGAACCAGCAAGATTATGCGCCTGTTGGGTCCCAGCATTGAATGCCTGTGTTTGCTATCGTGGGATCTGTGGGTCCTACGTCTAATCAGCTCCGAGTTTGGTGCTTTTAACTTTTTATTATTTTTCTAGGGCATGCGGGGCCCTATACTTACTCAACTCCTAGTTGGAGAAAGTAACGACAAGTGGTGGTCCTTCGACTCTAGAGAGATCATGAAGGGTCCGCCTGTAATTATTAATTCTGTGGCCCACCGGTCTTTTAGCGTTAGTTCCCGAAGTCTAGACGTTTTAACTTTTCCCCATACTTCCATATTTTCATGTTTACACCCCCACTAAATTCGTATGTTGATTTTCGCCCGAAAAATTCACATTTATTTGCTATTCTTCATACCTTTTATCTCATTTAAAGTTTTTCTTATATAAGTATTACTTAATAGTTATCATAAGAGCTTAGATAGTTAAGTGTGATTATTTTTCATCACTATTATAGGACATTAAAGTTAAAGCCCTGACATGTTTATAATTTGTTAAATTTAAATTTTTTTCTTATCAAACGACTATCTATAGTATAATGTATTTCCTTAGAAACATCATTTATGTAAAATTATTTTTTTTGAAAGACTTTCATTTAATAGTCTATTGATTTTACTACTATTTGAAGTAATTTCAAAATATATTATAATTTAATTAACTTTTAAGTTATTTCGTGGTCTAATGAACTTTCTTAAGTCTCTTCTTCGTAATCAAGCCGAAGCAATGATGATGCTAACTTATAAGTATAAAAAAAAAAAAAAATTCGTTAAGAGAAGTATTGTACATAGAATGATATTACTTGTCTATAAAAATAACACATAAATCATTCAACAATTTGATATTTGCATCATCAAAATAAATTATTAAATTTTAGGTGGTTTGAAGATAAATGTTTTTAAGCATAATTTATTTATAAATTAATTTGCTTATGACATTATAAAATGTATCGTACATTGGAACATTTTCAAATTTCAACTTAGAACATCCATGCCTACTGTTACCACTTTTCTACCCATTTAATGGTTTTATTTTAAAAAGAAATCAAGTTTGAATATTTTTTTTACTCATTTTAAAGCTACCAGTCTAACACTAGCACAAGCCGTACAAAATAGAAAAGTTGAGTAATATTTCTATAGACCCATTTAGTTTTTAGATTACTTTAGATGAATTTTAAATTATATTAATTGTAATTTAGCATGCCTTATTTCTTTCAGGTGACCGTCTAGGTGGGGAGAACAGAATCTTGTGTAGGCAAAAACAATGACGAAGAAATATACAAACCGACTAACCGGGGGGCCAAAATGCCAAAAGTAATACTAGATATGTTGCCAAAAGCAAGAAAAATTATTAATTTTTAATTTTAATGAAAGGGAGGCATCATAAATGCAGTGGGCCAAGAGATTGAACCGTCCGGATTTATGATAATCGCCGTTGGCTGTAACTTGTAAATAACCTTCCTTCGTATGACGTTTTACTTAACCAATCATATTCAGTGACGTGGACAAAGAACAGCGTTATTAGCGTAGTCGCTAATGCACTTGATTCTCTCAAGTCAACTTCCTTTTTTAGGCCACGATGCTATAAAGACAGCTTCCTACTCTCTTTCCCATCTCCCCCAACAACCTATTCAGTCTTCTATTACCAACCCCGCCGCACATCGGAGCAGCCGGAATCCGCTTCCGTGAACCGAGTCATATTCACATCGGCGATGTCTTACAATAACGTCGGATGCGCAGATTACCAGGAGCCGCACTTTCTTGATTCTTGCTTTTTGTGCAGCAAGCCCCTTGGATATAATTCAGACATCTTCATGTACAGGTTAGAATTTAGATGCAATACAATCACCTTGATTTTAGTCCATTTCTTTATGATTCATATGAAATCTAGTTTACCCAGATGTGAATTTGCGATTCATACGAAATCATACTACTTTTTTTAAGAATTAATCAAGTGAGGCTGCAGCGTCATATAAATCGATGATATTCAAGTTTTTCTTTCTAATCTTGAGAAATTGTTTATTTGTTTGATTGGGTCAGGTTGATTACTAAAATACGAAATTTTGATGAATTTTTGCAGAGGAAACACACCGTTTTGTAGCAATGAGTGCAGGCAAGAACAGATAGAGGTAGATGAAGCCAAAGAGAGGAGCTGGAAGAAGTCATCTTCTTCTTCAGCTAGAAAATCAGAATCAAACAACTCAACACCCAGCAAAACTGTACGGACGGGTACAGTGGCCGTGGCCTGATAAACTGATATGAACTCAACTCCAATTGAAAAAGCACTATATTTTCGGATTTTGTTATTTTTTTTAAAAAAAAAAAAAAAGAAGTTGAAGGAAAGAGAAATCCCACGTAATATGATCAAGGATTTGATCTGTAAAAGCATGAATGGTGGTGGGAAGTCGGCGAAAATGAGATCAATCAGAGTTTTTTTGCTTTTTCTATTTTGGGTTGAGTTTTTATGAGGATTAAGAGGAACCAGCATCCTTTGAATGGGATGATCTGTGTTTTTTTTTGTGATGATGTGATGATCTTCGTGTTAATTTTTCCCAATTCGAAGCATTCTGGAGCAATCAAGTATGAATAAGAGACTTTGCTCATTTCTTTATCTATACTAACCTAATTTGAGATATTTGAAAGAAAGGCTCCGTGGCTCGTAGCTGTGCTACCCCTAACTTACCTCATAGTCTCTATTGTTTCTTGAGAAACTGGAAGACCGATTTTATTCCTTCACACTCAGTCTATTGATTCAGTTTTGCCGTTAAAATAGCTTGATATTACGTTTGCATTAATGATATGTTGTTTCAAACATACAATTAGCCACATGTATATAATAAAAATAAAATATAACTGGCATAAACGGTTAGGCGGTTGCCGAGGGGTGACTACAAACATTAACTCAAAAAGATTTCCAGTCTTTTGTTATTATTATCTTAGCCCTCATCTGGGCTGTTGGATTGGACTTATGTCAGTAGTTTGGCATGATGACGTCAGCAACTTTAAAACATAAATTAATTAATTCACCGTTTTAGACTTACAGTTCTTGCGTACATTAAGATAAAATTTCAAACACCAAAACACCACAACAAACCAGGTGATTAGTGAGTAGAGTAATTACCAAATTTTATTATCCCAATTTCATGATGTATGTGACTAAATATAGTGTCTGTTATGTGCAATAATAAGTGCCACTTTTATTCTGAAATTGATCCCAACACACGTTATTTTCTATTATATGAAACACTAAAATAGATACTAATTAGAATTAATTACTATATAAAATTTTATTACCATTTAAGGACTTAAGAATGGTACGTTAAAGGGGATGAATAGTATATAACTTATGCTCATCAGCACCGGTCTAATGTACTAGATAATGTTAGCACAATTGTTATTAAAAGTATTATAGTAGTGGGGGATAAAATTAATTTATTACTATTGATATCATTTTTTATTGAGTAAGAGTGTTTCATTAATCTCGTATGATTACATTGTCCATAGCATGTATTACACGATGTACAACATAGTTTTCATAAGGTGCATTTAGCAACTTACATTACACTATATTACATTGCATTAAAAATATTGTTTGGATATAGTTTCTCGTTGCATTACGTTTTATTAAAGAATATGGCTAATACAATGAGAGGTGTATAAAATAAACTCATGGAAGGTCGGCTAGGTTGTATTGCATTGAACTTTTATTATTTAATAAATTCTAAATTGTTAAATATTAGTTTATATTTATATTTAAATAAATATAATATTTTAAATAACAATATATGATAGTAATAAGCTGAAATATCTAATAAACAAATGGTAATACGTTGTTTTATTTTTCATTGCATAGAATCATTTTACTATTGTTATATTAAGTAAACATAAATGTATAAATTTTATTTAATCATTTATTATTTACAAACACACTAAATTTAAATTAAACAATTATATTCGACAATATTATCCTATATTATAATAACAAATATTTAGAAATAAATAATATTATAATATAATATTATTAATAAATTACATAATATTTTATTATTTAATAATAGTTTAATTATGGAACAATTTTATTGTAAAAATTAATATATAAAATAAATATTTTATACTTAATTTCAGAAATTGATAATAAACTCCTAAAATTTTAATGAATTTTTAAAAATATTAACTTAATTCTAACGATAATATAAAATAATATGATTTTATATAACACAGTTCATAATGCACCAAATAGCGATATACTTTAATACAATACAACATAATGCAATATGTTTTACAATCCAATATATCTTAACTTTAATTATTAATGTCTCATATTATAACATTTTTTTAATGATTAAATAAAATAACAAAAAATCTAGCAACACTTTTTTGTCCCAGTTTAATTATATTGATTTTGCATTATTAATTATATTATTTTTTTGATTTGTAGATTTACTAGCATTTCAATTGAACATGCAACTATTCTTCAAATTTTATCGCTTAAGTGTAATTGATTTACAATATACCATATTCTTTTAAGGAAACTAAATTCAATATAGTTAAAATACTATATTTCAGTAATGATTTGAATTTGATTTGTTGCTATCAAAAGTGTTAATGTACTCCTAAGAATTGAATTAAAAAAAATATAGTTAGTCTAAGTACTATCTTATTCTATTAAAAAGATTTTAATTCTTTTACTTTAATTGATTCTATAACTTTACAATCCCTAAAGGCCTAAACTAGCACTCTTCATTTTTCTAATTTTTTCCCTTTTCATAAATCTAGGAGCATTCCATCTTCGACTTTTAATTTTTATCCTCCACAAATAGTCTTCAAAACATTTGATCCGATTGCCATCAGTCTAAACAAACCAATTCAGCCAGTTTCCCCTCCGTTACGACTTTTGGACAAATAAATATAATCCGTTGGATAAGATTTTAACACAATGAGCGGTTGAGATTTTTCGGATTATAAGTTATGTTTAACATAACTTAGGAATTGCCTTCAAACAATTACATTTTCTTATTAATTAATTTAATATATTTTCTACATATCACAAGTTATGATAAATGTGAATGTGAGAATTTATTTTCATCTTTTTTGTAGTTAAATGTTTAATTTTTATTTGTTAGATAATATTTATTTAACTTATGAGATGGTAACAAACAATAAAGGGAAGCTAATATATATAAGTGTGCGATTAAAGAACTGTTCATTAATTTAAGATTTAAATGTGAAGAAGAATAATTTATGTGATGTTTCATTTTCATAATTTTTGTAAAACTAGTTTGTTAGATGTATACATAGCCAAGCATTAAAAAGCTCAAAACTTATGATGATCATGATATTTAAATTTATATTCGGTCTTATGAAATACGTCTTCTATACTTGAAGAAAAATAAAAGTTAAATATTTTATCAAAATGAATTTCTTCTAGAGTATGTGAGTTGATTTGAAAAATCTTGAAGTATTAGAAACGTACGGAAAGTTTATATGGTCTTAATGTTATTTTTGAAAAACATTTAATCTTATTAAATTGATAAAGTGATTTCACATATAATTTTTGTTTTATGTTTCTAATAGTTAGTTTTTCGATATATTTATATAAACTCGACTCTAAATTATTTTTTTAGGTTGGTTTGAGCTACAACTTGATATTTCTATACATATATATATATATATTAGCTTCAATTGCTTATCCATGAAAATTTATACATATTTAAGTTATCACTTACTTATATACTATTGTGAATAATACATTTTTTGTAAGATTCATCGTTATCTTTCAATTCAACGATTGTAAGCATGAAAAACATTTGCATGAATAAGTGTGAGATATACATTTCAACATTTGAAGTTAATTGTACTTGTTTTTTAAGCCTCCAAGTATAAGGCTTGACGTGGAATCCTTAAGATTGAATTTATGGAGACATGGACATAATATGTGTTTGGGTAATATCGGACATGTCCCTCGAAACCCTTCCAGCTCGAGTAAGACACCCCGAGGACAGCTTAGCTCGAGGTCGTCCCAGGTCAAAGCTGTTCAAGGTCGAGAACCGAGCACTCCCTTCATGCTCGCAAAGAACGGGTCCCCGAGCACACTTTTCCTGCTCGCCGAGATTACGTCCACGAGCATAGCTGGACAAGACCCAACCCGTTTTCTCAGAATCTCGGCACACCTTTTAATGTCTGACCAGGGTCCCATATGGTGTGGTGGTGATACTATTGCCGGTGGCCGGCACATGCCTCCAATGAGTCATAATTCGTAGCGCACTTGCCCGACATGGTGATCTGGCTTCGTGAATCGGGTTAAGGGGACAGCCGCTCATCCCTAGGGAATATTCCGCCAATCCCGACTGTCAGAGGAACCCAGATACCACTAACGTGGGAGTGGACGACTGGAAATGGAAAGAGCGGGAAAAATGGAGTATAAAAGAAGCGAAGGGGAACGTTACAAGGGTTGGAAGAATTGAATCCATAAAGGGTTGAAGAAATTGATCCGGAAAAGGGTTGGAAAATCGATTCGAGAAAGAATCCGTAAGTTGATCATGAGTTCTTTCTAATTTCTCTTATCCGGATTCTCAAAAAACATCATATTCATTCATAAAGGGAGGCGAAAAATATCTCTTTCATCTTTCCGGTCTCCTCTATTAAAGGAGATACCAAAAAGAACAACTCGATTCATCGACTTGAGCGTCGGAGGGTTTCGCGGAACACGTCCAGCGACCCCGACTCTGTTTCGTGAGTGCAGGACCGAAGATCTCCGCTTACGAAGAGCAGTGAACAGGACGAAGAAGGCAATTTTGCTCGAGATCGAGCTTATCGCGAGCGAAGGATCGAGGCATCGTTTGAGCCATGAGCGAAGGTTCGAACAGTCCTGCTCGAGCTGCTTGGAGGCACTGTTTGAAGGTTCGAGGCACTGTTGAGGCACGCGGAAAAAACTGCATCAACAATATGTTATATAAAACATGTAAAAATTGTAGTGTTTGTTTTTTTCTACCCCACCTCTTTAATTTACCTACTGTATCTATTATTATTAGATTATGATAGTTGGTGTTATGGATTATGGTTCCTATTGTTGTAGGAATTTGTATAACTCAATTCACCCCTCTTGAGTTATTTAGGTGTAATTTCAAAACATAGAAACAAATATTTCAATTTTACTAATAATATTAATTTTGAATATTCAAAAGTCATTTTGATTTGTTTGAGCAACAATTCTTGTATGTTTTGGTTGATTTTATTTGCTTTTAAAGAAAATGGTTAAATTTGACATAATATTCTAGTAAATCGACATTCATTACTCCGTCGTTATAATTTGAAGACATTAGTTCACTCCTATATTGTTAATATATTTTCACTCCTATACTATTAATATATTTTGTTAGCTTATCAAGGGAGAAAAAATAAAAATCTATCTTATTTGTGCTCGAAATAAGATTATTTGAACTAATTAAAATACTATAAACTCTAGTTTTTTTAAAAAAATTATTATTGAAATGCCTATATAATAATTAGCATTAAGGATAAGATGATATGTTAAATAAAATAATTTTACTTCTTACAAACATCTTTAACCCATTCAATTTTAATTATAGATTTTTTTTTTGGGTTATCTATACCCATTCAATTTTTATTATAGATTCTTTTTCTTGAGTTATCTATGTGGGGAAAAAAATCTAGATTCTTGAACGAGCTGCAATCCAAATTTTATTATTATTATTTTAAATTTGTTTCATTATGCATTTCGACGCAAGACTTTATACATGACCTTGGCTAAGAGCATGAGAATTTTAATTGGCCCTCACTGATAATTCTTTCCATATCTCATTCTTCGATGACGCTGACAGAATTCGCTAGGTATGGAATTAAAATTGGGGGGCTTGCAAAATATTTTAATTAATTTATTTAGTAAAAGATTAAGAATTGATTTTCGTGATTTTCGTAAGGGTATATTTTACATTTAAGTAATATACAGAGTAAAACTATCACTTTCAAAAATTGATAAAGGTGAATTTCGAATTACTGCCCTTGTGAATTAATTATTTTTAAATTACTCATATTTTTAAAAATCTCAAAGTTATACTGATATTTGTTCAAGAAGATAAGACAAAATGGGGTGGGATGATGAAACTTTTTTTTTTTTTGTCTTCTTAATAAAAATAAGAAGAAAATGAGGTTTTCGAAAATATGGAGTTAATTTGAAGATAACTGATTCATAAATGGTATTTAGATATTAACCCTTTTGATAATGGGTTTAATTAATTGGCGTAAATTAAACAATACACACACATAGTTTCTGACTTGCATATCTGCAGCTTAGTTCGGGAAAGAGTTTCATCTTATTTATTGATTATTAATTAATATATATATATATATATATATATATTTTGGGCAATGAAGAAAACTTTTGTTGAAAGAACTAGATGACAAAAAATATAGAAACTTTTCTCAGACTGGATAAATATTTTCAATTTGTTTCTGGAATGGCAAAAACCCAGCGATCCCAAAGCGGGGGGCCCTCGCCTCAACACTATCAAGTTGGGTTTGGGTCGAAAGACAGAGACATTTAATCGAGTCGGGTCGGGGCATGTCCAGGACCCAAATCTCAATAGGATCGGGTTCCAAGATTGGATTTCGAACTTTTGATTACATGTTTAATATTGTGTATTTTGATTATTGACGGAGATGAATTTCCGAAGGAGTTGTTCTTCTGTTATATCCAACATTCTCATGAATGTTGGAGAATCTGTATTCACACCATTTTTGCTGCTCCCTTGTTTGATTCGTTGATGAAACAAAGCCAAGTTTATGTTTATTTTCTTGGAGAATCTGTAGTCTGTATCACGTAGCTGAATGCACCCTTTTCATTTCTAAATACATGTGTATAAATTAGTCGGGTTAGGGGTGTCAATTTCATGACTCATCGAGAAATAAATAAATAAACGACGCTACGACGGACATTTATTTCCTCAACTCCGCCGTCCCGCCGCTCTGTATAAGAGACAAGACAATCTAAAAACGATCGCCGGACAAACCAAAAACTTCGAATGCGCGCTAACGTGCGCCAAGTGCGCAGTGCTCTCAAGGTACATCATTCATATTCTCTTCTCTCTTTGGTGAAGCTCCACACTATGAACTTTCCACAAACCCTAAATCTCAGCACTTCCCCTCGTTTCTCTTCTTCAAATTTTGATGATTTAAATCCATTTGTACCTTTCTCTAATCCAAACTCAAACTCATTAACACACATAAATTCATATGAGCGGCGAAAAATCGTTGTGGGGCTATCGAAGACGGTCAAAAACGGAAAGGGATATATACTAAAAGGCTTGGCACAAAAATTCTGCCCATACTTCTTAGTGAAGATAATGAAACTATTAGAAACTCGTGAAACGGCATTTGCATTCTTCAAGTTGGTATTATGCGATGATTCCGAGTCTACAATTAGGTCTTGTTGCATTGCCGCGCATATTTTGGTGTCTGAAGATTTACGGCTTCTTGCACAGGATGTGGTTACTTGGGTTATTAGCAGAATTGGAGCACGTAGGAGTAAACATATGGTGGAGTTTATGTGTGGTGGTTCTCATCTATTCGGCTCAGATTTTCGGGTACTCGATACTCTTATGCGTGGCTATTTGCGGGTGGAAATGAGTATTGAGGCGATGGAGATTTTACATAGAATGAGGAAGGTTGGCATCACGCCGAGTGGGTCTGCCATTACTATTCTTTTTAAGTTGTTACTTAGGGTTGGTGATTATGGTAGTGTGTGGAAGTTGTTTAGAGATATGATTCGTTTAGGGCCTAGACCTTCTAATTATACTTTTAATGCATTGATTCTTGGGTTTTGTAGAAATGGTTGTATTAGAATTGGTGAGAGCTTGCTACATGTGATGCATAAGTACATGTGTGTTGCCGACGTTTTTGCCTATAACATTTTGATCAATGCTTATTGCATCAGAGGGAAAACATCAGATGCACTGTATTGGATGCATTTGATGATTGAAAGGGGCTGCAAACCAAGCACTGCTACATTTAGTACGGTTATTGACGCCTTGTGCAAAGAGGGAAATGTGATTCAGGCCAGGATGATTTTTGATATGATTCAAGAGGAGGGTCTTTCTCCAAATGTGGTCATTTATAATGCCCTCCTAAATGGGTATGTTAAAGCTAGGGACATTGATCAGGCAAACATGCTGTATGAAGAAATGAGGAGCAGATATATAGCTCCTGATGCTGTAACTTTTAACATTCTCGTTTCAGGGCATTACAAGTATGGTGGTATGGAGGATGGAGATAGGTTGTTAAGGGATTTGTCAGTGTCGGGGTTGCTTCCCAGTTGTACGTTGTATGATATTACAGTTGCAGGATTATGTTGGGCAGGTCAGTTGGATGATGCCCTGGAATTTTTTGAGGGTATGCTTGAGAAAGGAATATCCCCAAGTATCTTTGCTTTTAATTCTATTATCGCAGGTTATAGCAGGGCAGGATTAGAAGAAAATGCCTTTGAAGCATATAAAATTATGTATCAATTTGGTCTGACTCCTTCATCCTCCACGTGTAGTTCTCTGCTTGTGGGTTTGTGCAAGAAGGGGAAGCTGCAAGAGGCCTGGGATCTTTTGTGTAAGATGATAGAGAAGGGCTTTCCCATCAATAAAGTAGCTTTTACTGTACTGTTGGATGGGTACTTCAAGATAGGTGATCTGATAGGAGCTCAAAGACTGTGGAATGAGTTGAATAGAAGGAAAATTTTTCCTGATGCTGTTGCCTTCTCAGCCTATATCAATGGACTTTCTAAGGCTGGCCTGGTGGAGGAGGCCTATGGCATGTTTTTAGAAATGTCAAGGATAGGGTTTGTGCCAAATAATTTCACATATAACTCTTTAATTGCTGGGTTTTGTAACTGTGGGAGGCTAAATGAAGCATTGAAATTGGAGAGAGAAATGAGGCAAAAGGGTCTCCTTCCAGATATCTTTACCTTTAATATTATCATTAACGGCTTTTGCAAACAAGGCAGAATGAAGCCAGCAGTTGATGCCTTTATGGACATGTATCGGACGGGGTTAGTCCCTGATATTGTCACATACAACACTTTGATTGGTGGGTACTGTAAAGCATTTGACATGGTTAGAGCAGATGAGTTAGTGAATAAAATGTATGCTGGCGGGTGGGACCCAGATATCACAACCTATAACATACGGATGCATGGTTACTGCAATATACGAAAAATGAATCGAGCTGCAATGATGCTGGATGAGCTTGTTTCAGCAGGTATAGTTCCAAACACGGTAACATACAACACTCTGATGAATGGTATTTGCTGTGACGTACTGGATCGTGCTATAATAATAGCTGCAAAATTGCTGAAGATGGCCTTTGTTCCAAATGTCATTACTACTAATGTGTTGATGTCTCACTTTTGCAAGCAGGGGATGCCTGAGAAGACTCTATTGTGGGGCCAGAAGCTGAGTGAAATTTCCTTTGATTTTGATGAGACTTCCTATAAGATAATGGACAGAGCCTACCATAACATACAAGAAAACGCTGAGTTCTTTCGAGAAACATCTGAAAAGAGCCTTTTTTTGGATTTCCTCATGTACATTACATATGATTACTTCTGTAGAAACAGACCCAACAACAAAACCAGCCAGGCTTCCCTTAAATTAATTGAGCAATGTTCTGCTAGATCCTGAAATAACCTCACAGAACATGATTTCAGAAGTCTGTTCGTCCTGCTGAATCATTTATTGTCATTAGTGGGCATATTGCACTCTCAACGTTACCGGGGATTTTTGTGTGTGTCCAGTATTCAGCCAATGAAGTTACAAACAGCAGCAATTGGAAGATGCAGGCAAGTTCATTGAGATACTGAAGTGGAGATTGGTTCCTTTACTGAAATGAAAAGACAAATTGAAAATACGAGAGGGCAGAGGAAAGAAAGTGGCAGGTAAGGTAGAGGGCTTCAGTATAGCTCCTAAGGAGAGGTTTCATTTGACCACTCTTTGATAGTATGTATGTCACCTTCGTTAAAAATGTGAAGCTGCTGACATTATTAGATTTGGCACAAGCTACCCCTCTGGCAAATGAAGTTATGAGTTATTGTTTGTGGTGCTAATTTTCCTCTTATGTTCTGCAATTTATAATGGGAAATATATGTAGATGGATGAAAGATCCAAACTGCTTTGGGTTTTTAACATTGAAGTGGATGAAGTCTTATGGAGGAGCATAGGATGATCTGGCAGCTTTCTATTAACTTACTTTGAAAGCATATTACAGACTGGTCAGTAATGAATAATTGCTTCTCCTTTTGTTATCTTGTCACCCAAAACTGTTCTGTAACAGGAGCATAACAAACACCATATACCTTCAAAATATATATGCAGTAATCAAAATTGATGATTGACAATGAGACACATACGCTCTGTTTTGTTGCAGGCTGCAGTATGATGTTTGCAAGTGAAGAAGGTGTATGAGCCAGGCTAAAGGCAAAGCTCTGCATTTTTGTTGTAGAAATTGAGGGTATTGCACCAGTGTGCATATAGGCTGCATTCGACTGGGGTAATGGGTTGTTTTGAAAAGGCAGCAGTTGCCTGTGGCAGCAGATGTTGAAGGGAACCACGCAGATGTCGAATGAAGTTGGATGCTCTTCTTGACTTGTTAATTCTTGTTAGAAGGATGAGTTAGGGAAATGCTGCAGACTTTCAGTACTTAAAGGGCGAATCAAAATCACATTTAAGAACTTTCTTGGTTTTTTGGCACAATTATTAGACAATGATTTAAATGTGAATGGTCATTTGAAGTTGGGGGAATAAAATTCGCAAGGGTCGTTTCCGCTGCTCTCTTTGTTGTCACCCAACTAAACTGTTTATTTAATGGGATTATTTACTCTAATGTTTCTAACAATGAAACTGCTTCCAGATTAAAAAAAAAAAAGCAGAAAAGAAGACCTCTCCTGCTACGTCATTTTATTAAGCTGGCGTCAAACACGAAGGTCCCAAATATTAAAACAACCAGTATATTCAGTTTCCGATATTGGGCAAGGGCTGAGGGGAGAGTCGGAGAGCAAGCTTTAATTTAGAGAAAAAAAAATCGAAGAACTGTGGCCCTTAAAACCTTCAAGTTACTGGATCATAAACTTATTTCAAGTTCTCCTCCTCTAGGGCATATGAATTCATGAAAACACTCCGTCACATTGAGTTTGCGGGAGTGGGACCCAGTGGTGATGATATTGGGTGACCATAAGCCTAAGAAATCAGATTGCTTGCTCGAGTCTTGTGTGCAGGTGCGGATGTACTTGTTGGTTAGCTCCGGTAATTTTTATGCTAATTTTTGGGATAATTACGTTTTTAGTGCGGATAATTTTTTGGGGAAGAGTTAATAATGAAATAATTTTATAAATTGTCTTTTGCAGTGGGGGCAAATTTCCCGGATCCGCATCTGCGTGTTCCAATTTTTCAGCTAAATTCGCAGCTGACTTCCTTAAAACGCTATGCAAAATGTATTCGTGTGCTATTGAGTGCTCTTTTCTAGGTATGTTTTCATATTTCCGTTGCACCAGACAAAGGCGTGACATTATTGTTATATTAGAATTCGTCTACAGCTTTCTCTTTCATTTTTTTTTTTTTTCATTTTTTCATAATGATATTTGAACAAATAAGTTCTTACATCTCCGATAAACAAATTACGAACGAAACTTAGGCAAGCGCCAAGAGGACAGCTGGCAAAAAAATGAAAGGAAACTGTCAAAGCACTTTGGCCCTCTGCATAATCAACAATCTTCTTCTACCAGCTCCTTCTACATGCTCACCAAGTTTAGCTAAATGTGCCATTCGTCTTTTCCATGACTCAGAAGGTTCATATTGTTTCTGCGTTCGTTTGTGCCTCAACTGGGTCCTCTTCACAGGTCTCTTCGAAATTTTTATCAGAAGATTCTACTTCATTTGAAACTTGCACTATCTGCTTCAATCTCTCCACCACCTGACCCATCTTTGGCCGTTCCTTGGAACTCTTTGACAAACAAATGTCTGCTAGCCTGGCAATTTTTCGAGCTTCATTGATCGAGTACTCATTCTCAAGTCGAGGGTCCATTATCCAGCCAAACCTTTTACTATCAGCAGGGTATTGTTGCACCCATTCCAAAAGTCTCTGCTCTGTTTTTGGGCGGCTTCTTTCCAATGATCGCCTGCCAGTAAGCATCTCATACAATACTACACCAAAACTCCATACATCACTTTTGGCTGTGAGATGACCTGTCTCTATGTAATCTGGAGCAGCATATCCGTGTGTTCCCACCACCTGATCACAGAAATTTAAGTTCATGAGCACAACAAGACAGTCTCCTGCTTATTTCAGATTACTCCAAATTAACCCAATTGTTGCTTTTAGGAGCATCCCATAGTTTTGCTACTAGTAAGAAATAATCTGCAAAGTCATTTATGAGCTGCAAACAACATTGATTGACTCCAATTTCTACTTCAAGTTGTTCTATCAGACAACTTTGACATAAGTGCATCCTTTCGACTTGATTTTTTTGTTGAACTTTACAGAGGTCTACTAGTGCTCAAAATATTATCCATGAGGATTGTTACTATCAAATTGGCAAAAAGAGTTACTTACTGCTGTCGACACGTGTGTATGACCAACCATTGGTCCCTCCCTTGCAAGTCCAAAGTCTGAAAGCTTTGGCCTAAAATTCTCATCCAATAACACGTTGGAGGCTTTGAAATCACGATATATCACCTTCACCATTACCATTCTTACAAAATATTAGATGGCAAGAAAACACAGAAGAGTTGTTTAGATCATGAAAATAACCTGGGGAAAGAAAGATTAAAATGTGGCACAATTACAATGAAACTGAACTAACCTGAACTTCCAATCCTTCATGCAGGTAAGCCAATCCTTCAGCTGCACCAAGTATTATCTGTAATCTAGTTTTCCAAGGAAGGGGTGGAAATGCCCTACTAAATAGATGATCTTCCAAGCTCCTATTCGGCATAAATTCGTATACAAGTAGGCGCTGGATCCCTCTTTCTCCGTCCACAGCGCAGTATCCTATCAGTTTGACAAGATTTGAGTGCTCCAGAACACCAAGGAATTGGACTTCTGCTACCCATTGTTTGTGACCCTATATGAGTTGCAAAGTATTAGGGTAAGTAAATATCATGTACTCGGAAAAACAAATCCAACAACGAAGAACCCAGTTGGTGATCTTTCGGCATTAAAGAAAATCCCTGTATGGGCTAAATACATAGGGATTTAATTACGCTAAGCACTGAAAAAAAAAATGGCTTCGGCATCAATGGTTTGAGTTTCCATATGGCCTATGAGCATATGTTTGGCTCAAATGTATAGCTAAAGCCAAAGGTTAGCAATCTGAATACAAATGAATGCCACAAATAATGATTCAAATGCAAGATTAGGTTCGTGTAAAGTAAGAAATCAGAAGCAAGAAAAAAGAAATTCCTAAGCAAAAATTTGAATGAACAGAAACTACAATTACATCTGAGTTCTGACCAAATACATAAACACATACTCCAAGCATTCAAATACAATATTTTTATTAGAAAATGGATCGCCACACAAATCAATAAATTAAAAAAGAAGAAGAATATTGAGATAATAATTAATTTAATTTTATACCTGCAAGCCGTCCCTGTTGAGCTTTTTGATAGCAACTTCAGTAGCTTCACGCATCCCATCACCTACAGCAGGCTTAATTGAACCTTTATACACACTCCCAAATCCACCTTCACCAATCTTAAGCATCCTGTTGAAATCATTTGTGGCCTGTCTCATCTCAGAATATGAAAATACTCTCAAATTATGAGCTTTCTCTTCATATAACTCAGGAATCCCGCGTGGGGAAGTCACTGACGCTGAGCATGAAGATTTAACAAAACGATCACTCCCTGTCCCAGAATAATCTTCAGACTTTCTTGTCTCTTTCAACTCTGGAGCCGATCTTTCTTCCCTTATTCTCAATTTCTTCTCCTTGAAATAGTGAAAACACTTCATCTTATACAACTCGAAAAACAAAACAAGCAAGCAACAAAAAGCTAGTAACCCATTTGCTGCCAAAATCAACAGCACAGCAAGAAAATTATCAAAGTATTATTGTTATTATTTTTGGCACAAAATATTAGAGGAAGAAGAATTTACACCTTTCCTGAAGCTACTGTTTACGATTTTGTAATATTTGGTGCTTTGAATTCAAAGAAAATAATAAAATTTAGACAAGTCATTTTTCTCAGCGGACGATCCAAGAAGAAACTGTTTTAATTATGACTTAACTTGATTAATGGGCCCGCTAGGTATTCCAGATTTATAAAATCTCTATGGGACCAATTACGAAAAAGACAAAGTTGTCGTCACGTTTTACACGCCTTCACTTTCAGTTTCAAGTTTCAACCAAATCTAAATCTAATGTCGAAAAACGAACCTGTTGCGGTGCGGATCTGCTCAAAATCCTAAATTAAATTTATTTATAGTTAATAATATTTGATTAATTAATAATGATAGAGTTATCAATTATTTTATATAAATTAATGTGATACGAGTAAATTAATTAAAATAATAATAATTATTATTATTTTTAAAGTACATGGGTCTATAATCTTGTTATATAACTAATCCTCTTATATCATATTAATTTGTATATTTTTATTTGTATAAAATAATTGTGACTCTTTTCTCACAACTATGAAAAGTAGTTCAAAATCTGCACATAAGTATTGTGAAAGTTTTTTTTAAAAAAAAATTATAAGTAATGTAATATGAATTATAATCTAAATAAAAATCTCATATAATTGAAAAAAAAAAAGTAATTTTTAGTATCTCTCCAATAGTGAGTATCTCTCTCTTGAAATAAGAATTTCTAGTATGAGCTGAATACATAGCAGGACCTGCGCTCAAACCCCAAAATCCACGAAATACGAGAGTTGATGAATTGAAACAAGTTTCCAACCAGCGCTACGAATGGGGGAACGAAGGTTCCCCGATTGGATAAGAGTATATGCTGACATGATAGGGGAAACTAGCTTGCAGAGTATGCCTTCTTTTTATGAGAAGAATAGATTTTTCTACCGAGATAGAAATAGACTCTCTTGAAAGAAGTACGATCAGAAACGCTCCTCCTTACCAAAAGAAACTCAAGCCCTCTATAAGATTTCGATAAATTCAAATTAACATGGAGACGTACAGCCATAATCACTACTTAATAAGAGGCCCTCTCAATCTTGGACCTCCATTTCTCAATTTAAATAAAGTGCTCATGTGCTGGGCCCTTTCACTTTTTTTTTTTTGAATCAAAGCCTCTTCTAATTTCAAAGAATAGCCATAACTTAGTGCTCGTAAACACATCTATCAATTTTCATCTTTATCTTCCCCGACACAGTTTTCAAGTTCAGTCTCACAAGTACCAGAGCTATATATCCCTTAATTCAGTATTAGGTCACGGATACCAGTGAGGAGAGCCGTATAGCGAAAAAACTGACTTTTTTACAATTACGCAGTTCATTCGAATATGAAATACAATCTTATAAATACAGCATCCCACTTTTTTTTACTACCCAAGGTTTCGATAAATTTCGTAACTGAGAAATTTCTACTAGAGCAGTTACTATCCGGGAACAATTAGTCGATCTAGATTTACGAATTATTTTAGATTATTCCTTGTTATAATGGAAAGAATTAGGGGAAGAAAGGCCCGTCGGTAATGACTAGGAAGATAAAAAAATTGGACGAAGAAGATATTTTTTTGTTAGACGCATGGAATTAACTAAGCATTTTCTTCGAACAAATATAGAACCGGAGTAGATGATTTTATGTCTATTACCTGTTCTTCCTCCCAAGTTGAGACCTATCATTCTGATAGATGGAAGTAAACTAATGAGTTCATATATTAATGAACTCTATAGAAGAGTTATCTATCGGAACAATATTCTTACCTGTCTTATAATCTTAAATCCCAAATCCCACCGACATATTCATGAACCAAAAAGGCTTTTTTAAGGTTGAAATCATAACAGTCTGTTCTTAATTAAAAAAAAAATTCCTCTCTTCCAAGTTGGCAGCGGCCTTGCCTTACGTAGTAGGCAGTTTAGCTTTATTAGGTTGATTTGTTTTGGCGGTTCAGATAGCATGAATTGCCCTGCGATAGTTATAAACCCAGAGTCTATTTCTGTTCTAGTTATTGCCTTTAAGCTGCCGATACTCCACTTACTTACTACATGGAAAATAGACCAATTTGTCAATTCAAATTCAAATTCATTATCAAGTCATCGATAATTAATTAATCAAAATAATAATTTATTTTAATTGTACTACAAAATTTCGTTTGTTTGTCGTGAAATCTTATTTTAAGATTTCTCCATTATAATCTTATTTTCATTACACTTCTTTCGATTTTATTTCAATATAATATAAATCTTTTATACAAACAAAACCTTTTTGCATTCACCACACTTTGGACTTGTATAAATCAAAGGAAGTATTAAGGCTAACTATACAAAGGGATCCAAGGGAACAAGTAATGGTTTTAGACTCAAGTTTTTAATAAATGACACAAAGATATTTTTTTTTTACTATAATATAATTTGACTCTAATAGTTTAAAAAATTAGCCTAATATTTTGTACTAAGTATATATATATATATATATATATATATCTTTCTTTTTCTTTATAAGCCATAAAAATTTATGCGCACCCATGAGCAAAATTACCTACAAGTGTATAGTGTTTGTCTCTTGATCTCCTCTTTTTTTTTTTTTTTACTTACGAGTGTGATAATATTTATTCTAAAATTTGTTTTAATATAATAAAACACGTCAATATATTGTAAAATATTAATATACTATTTAAATATTTGAATTATTTTAAATAAAGAAATATATATATATATATATATATATATATATATATATATATATAATTAATCTTATAGTATATTTTTCTATGAATTATAGGAGGAACATTAGCTGCTGATCAGTTTGAGAAACTTGAAATAATTCAAGATTTATCAAAAATTATCTGTGAGCTAGTTATTTTTTATATATTATATATATGAGTGAGTGTGTGTGTGTGTTATTTAATGTTTTTTTTTTCATTTTTTCAAATAGTATGTTGAAATGATTATTTAGTATAGTTTAAAAGAATAAGAGATGAATAAAAAAGATAATTGTTTATTATATTGTGTGTGTGTATTAGAAATTGATTGAAATAATAGATTAAAAGAATTAATTAAAAATGATTTAGGTTTTATAATAGTTTCAATCAACTAGAACATGTGAACTAGGAATGTAATTTTTAAATCAATGATATAGCGTGCATTATTTTATAAATCATGGTGATGTATATGTTGCAATAACTTTATATTTACTATAATAAAATTGATAATAATTTAATGTTCATATGACTTTAATTAAGATTAATAATTTATAATTATTAATTGTTTAATTTGGTTCATATTGAGAAAATAAAGTATCAGTTTAGCTATAATTATAAATGATTGTAATTTAAATAAAGGATTTTAAATTACATAGCATATATCATTCTTTATTTAGATATATTTATTGATATGGATATTGGCCTTTAGAACCCGTTCGAACACACGCAAAGACTTTGGGCCGTGTGTTTGGACATTTTGCCTTTTGGAGGCAACTTTGCACATGCGTATGACTAAATAGATTTATTGCTCTACTTGTGTGTCAGATACACTAGTATAAGAATTAGATATATTTTTTCTTACAATGCTTGTGTAGATTTAGTGTAATGAGTGTACAACTAGCTTATCTCATTGGGTACATTGTTTGGTAATTAATTCCAAATTATTAGTATTTAATTAATCCAACAGTACATTAGCTTATAATAGAAAATGATGAATTAGTAAATATGTTCCCAGTAGTATGTATAATTAGTACGTTTAATTATAATGTTTATTTAGTAAATGATTAGCTCATTATATGTCAAATTAGTATCATATATATATTAAGTATTTTTATAAATCTCATTTATTGAGTTAAAACTCACCCCTCTTTGAACTATTTTTTATTCTCTAGGCAGTTTCGAGTTCAAATAAGTTGCATTGGTAACCTCGTAAGGTCAATTACATAATAGTGTAAGATTAATAGTTTATTTTTTCAGATATTTTTACTTATCAGTTGGGAGATTTAAGATTGTTAAACTTATTTTCAACAAAATTTCAATGTATGTAATAAGTTAATTTCATATATTATTTTATATTTGGCTTGATTAAATATTCTAAAATAATTTATCCTTATAATTTATTAGATTCAGGATTCACTATAGTTACAGTTAGATTTAGGTTGATCTTGTCAAATATAAACATAATATTCAAATAAGTATATAACAATTTCAATTATGTTGAATATTATATAAATGATTTTAATATTATTGGTGCTTGAGATATATTTTGTTAATTGTAAAATTTATTTAACCCAAAGATTTATTTAAAATATTTTTATTATTTATAAAAAATTGAAGTTAATTATGTTAGTAACTAAATAAAAATGGTAATATGATTTTTTTAAAAAGTTTTGATATATTTTATTAAAAATTTGGAAGTCTGCATGGTCATTTCTCAAATGTTAAGAGTGCAACTATTGTTTTCTCATAAAAATATATATAAAAAAATCTTTAATTTGTGCCTCTGAACTAGACGAATTCGAATATCGAAGAAAATATAAAATCAAAAATAAATTTTGATTTTATATGCCTCTTACTTTAAAGAAAATATATTTTTGATAATTATAAGACATTTTTTTTATTATCATAATACACAGAAATCTGTCGAGAATATAATTAAAAAAATGACCCAATTAGTGACAGAGAGATCTAACTTACCTCATATCAATGTTAACAACACCAGCTCAAAGTCATAACTAAAAACAAGCAAATGACTCTTTCTTCAGTAAAATTGCAGCAGCCCCGGTTGTAAATAAAAAGAGGTATAGTAGAAACTATATAAATTAAGAGGGCTAAAATCATATAAAATCTATCAATTAAAAGTGATATTAAATCATCGATATATTAATAATTTATTAGTTTATAAAATAATATTAACTTATGATTTGAATGAGATTATAAAGTTATATATTTTTTTTAAAAAATATTATATTATTATTTTATCGAAATTATTAATTTAGTCCATTGACCGAAGTCAGGACGGTGAAAATTTATTATATAATAGTGATTATTAATTTATCGAGTATTAATTTATAAAAGCTCTACTAAATGTGTTTTAAAATTTTGATAGATAAGCCTATTATATTATTTTTTATCTTAGTATAAGTCAAGAGTAATTTAGTAAATCAATATAATTTATAAATATAAATGAGATTAGCTCAGTCCATTGATACACTTAAAGTTAAATACTTTAAAATACCCTTTATGAAAAGAGTAATAATATTTTATCATTCAATTGACCTCATTAGTCATTATTTTTTAAATTAATTATATTTTCCCCCAGATTACCTTTATTAAAAATTTTAAAAAGAATTAAAAATATTGTTATTTACTTCTCTCTCTCTCAGCATCAGTGCATCACCATGATGAGTTACTCTGTTCTTTACTTTCCTGTCACTGTATTGATTCAGTGCATTGTTATTGGGAAATCTACAACAATAACCCTAATACTTTTATAATTTTCCAAAATAACCATTTAAACTTATTTCTTCCAAAATAAACCAAAATATATTAAAATCACGAAAATACCCTTCCAATGAAAATATCTTTAAGATCCAGAAAAACTAGAAAAATACAAAATGGATAAACATATTGCAGAAATTAATGAATTAAATAAACAAATGTTATTACATATTAAAACAATAATTGAAGAAATTAAACTCCTAAAGATTGAAGTTTTTGAAATAAAAACAAAAATAGGAAAGAAATCAACATTCCTAGAAGCACAAAAAGAATTAAAAGAATCAATTAGACATAAAGATAAAATACAATTTGAAGAAATAACCAGAAGGATCATTTGATGAAAGAATGAGAATTACTATCTATCGCAGAAATATTGAGAAGAAGAAGAATTTCAAAAACAACTACAAGAAACAATAAAGAAATCAAAAATAAAGAAAAATTGATATTAAACAAAAAGGAATAAAAATTGATGAACCCAAAGAAGTAAGTTCAAGTAGTGAACAATAAATGGATAATTTAGAAGAACAATTTGATAAATTATCATTAGAAGATTTAGACCTAGAAACACTAGGGTTTAATGTAAACATGAATGTTGGAGCACCACCAATCGAACCAAGCATAAAACTCGAAGAACCTCGAACATGGAGTTCTCGATAAAGGTGTAAGAGCACATAATCAATCATTAGTATCTAATAAAAAACCATATTATAAAATGTATCCGGAAGAATACATACCTGAATATAAAACTGAAAATGAACCTATTAAACCTATGGGAAGTAAATTAGATATAGATTGTAGAAAAGACCCAAGTAAAACATTAACAAGTTGGTCAAATGATATGAAAATAATGTTTATATTTAATAAACAAAATAATGATTGGGATGCTTCAAAATACTGGAAGAAAAATTTGATTTATGGATAGAATTATTAATAATGAGTTTCACCTGGTAATGTACAAAACCGGTGGGATGGAATAATCGATGAAACAAAAACATTAATACTGATTAGCAACTAAACAAGAACTTAGAAAAGGAATTAGTGAAGGATTAGATAAATTCACAAATTATATAAGAGATGAATTTCTAGGAGAAAATTGGGAAGATCGTAAACAACAAGAAATACAAAAGGAAAAACTTTTAGCAAGACAACATTTGATGAATTTACAAATATGCAATTTATGCCATATAAAAAACTATACATGTGAATTTCAGAAATATTATTATAAACAATTTTACAGCAATGATGATCAAACAATATATTATGATATGTATATGAACAAATTACCATCACCATGGAATACTTATTTCGTTAAAGAATGGAATACATACAGATCAACAGAGATGGGAAAACTAATACCAAATACATTAGGATCTAGAGTAGAATTTGTCATAAGAAAACTAAAAGATATATGTATAGAAAGACAATTATATAAAAAAGCAAAAAATGCCATGATGATTTCTTCGTGATCAAGTAGATGCACCAAATCAATGGGGATGTAAAACACTATATCATAAAAACATAGAAAAGCGTAAACAAGGATATAGAAATAAATATAAAAACAAAAGGAGATATAAAAAACATTATCGAAAATATTGGAAAAATAAAAATTCAAAAGAAAACCTTATAGGAGGTACTTATAAAAGAAAATATAACGAGAAACCTAAAAAAGACCATAAAGAATGTAAATGCTTGAATTATGGACAAAAAGGACATATAAGCCTGAATGTAAAGCAGAAAAAGTCAAAATAAGCGAACTAGAATATCAAGAAATAAAACCAGATTTGAATTATTATCTAATAACGAAGACATAAATTGTTACCATATTGAAATATATGAAAGTTATAGTGATACTGGAATCTGTTAGTACAACTTTTAGAAGAAAGCGAACTCGATGAATCGTAATCGAATTCGAAATAGAAAATATAGAAGATATAGAAATAGAAAGCGAAATAGAACAACAAGAAAATAGAGATGGATATCAATTAAGCGTATAATTAAATCAGAAGAAATTAAAAGAAATATCAAGGATATCTTTAAATCTAAGAAATCCAGACAATACAGTTTTGAGAAATATACAACAATTTTTTAAAAGAAAAAATATAATCATTCATGAATATCAAGAACAAGAAAAAGCTATAGATATAACACAAAGTAAAGGAAATATTAAATTAAGCTTATTAAATTCTAGAGCATAGAAGCCACTTTAAATAAAATCAAAAGTAATAAAACTAGAGATAAAATACAATATGTATACTTCATTTGGAATATGGATATTAGTAAAATCCTTATTTGAGAAGGAATAAATTCACCTATAGTACTTAGTTTACATGACCAAAGATTTATGAATCCTAATTAGCACACTTAGGAACTATAGAAGGAAATTTATGTTATAAAAATTTCTATTTACATGTTACCCTAGATATTGTGTACATATACAAGATAAAAATATAAATGATACACTCGGTTTACATTTTGAATTAAAGAAAAAGATATAATGAAACACGGAAATAAAATAATGACCTTTATTACTCGCATTATATTCTTCTCGTAATAGTAATTACGAGAAATATATAGTAATAAACCATATATAGAAATAGGAAAAGAATTTCGAGATTTAGGACAAAGTATAGAACCAATATTACAAATCCCTAATTTACCTATAACCTATAATCTCGATATAAAAGATGACAAACCCGAATTAGAAGAAGATACTAAAAATCAAATGATACCAATACAATTTAGTAATAAACAACTCCTTAAAGGAATTAACTTAAAAGGAAAACAACCTAAATATAATGCATACAAAGAAATCTTAATACTCGATAATACATCGATGGAAGTTTAGTAATAATAGGAAAATATTTTAATGGAATAGAATTTATAGAAGGACCAAAAATATTAATAGATCATGAGTTCAAGTCATAATCATATAAATATCCTTTAAAATAAAGGATTAATAGAACACACCACGACAAGTGAATATAAGTATAAAGATTTTAATGGAAACCTTAGAATATGCATAAAAGAAGTAATTGTACTCACATATTTAGGAAGACTATTATTTAGAATACCATGTTTTATAGACTCGGGATTTGCTTCGAAATGAAATATATGATATAATATTGGGAATGAGTTTTTAAAACATATAAATTATAATATTACTTCGAAGGACTATATATTAAAATGGATAGTCAAACAATGCAATTTTGCCCAAAATAGCAATGTAGTAAACTGGATAAATGAATACTTATAAAGTTCCCTTTAGGCGACTTACATAGAATTAACATTTCCTGAAACTAATATTACTACTTGTGCAATAATAGATACAGAAAGTGAAATTACATTAGGAAAATCATTTTTGCTTAAAGAATGGAATAAGTTTGCAGGATCAGGAATAAAACTTATAGGTATCACAAATACTCAAGCATCTTTAGTATTTTATAAATCACAAGTTCCAATTATTCTTGGTAATAAAATTATATTATTAAAACATATAATTCAATTTAATACACTAAAACAAGATTTACTCTTAGGAAATGATTTCCTTAGTCAATTCCAAAGTTATCAACAAACTTTATATAATATAAACTTAAAGACACCATGTGGCCATATCCTTCGATTACCTCGTATATTTAAACCATACAGTCAATTACTGAGCGTGGTGATTATACTTATAAGATCTTTTTGATAAACAACAATTACAAAATAATTTAATCTCTATAGATGAAATCAAGAAACAATTACAAGAAGTATATCATGAAAACCCTTTAGCCTTATGGAATCCTAAAAGTCTAAGAGCTAAGATAGAGTTAATAGAACCCGTAACCATTAGAATCAGACCAATGGTATATACTCAAGAAGATATAATGCAATTTAAAATACAATTAAAAGAATTATTAAATTTAAACTTAATACGATCAAAGTTTTAGTCCTCATTCTAGTCCAGATCTTCATGGTAATGAAACATAGTGAACAAGTTAGAGGAAAAGCTAGAATGGTTATAAATTACAAAGAATTAAATAAGTATACTAAATTTGATGGATATTTCTTACCTAAGAAAGAATTATTAATAAATTTAGTAAAAGGAAATACATATTATTCTAAATTTGATTGTAAATCAGGATTTTGGCAAATAAAAATGGAAGAAGATAGTATAAAATATACAGCCTTTAGTACACCTCAAGGCCATTATGAATGGTTGGTAATGCCTTTTGGATTGAAGAATGCACCACAAATATATCAAAGAAGAATGGATGATTTATTAAGAAATAAAACATATTTAATAGTTTATGTAGATGATATTTTAATAAGTTCTAAAACATATAAAGAGCATATTGAACATTTAAAAGATTTTGTACAAACATGTAAAGAAAAAGGAATAGTATTAAGTGAGAAAAAAGCAAAAATATGTCAAAATGAAATAGAATTCTTAGGAATGATACTTCGATATAGCAGGAATAAAATTACAGTCTCATATTAGTGAAAAATTAAACAATTTCTCGATAAATTGGAAAATAAAAACAAATACAAAAATTTTTAGGATGTTTAAACTATGCAGAAGGATTTATAAAAATTTAGCTAAGAAAAGAAATCCTTTGCAAAACTGCTAAAGAAAAATAATCTTCGAGGATGGAAAGAAGAACATACTGCATGACAGTTAAACAATTAAAATAAGAATGTAAAGATTTACCTAAATTAAGATTACGTAACCAACGGATAATCTAATTTTACAAACAGATGCCGTTGATTTATCATCGAGCATGAATACTAAAAGCCGATTTAAATGAAATATGTAGATATACAAGTGGAACACTAAATTCAATGAGAACAAAATTATACAACCCATGAAAAAGAATTAATTGCAATATTAAAAGGAATTAAAAATTTTCATTATTTTTAATTGCTAAAGAATTTACTATAGAAGCCGATAATACTCGAGTTAAATCTTTAATATTTAATAAATTACCAAATGAACCTCAGAGTATAGAGCTAATTCATAGATGACAAGTATTTTTATCTTTATATACTTTTAAAGTTAATTATATCAAAGGATCCGACAATTATCTTGCGATTTTTATCCGAGAACATAGAATTTCATCAAGAACCATAAACAATGGAGGAAGAAATATCCAAAATAAATTCAAATAAATCAACTGAAAGTCGACAAGCTATCGAAGCCCTTGACGCCATAGATCGTCTAAGGAAATATTTGAAACACATAATGATGGAGTGAATAGATCGATTTCTTCTTGAAGCAATCGATCGATGAGACTCAAATAAATCCAATAAATGCTTGGAGCGAAGATGGACCTGCTCCAGCGGGATCCTATCACGATCCAATAAATCGAGAATCTCCTGTGGATTCAATAAATCGAGGACTCTATTAGAGGCCCGATAAAACAGGATCCATTCAACGATCCAATAAATTCGAATCTAATCGATGATCCAATAGTCCGTAAAAATAAAACCATAACCATCTCGTGCAACGGTGAAGACAATAAACTGATCGTCAACATAAATCCCTTCATTTCGTAAGATGATAATCTCCCTTTAAATCCAAAGAAGAAGATTATAAACGAGTAACCACCGGATATATTCTATCCTGCTCATACAAAAACACCATCCATAAATCACTGGAAAAATGTCTATCCAAGAATGATAGCAATAAAGGATGCGAGATCCAGATCCTTGTTGGAAAAATAGCAAGGTATGGATTTCGATATGATATACCTCGACATAAACCTAAAAGAACTAGCCGGTTTGATGAACTCCTCATAAAGAAGTCTCTAAATTTGCCAAAAAGAGACAAATATATCTTAAATTCTACAACTATAAGTCCCGAATACACCAATAATATAGAATACCGTGCCTCTACATGATTACTGAGAGCCATGTTACTAGAAATTTTCAACTTGAAGTGGGAACGTAATATACAATGATTCACAATTCAATAAAGCATGGATAAGGACCGTAAGAGCTAGAGGAATAAAAGCCATCCGGAGTATCGCTAAAGACCGCATAATAGAAAATACAGGACAATCATAAAATTCAATAATTACATCTTGCTGATGCAAGGTGGAGAGTCACCATCCGAGATACTTCTAGACTTCATACACGAGATAACTATAATGAGATTCCCATCAAGCCCACTACTTTACAGCGAGCATGCGATCGATGGAAATAAAATAAAGAAAAGAAGTCTTGTCGACTTGCGCGTCGAGTAAATAAATAATATAGCTCTTTGTTTTATTCATTTATCATATTGTAATAATGTAATAGACTTTTTGACTTTGTAAGGCCACTAGATAAAAGTTGTCGGCCATAATAAGTATTAGATATATTTATCTTTTCTCCAACCATACACCGTAAAGGAGAAAGATAAGATGTCACTATCTTTTCCCTCAACCGCACACTCTGTAAAGTGAAAAGATAAACAACAATAATGTAACCTCTATATAAAGATCAATAAACCAGAAGAAGAGCCAAGAGCTAAGAGCCTACTCGATTCAGAAAAAACTCTCTCTACAAAATTTCTCTGCATAATACAAATGCAAAAATAAAACCTTTTTCCGATCTCAACCCAAATAAACATATAATATAGATAAACCAAACAACCCCATAAGAAAGAAGAAGGAAACCTATATCTAATTATTGGATATAAGGAAAATTCCAAACACTACAGGATACAGATGAAGTCTCGAAAAGATCGCCCATTTTTTCCGCTTGTTAGCCGGAGGAGAAGGCGTGTTTAGGGAAGTCAAGGACTGAAGTCATAATAGGCAGAAGGTCACTCCGCCAGTGTATAGTAAAATTCCTTTTATACAATAAAAGATAGAGGTAATAATTCGAGTTCTTATCTTTAGTGGTAAAGGTTTATGGAAAGATTATTTATGTTTAATGGGAGGAAGGAAATTATCTATAAGATTTTGCAATATGGAAAAATATCATGAAAAATTATTAAAAGAATTTGGAATAACTAAAATAAGTTGGATAAGTGAAAAAATAAAAATCTCATATAATCGTAACACCATAGTTAGTACAAATAAATTGTGGAACATGGATTATGAAGCATATATGTTTTCCAAGAAAGAATTAATATCAAAAGAAGGATTATTAGCCATAAAAATATAGGATTACCTAATGAATTAGAAGAAAAATAATAAATCGATTGAATTGGATAATTTATGAGAAAAATATATATGATCCAAATAGACTGTGAGATGTCTATACTTGAAGCCAAAATAGAAAAGAAGGATGAGGAACATGGGAGGTCAATTCATATGACTCATTTACCACCAATAAGATTAGAAAACTTCATTAAAGAAAGAATAAAATACTCATGTATTTCATAAATAATATTTGTAATCATTATCACAAATCTCTTTCAATAAAAGAATGTTTTATATAGAATATATAAGATGTTGATTTATCTCTTATTGTAATATACTCTCATGTATAAACTATGTACTTGATGTTGACATAATAAAATATTCCATTATCATTATCTTTATTGACTATATTGACTATATTGATTATATTAACTAGGTTTTTTGTCTTCGGACCCCCCAAAAGAAATGGTATCAGAGACATACACATACACATATTTATATTAAAAGAAAATTAAGAAAAATAAGAATTTGAGAAATAAATATGGAACCAATAATGAATATTGTTGATGCAATGTATACGTTAAAAATAGAAGATAAGGATGAAATAAGAAAATTGGTAAAAGAAATAAAAGAAAGTAAGAATAATATAAGAAACATTGAATTAGACTTAATGCAAGAACAAAGAGAAAGATTTAATATAAACACCAATGAAGATGAAATAATATTAAATAAACGGATGAAATTTATTGATGAATTCATTAAATTTTTAATATATTGGTATAAAACAGAAACATCATGAATAATGACCCAGAATTTGAAGCTTG
The DNA here is from genome assembly GCA_025617385.1 of Murraya koenigii. Taxonomy (NCBI): domain Eukaryota; kingdom Viridiplantae; phylum Streptophyta; class Magnoliopsida; order Sapindales; family Rutaceae; genus Murraya; species Murraya koenigii. Next base: position 51,628,783 of record CM046811.1, on the reverse strand, counting down.
GAATAGAATTAGAGTTATGTGTCATACCATAAAAAGGATGACATTTAGTTGGGAAAATAAAGTTAATCTTTATATAGAAAATATAAACCAAGAAATAACAAGTTTAGAACAAGAGAAAAGACTATTAATTAATGTTGGACAAGATAATTATGAAGAATTATGATTTATAGATTTTTATGATCTAGAACAAAAAATATATTTTTATAAAGAATTAATAAAAATTTTAGAAAAAATAGGACGTAGATGTAGAAATGATAGAAGAATAAACAATGTATAAAATTATTAAACTCCAAGGATTTAAGAGAAATTTACCAAAATCATAAAAGACAAAATAATTAGTATTTTTGAAAATAATATGAACATAACATGAGTTTTTAGTCCATACAGTAAATATTTGGTTAAAAGTGATAAAGAAAAATTAAAAAGTTAAGAATGAAAAAAGATAATCTAAAAGGGTTACTATTGACAATTTCCCATTGTTATTGGAAGAACTATATTGCTGCTTCATAACAAAGCTGCAGGGTTCTATTTGGCCATGAGTTTCTGTAATTGTCAACTTCTGAATACTGTCCATTCAGTTTTGTTGCTGCCGACGAATTTGTGTAATTGAGCACTTCTGGATATTTTAATTAGTTGCTGGCGCCGGAGAAGTGATCAATACAAAGCCCTGGGTGCTTTGTACCTTTTTTTTCCCAACAAAAAAAAAAACATGGAAGCCCTGGGCGTTATGCTGAAAATAGGTGGCGGTGGACTACATTAATTCACCGAGTTCTGACCGACTGTCTCTATACGAGGAAAGGAGCATTTTATTTTTACCCATATGGACATCCATGTGGATTAGAGTGTACCTAGTGGGACTATCTAATAACGATACAGATTAAATCGAAAAGCTTTCGACGCATCTTACTTCCCGTGAGACAAATCTTTAACTTCTCATGATGTTACAAAAGTATATCCCCCTTCATAGATTTCATTTCAAAATTCAACAATTAATTATAGTGGTCAATTTTGACCCTTTTATTGTAATTTATTGGTCTTGTAACTTTCCTTTCTTTAAGACAAACAAGACGTCGTGGCCACCATCTTGGCTTCTTCTGGAGTTTCAAAGTTATCCCCTTTATATTGGTCAATTTGGCCCTTTTTAATATAATTTATTAATTTTATTTGTTTCTTTGGAAAAAAAAAAAAGAAGAAAAGTTAACTTGTATGACTTTCTTACTTAATATATATTCTGGTGATTTTCTTAATTTCCAGTGAAATTGTGTTCCTTTCACCTTCCCCACCAAATTTCAATGACAAACGTGAAACTCACTAAGTTTGCTAAATAAATAAATAAAATATGGGAGGATATCAAATTATCGGCTGTTAGATGCATTAATTATAGTCAAAACAATGCTAGAACATATATGTTTCTTTGACTTTTGGAATGAGTCAACTCCGGTTTAATCACACCCCCAAAATCCATTTTATTAACAGATAAGCCATCCAATTTCGTAACCAAAGTTTCCAGAACGTTCCTGATTTGGTTGGATCCCAAAATAGTGTCGTGCATAAATTAACTTTTTGTTGTCACGAACACGTGATATTGTAATATTTATTTGAAATGTACGATACGCAATCTGAGCAATTCTTTCTGGTGAAGGGGTGAGAAAACAAAAGAGAGCATAAATTAAATAATTTTGAAATAGGATAATAGATGCCTTTTTACATCCTTCACTTCGCGTGATAATTTCGCAACCGGAACAATTAATATCACAAATTCAACAGCTAATGACGGGTGGTTCATTACTTGGCTTCACAATCACACGTCTTCGTGTGGTAACACTTGAACCTGCCGGACAATGATTAAACAAATTAACGAGACGTACGTGATTGTTTATTATTAATTTTCTTTTATGTAATAGAAATTTACAAGTTAGCAATTATTTGAGTTTCTAAATTCAAAGGAACGATTTATATATATCGATTCGCACTGTCCGTACAGATAAGATGATCACAGTGACCATCATCGTGTAATGTTTGTTTAGTTAAATTTAGAGTTTTAATAGCATTAACGAATGTCAGAAGGTCGCACTATAATTAAAGATCATGAATTTTTTAATACTGGTTTAATTCCAAATGCCGGGGAGTTCAGCTCCCACAATGATGTTAATTGTTAATCGTTTATTGCAAGCCCTTTTTTGAATCCAATTAATTACTTTTTGTGTTTATTATATTTATATTATTGCTGTGGTACTGCTACATACAGTACACCTCGAATCGAGCTTGCCTATTGCTCGGCCTGCACTCATAAATTTGCATGCTTAAGAAGGTTTGAAATGCAAGGCCTAGGCCCAAAGGTAAGATTGGCATCCACTAATCACTTCCGATAGCATCTTTGAAAAGCCCAGCCCAGTGAAACATGTTATTAGGCGACGTTTCACAGCCCACATAATAAAGTGTGTTTACCAATTTAGGAAGTTCTATTGTGGTGTATTATATTATATTATGGTGCAAAATTAAAATACTATTCAACATTAGTATTATACATATAATACACCACAATACCCATTTTGGCGCATTATACAAACACGAGGGGAACATCAGGTTTGTGCAATGTGTCATTTAATACATTAGCTTTTACCACACAGGTTTGTGCAATGTGTCATTTAATACATTAGCTTTTACCACACACACATGTACGTATAGGCAAAAGTCACAGGTAATTAGGGTTTTGTTAAGTTATATTTGATGTAACTTATATCCCGCATAAAAATTTAAAAAAAATTTATAACAAAACAATGAATCTCACGTATTTTGTGTGGGAAGTAAGTTACATCAAATATAACTTAACTGAACCCCAATAATTAATATAAAAATTATTTTTTAATTTAATATTATAATATAATTCTACTTTTTATTTTTATAGTTGTGATATTATAATAACTACTATATAATAGTAAATTTATATTATATATTTTTAAAATTATTTTTTTATAGTTAAAATCGTGGTTCCTTCCGCCTTAGATTTATGATCAAAGTTTTGAATTTGAAAATTTTGAACCATAGACTTCAGTGAATCAAAGCTCCGTTTCCGGTGAAACTTGTATCATTGTAATCTCCACCAATACCAAAAATAACAGCAAATAAAACCAAAATGTTGGATTAGTGGCGGTTCACAGTGGCCAGCGATGGTTGATAAGGCTATTGGTGATTCAGCTTGTTTTTATTTATAAATTTAATTAATAATTGTAATATAATAGCAATATAAAATATTAATTTCATATAAATTATAATATTGAATATTATTTTATATAATACAATATAACGTAACATTAAATGTTGTACAACAGTGATATAATACAATGTTAATATAATGCAACCTAATATAACACACATTCATTAAAACTATATGTTATTTTAATATTTCTTTAACTTAATTTTATGTTAAAACTATATTTAATTATATTAATATTTGTCTTAATTTTTAAATTTTATTATTGTAAGAATATTGGGAATATTGAGAATATTCGAGTGAAAGGAAGCTTAAAGACAAAACAAATTAAAGCTTAATGGAAATCTGTGAAGAAAAGAGGAAAGAATAAATTAATTGGAAAGTTAAAGGAAAGTAATAGGAGTTAAAATGGAAGAAAATCCAAGAAGCCAAGCTTAATAATGCAAATCACGTGAAAAATAAAAGAAAAGAAGAAAATGGACAATGACTTCCAATTTTATAAGTCATTCGCTTGCATGCATGGACGTTAAAGTTGGCTGCTTGTGTTGGATTTATTTTAATCCTTTTTAGTTAAGGATTTTCGAGGCTGAGCATTATATAAAGGGAGGCTTGCTGCAATATTGAATGTTAGCTGAAGGAGAGCGGCGGCGGCCACACACAATCAAGAGTCAAAACAGAGAGGCAGAGCCGCACGAGAGAAAACCGAGAGCAAGGGAGGTCGACTGAAGATAAAATTGAGTTTTTTCTCTCCCTTTTTCGAGTTCTAATGTTCCCTACAATATTCATGGATTCTTTTTATTTTCTCATTAATTAATTTATATTACTATAGTTACCATATACCATAATTATGAAGATTTAATTCTATAAATTTGTGTTATAATATTTGGCCAACATTTGAATGATTTAAGGATACATAATGAGACTGATAGGAGATTTATATATTTTTACTCCGTATAATGAATGTCATAAATTGAACAAAAGATAGAGATGTACTAATATGATTTGTGCAGTTTTATTTTAGAATTTTCATAAAGTTTAATAAATTTTTGTATATTTAAAATCACGTAGAGATATAGTGAGTTAATATATGAATATATTTTTTATATTACTCGAGAAAAGATATTGAATAAGTTAGGAAAATTTACTGTTAACGTGGGTAATAATATTTAATAGCATATATGGAGAATGAAATCGGATATCTTAGTACTTTAATCTCTTAGTAATTTTATAACTACTTATTATTATTTTATTTTAATTTTTAATCCAAACTCGCTTAATCAATTGTTTAAATAAATTAGGGTTATAATAATTTTAATAGCTAATAAAATATGGATGATACTCTACTCTTCATTAAATTACTTATGCCGACCAGTATATTTACTAATTTATGCATATATATATACAGTTTAGTTGTAACGCAGTGACGGGGGTGATGGTGGTGATAGTGTTGACAGAATATTTAGGGGTGGCAATATGGGTCAGAATTCGTTTATTCAATTCGATTCAATGCGAATTAAATGAGTTTGGGTTTGAAAAAATTGATTCGGGTGAATTCGATTCGATTCGTTAATTAAACGAATCGAATACGAGTTTGAAAATTTTGATTCGTTTATTCGTTTAGAATTCGTTTAATAAATGGGTCATAAACGAATTGAATACGGGTCGATTCGTTTAAAATTCGTTTATTATTTATTTAATAAATTTGTATTAAAAAATATATTAATTTTCAATTATATTATTAATTTAATAAATTTGTATTAAAAAATATATAAGTTAAAATTGAAAAAAAAAAAAACAACAGGTCCAGTAGCCCTAATTCTCTAAACCATTTACGCCTCCCCTGTTCTCCGCCCCCCCCTCAAAGCGACTGAAATCGAAGGCCACCCCAAATCCCTAACCGTTAAACGTAGCCCGCCTCGCAATCACAGTCATCGAACGCTGGATGCCTCGCCTGAGTTGAGCATATGTTGTCGCTGTTGAACGCCGATCGCCTCGCTCGCCTTGCTTCGAGTACATTTCGCTGTCATCGAACGCTGACAACTTGCTGACTGCCTTGTCTATTCATTCTATCTTTGGTCGCTGTTAATACAAATGGTGAGCACGCGAATTTCCAGCAAGGTGAGGCCTTTTTTGTGTCGTTTTGTGCTTCATGAATTGCGTTTACAGAACCATTCAATCAAATCATTTGGTGGTGGTCATTGTGGAGGTGTCCCTCTCATAATTGTCTATCATCATCTTCCATTATTATTATTTTAGCTTTTAAATTAAATATTGTCATTATCCATAAATGTAGGTTGTGATATTCCTTAACTTTATGAATTACTTTAATTCGGATTTATTTCAATTATTTTAATTAGGTTTTTGGTTTAATTACTTAAATTAAATGTATTAATTTTATTTGTGAATTTTAATAATGGTGTAATTGAATTTATGTTATTTTTTATGTTTGATTTATGTTGTGGTGTTTTTATTTGTAGATTTATGATGTTGTATCTTGTACATGTTGATTAATTGTTAGATTATAGTTGATTTTTATTTAATATTGTTATTTAAATAAATTTCTTTGATTAATCAGGGCCTTTAAAATAATTTTGAATTATTTTGTTTTTAGGAGAATAGACACAAGTCGAAGTAATTCAGCCTACACAATTAACGATTATAGTGTTGGAGATGATGATGTAAATGACATAATCAAACAGGAAGAAGAGATTGAAAAAGGTTTAAGACCCGTAAAACAAAAGGCACCACAACAAAGGAAACTAACTTCACAAGTTTGGTCGTTGTTCCGTAAGGTTCCGGGGGATAAGTATCCGAACAACAAGCCGAGAGCGGTGTGTAAAAAATGCAGCATTGAGTACGTGGTCATGCATGCACTGCATGAGTAATCTAATAAGACATTATGAAACTTGTGCAAAATTTAAAAAGCGTGATCCTGTACAAATGATGTTAGATCGTAGTGATGGATCCCTAACTCGTGTTCCCAAGCTTGAAGCTTATGTGTTTCGTGAATTATTGTCTTGTGCCATTGTTATGCATGATTTGCCATTTCAATTTGTTGAATATGAGGGAATTAGAAGAATTTGGAATTATTTGTGTGATGAAGTGCCCAACATCTGTAGGAACACTGCGAAAGTCGATGTGTTAAAAATGCATAATAGGGAAAAGACAAAAATTCGAAGCATGTTAGAAGAAGCTCCTAGTAGAATATGTCTTACTACTGATTTATAGACTTTTATAACTACAGATGGTTATTTGACACTGCACATTTCATTGATAAGGGATGGAATTTACAGAAAAAAATGCTGAATTTTTGTGAAATGCCAACTCCACACACTGGGGTTGCTTTGGCTAAAAAAATATTGTCATTGTTGTGTGAATGGGGTATTGAGAAAATGATATTTTCATTGACTGTGGACAATGCTTCACGTAGTGATATTTGTGTTGCAATGTTAAAATGTCAATTGAGATTAAGGAATGCTTTGGTGTGTGATGGAGATTTCTTTTATATTCGATGTTGTGCCCATATTATTAATTTAATTGCTCAACAATGATTGAAAGAAATTGAGAAAAAAATAGAAAAAGTCCGTGAGAATGTGAAATATGTCAAAGGGTCACAAGTGAGAAAAAAGAAATTTTTATAGTGTGTTAAGCAAGTATCTGTAGATGACAAGAAATGATTAAGACAAGATATTCCTACAATATGGAATTCAACTTTTCTTATGCTTGATAGTGTTTTTTGTATTTCAAAAATGCTTTTCGTCATTTACAATTGAGTGATTCCAATTACAAGAATTGTCATTTTGAAGAAGAACGAGGGAAAATAGAAAAGATTGGCAAATTCTTGTCTATGTTTTATGAGATCACATGCATTTTTTATGATTCAAAATACCCCACTTCAAATTTGTATTTTCCGAAGGTGTTTGCGGCTAAAGTTGCTTTGGATCAATTATTTTGTAGTGAAGATGTGTACATGAAAACTATGGCACAAAAAATGATCGAAAATTTTGAGAAGTATTGGTATGATTTTTGTACCATTTTGGCCATAACGGTCATCTTGGATCCTAGATACAAAATAGCATTTATTGAGTTTGCTTATAGCAAGGCTTATGGTCAAAATTCGGAGGAGTTGAAACATGTTCGAGATAAGTTGTTTTCAATTTTCGGTGAGTATAATTTAATCACACCATCTTCCTCCACTATATTCGTACTCACTCAAATGAGTGATGTTGGTTCAAGTGCGAGACGTAATGACAATAGTCAAAGCACACTTAACCAAAAGACCATGAATATGTTCAAGGTATATTTACAATTTTCTTATTTGTTTATTGTAAGACTTATTATTTCCATGCTTGTTTTGAATTTTGACTATTCTTATTTCTTAATTATTTTGTAGGAGTTTGATGATTTTGATAACATGGATTGTAGTGCTTATGTTATAAAATTTGAATTGGAGCTTTATTTAGATGAGCCAAGAATTGATAGAAAAATTGATTTGGACATTCTAAATTTTTGGAAAGGAAATGGATTTCATTATCCTAACATTTCTTCCATGGCTCGTGATATCTTGAGCATTCTTATATCCACTATTGCATTTGAATCAGCTTTCAGTGTTGGCGGTCGAATTCTTGATTGATTTTGAAGTGTATTGAAGCCAGAGACAGTCCAAGCAATTATTACTACTAGAGATTGGAAGTTTGGAGAGATTGATAAAACTTGCTTATAAAATTTATTTACTTTTCTTTTATAATATTATGTGCAATTGTTTCTAATTAAGATTTATTTTTATAAAATTATTGTAGAAAATTTGGATGTCACTTGTGGACCAACTTACTCAAAACATTATAAACATGAAGCACTAATTATGCTCCATCTCGCATGCAGTGCCAATGATTCAAATGACAATGTGTGAGTGTGGTAGGTAAATTTTTTATCTTGTTTAATTATTATTTTCTTGAAAATGCTACAAATTTGCTATATATTTTGATTTTTAAAATTTTACAATGACTATTATTAATATTGCAGCATGTTAATAACATTTTATTTACTTTTTGGTGTAGAATTTTTGTTTTCAAGGTGACAAAGACAAATGAAGAGAATTAAAGAAATTACATTTCTTTATAATTTGAATTTGAATTATTGTTATTTTTAATATTAAGGATTTGGTATTTGGTATTTGAATGACTGTATAATATGATTTGAATTATTTGTATTTTGTTGTGGGATATTAAATTTGTGTTTTTTTTGCTTAATTTTGTTTATTAATTATATTTTTCTAAACGAATTTGGATTCGATTCGATTTGTTTATCAATTCTATTAAACGAATTAAATGAATCGAACTGAATATTCGTTTAATAAACGAATCGAATCCGAATCCTGAAATTTCAATTCATTTAATAAATGAATCGAATCCAAATCCATAGAATTTTGACCCAATTCGTTTACGATTCGATTTGAATTTGATTCGTTTATTCGTTTTGTCACCCTGTGGTCAACCCACAGAGGCTGCACTCAGTTAGATGGCGTCATTCAATCGTATTATCGAAACATCAATTGAAATGCTTTATACGCATGTTTGACACGGATTGAACTACATTAAAGTAAATGTGGTTAATATTTAGTACAGCCTTGTGTTTGGCGCAATTTAAAATTGGATTATAGTAATAATTTTAGTATTAAAATAATTTATAAAATATTTATTTGATCCTCAATTTAACTCTATCGGTATAATAAAAAACTCAATAAATTTAAAAATAAAATTATACTTTAATATCAAAATTTGAAATATTTATTGCTTTAATAATATTAAAAATATATATTTTATATAATTGTTGACTAATTTTTTTCTATTATTTATTATTTAACAATGTTTATTAAAAAAATATAATACAAAGTTTGTATGCTAGCTAATCTGTCATTTTTTATAAGGCTATGTGATTAACAAATAATGAGTTGTATTCCTTATTATCCAAATAATTAATTCATATTTGTAACACATAAATTGAGATTTAGTTTTGTCTTCCTAAAAATTAATCTATTCATTCATTTAGTGTCACAAATAGGGGTGGACATTTTATTCGGTTTAGATTATAATATGGCAAGTTGGTTTAGGTTATAAAAATCAAAAAGTTTAGAAATCTCTAAACCAATTGATTCTTGTGTGGTTCGGTGTAAAACTAAACCGAACTACTAAATAAAAGGTTCACCAAAAAATTAAAAATATAATCAATTAAAACAAAAATTTGAAATTTGAAAACTATAGCCTAAACTAGGTTTATATATAAGTTTTTTTTACTCTTAACATAGTTGAAGCATTGACATTAACATAAAGCTAGTTGCAGTCTTCTTTTTTATAGACAATAAACCTCAATCAATTAGTTCAAGAAAATGAGTTTATGAAACAATTTTCATAAAGTATATTTTTTAAAATTAAAATTTAAGTTTATTTTAAGTAGATTGCACAAATTTGTTTTGCTTAACTTTTATTTATGTGGTTCAACGTGAAGAATATTTAAGTAATAAAACTATTATTTTTATTTGTTAGTTATACATGTGATTATCAATATAATATTGCATACTCTATTTTATTTTGTTTACTTGTTGGTGCTTGGTTGATGACTCACTTTGAGAGAATAATTAAGGTATTGTGAATATGGAAGTTGAAAGATCAATAAGTGGTAATTATGAGAGTATTCGGTGATAATAAAATTTTGAAGTGATTTTTTTTTTTGTAATTTGTAATGGATTTCTAGACTATTGTTAGACTTTATTATATTTTTTATTGTTTGCGGATTTATGGACTCAAGATTGTTGTTATAGCAATAGTATATTATTATTATGTCATTTTTTTTTGTAAAATATACAAATAAAACCACTCAAATCAAACCATAGAACCGAATAAACCAAACTGAATTAATTTGGTTTAGTTTGGTTCATATTTGGTTTACAAAATTATGAACTAATTGGTTTAGGTTTGATTCGGTTCTAAAACTTAAATCAAATAATATCCACCCCTACTTACAAAAATAAGTAAAGTTTAATTATCTCCAGAGCACACCATTTAATCCTCATCCTAGACTTTTGTGCAGCAAGATAAAGAATTTTTATTCCATGGGGACCTAGGAATAAATCTTGTCATGTTTAAAAATAATTGTAGAATAACGACACTATAAAATATCTATAAATATATTATATTGTCATATTGATATTTAAGTATCTATTTCATTTTTATTTTTATAGTATACCGAATACAAAATAATACCAATGCTGTGTTTACTTGTCAGAAATCAGAATGTGCTTCAATCGGAATAAGTTATAATGAGAATGAGAAATAAGAATCATAATAAATTATTTTTTATGAGCTGTAGTAATTAGAATTGGAATGGATTGGAATTCCATTGATGCGTTTATTTTATATTGGAATTAGAATAGGAGTAAATTAAATTGTTTCAAGTTACTAAAATGCCCATAGTTAATTATTATTATTATTATTATTATTATTATTATTATTATTATTATTATTATTATTATTATTATTTGTGATTATTACTATAATTATAAAAATGATATTAAGTAAAACAATGAAATTAATAAAATTTAATAATAATAAACAAAATAATAACAAGGTTTTGTAATGATAATATTAATAAAAATAATTATTAAAATAATAAAGTAAATATAATTTAATAATAATAATAGTGTTTAATTATTGTTATTATTATTTTTAAGTTGTGCTTATTATTATTATCATTATCATCATTATCAAAAGACCTATTTATAAATAATACAAAAGTTTTAGATTTTTTATAATTCTATAAGAACTAAAATATAAAAATAATAACACTTTATTAAGGATGATGTGTTATTTTAAAAAGTACACATGAATTTATTATGATTCATTGAGTCCCATTAATGAGAAGCAAGCACAACATAAATATAATTAATTCAAATCATATTATATCCCATCAATTACCAAATAAAACATAGTGCTCTTATTCTACCGTATCTTATATCATCTTATTCTATTCTATCCTATATACATATATTTAGAATTTAACAATTTGTTGTGTAATTCCAAGAATTATCCCATCAATTACTGTGTTTTTTTTTTTAAAGGATTAGTTTTGGACTGTAAAAAAGGACTATTTTTTTTTTTTTTGAGAAGAAAAAAAAGGACTAGTTTAAAAAGGCCAAACACGACTTAATAGATAGAGAAAAAAAATAAAAAATTAGAGAGTGGTAATTACTAATTAGTCAGAGAAAGTGAAAAGAGAGAAGAGTGAACGCCGAAGAGCACTCGCAACGGGCGACCCATTCGACTTCGATCTCCTAAAAAACCTACCTTTTGACCACCTTCTTGGTCAGTTTGTTAAATTTATTTTACCCTTCTCTCTCTTCGCTCCTCTTTCTATCTATCACCAAACAAAACGTTCACAAATTATTATTATTAATTATTATTGTTATTATTATTATTTTTTTAATTTTTCATCTTCTCTGTGTGTATCCGACTACCGTCATAACCACAAATTAAAACCCTATTTTTCTCTCTCTTTACTCCATCACTCTCTCTCATCTTAGGTTTTGCTTCTTTTACACTCTCACTCCCAAACCCTAATTACACTCTAATTAAAATTATTATGTGTTTTTGATTTTGTGGATCTACTTTGTTTCTGTTTTTGGTTACAGAGACGAACGATTAAAGCGATTAAGGGGGAATTATTCGACGAAGGATATATGTCCTTCAATCAATCAAGGTCCTCCGATAGAAGCGAGACTCAGAATCGAAAATCAGGACGATCCGCAGGCTTCAATCAGCAGCGGACCTCCTCAGGCTTTTACGGTAAGGGCGCTGGCGGTGGCCCCGCCCCTTCACCGTCTGTTCACGCCTCTTCCTCTCTTCCTTCCTCCAATCGCAGGTCACTATCTATTCCATTTCTTTTTCTTTTGATGCTTGAACTAAAGTTAGGGTTTTTATTCTCTGTGTTTGCTTTAATTTCATTCAAATTAGTCTTTTGATTTTGATTATGTTATTAGAATGAGTCGCTTATTCTTCTTCTTCTTCTTCTTCTTCTTTTTTAATTGATGCTAGTCTTAAGAAATCTCACAATGCACAAGGAGGACAATCTAGGGTGAACGTACCCGCTGTTAATTCTTCGGACTCTACTAATAATGCTTCTGCCCACCGCAATTTACAAAACGGTGCACATTTACAGCCCCAGTTACATGTTGTGTGTGTGTGTGCGCGCGTGTTTTTTTTTTCATTATTATTTTGTGGGTTTTCTGTTGTTGATTTTTATTCACTCTCAAAATTGGATTTTGTGTTGAAAAAATGTGAACGGGATTTTGAATCTGTGTTGGTACTAGGAGCAACTGATGCGCCTGTTGGTGGCAGCTCTTCCAAGCAAGTCGATTCCTCCGCCCCTCAGAGAAGCACCCGAGCTGTTCCGAAGGCTCCAACTTCTCAATCTGCCTCCATGAGCTCCGACAGTGCTGCTCTTGCAACACAGGCTAAAGGTTTTTTTCTTCTTTGCATGTGCTTGGTTACATGCTTCAAGTAATCGCGAATTTTCCTGAAAAAGAAAAAAGAAGTAATTATGAATTATTAAAATGAGGGTGGTCTTTTGATACATGATCTGATTAGCATTATCATCAATTATCCTGTTATATTGTTAGATACTACTAGATTGATGTAACTAACTTTATGCTTGTAATGTTTTATTTTGGTTTAGCGCCAGGAGATCCTTCTAAGGCATTTCATTTTCAGTTTGGTTCAATTGGGATGCAGGTATTCTTCTTTTCTTATTTTTCCACTTTATGAAATCTGGATAGTTAGTTTTTGAGTATTTATTGATGATATATATTTGAAAGAAATCTTGATTTTAATGGCTGAAAGATTATTTTTCTGTATTCCTTGTAGATTCCAGCTCGAACTAGTTCTGCACCCCCTAATTTGGATGAGCAGAAACGTGATCAGGTCTGTTTATTTTTCTCTCTCACAGGGTTATATTATTCATCAGTAAACTATAAATGGTCGGATTTATTATCTGAACCAAGAATGCAGAAAAGTGTAATGCCTTCCTGAATAGTATGAACAGTAGACTTTTTGCTTCTTTCCCTTCTCTTCCTTACTAAGTACTCCGAACCCAGAATTCACATTTTCTTTTCTTGTGTTGGGTTGGACTTTGCCCAATAAGCATATGTTATACCTTAACATATATGTGATTTGGTTTTCTTAGTTTCAATATTCTTGACACTTTACTGTGGAAGCACATTGGACTTATGGTGTTTGATGATCAAATTATGAAGCTGTCTCATTATTTTTTTTGCTTGCAGGCACGCCACGATGCTTACAGATCAGTGCCAAATATACCAACACCTTCTGTTCCTAAGCAGCAGCTGCCTAGGAAGGATACTGGTGCTGCTGACCAATCGAATACTGGGGAGGTTCATCAAGTACCAAAAGTCAAAAAGGATCCTCAAGTCTCACTTCCACCGACAACAAGCCAAGCACAGAAGCCTTCAGTTCTTCCCATACCAATGACTTCTATGCAAATGCCATTTCACCAGCCACAAGTTTCTGTACAGTTTGGTGGTCATAACCCACAAGTTCAGTCTCAGAACGTAACAGCCACATCACTCCCTATGCCAATGCCCATTCCGTTACCAATGGGAAATGCTCCACAAGTGCAGCAGCATATGTTTGTTCCAGGTCTTCAACCCCATCCAATCCCTCAGGGACTCATGCATCAGGGACAGGGCATGGGTTTCACGACTCAAATGGGTCCTCCCCAACTACCTCCACAGCTAGGCAATATGGGAATGGGCATGACCCCACAATACCCCCAACAGCAGGGAGGAAAATTTGGTGGCGGTCCTCGTAAAACCATTGTAAAGATTACTCATCCGGACACACACAAGGAGGTCAGGCTTGATGAACGAGCAGATACATATTCAGATGGTGGGGTCTCAGGCCCTAGGTCTCAATCCCAGCCAATACCATCATTTGCATCTGCTCATCCAATCAATTATTACCCTAATTCTTATGGTGCCAGTTCCATTTATTATCCAGCACCAGGCTCTCTTCCGTTAACAAGTAGTCAGATAACACCCAATTCTCAGGCGACAAGATTTAACTATTCGGTTGGCCAGGGTCCCCAAAATGTATCGTTCATGAATCCAAATCTTAATTCTCTGCCTGTTAGTAAGGCTGGGACCCCAATGCTGGGTATTGCGGAATCACCCAACTTTGAGCAGTCGCGTGATGCACATATTTCATCTGCCCCTTTAGGAACCGTACAGGTGACAGTTAAACCATCCTCAGAATCTGTTGGAGAAAGGACCGCAGATTCCTCTTTGTCAGAAATCTCACCTGCAGTTGGTAAGGTTGCAACACCTAAACCTTCAAGGTCTTCCGGGGAAGCTACTACATCTCATCCTCAAAGGGACTCTGAGACTTTTCCAGAAAAATCTTCTCAGAAGATGAAATCGAGCAGCGAACTGTTTGTGTCCAATTCATTGGCAGGAGCAACCAAACAGTCTGTTGCAGTTTCTTCTCCTGTCTCTACTGAGAGTCTGGCATCCAATTCTTTGCCCACTTCATCATCTGAGGACTCTGTACCAGTTACAAATGTGGAAGGCAGAAGAAGGGATTCTCTAAGTAGGTCAAACTCCATCAAAGATCATCTGAAGAAGCCGGTCAAGAAAGGACAAATACAGACACAGCAGCAGGTAGTGCCGCACTTTGAGATAACTGTTCTTTCAAGTTATTCTACAACATTAGATTAGTCTAGTATTTATTATCGCAATGCCTTAAACCTTTGTTTTCTGCAGGTTGGTGGGCAATCTACCTCAACCTCGAGCTTGGCATGGAGAACTGCAGAAACTGGCATACAATCCAACAGTGGAGTTTCTGAAACTACGGAAGCTAAAACAACTAGTCAATTGTCGTCTGCAATTGATGCTTCTACTCCTGATATTTCTGATGTTTCATCTGAAATATCTGGTGCTGGAAATGCTGCCAATGTCTTGGACACTGTTTGTGATGCTAAGAAAAAGTTAGGTGAATTTTCTCCACAGGAATCTTCGGGAACAGAAGCAAGGGGAGGAGAGACCTTGGCTGACAGTTTTAAGCAAGATATTATCCCTTCTCAGATTTCTTCTCAATCTGCTACTTCGAAATCTACAGAACTTGTCAGCCAAACTGATCAGGAATCTGTATTAAAGGCAACAGCTGTTTGCAATGAGGTTCCAATATTAGGAACCACAGAGGGAGGGTTGGGTGAATCTGCAAGAACTTCTACCGAAACTCACAGGGTTACCGACAGTATGGATGTATCTATGTCTGGAATTGTAGATTCAACAAATGTTGAAAGTTCATATAGTAATAAGACTTCAACTGTGGATGCCTTGTCAAGCCGAGTTGTAATACTGCAGCATCCTGCTCCTGTTTTAGCCACTGAATTTCTGGAAACAATCCCAAAAAATGAAGGGGAGGTTCTGGATAATAGTGGTGCTGGCTCAGTTTTACTTGGAGTATCTGGTTCCAAGGATATGCCTGTAGTAGAATTAAATAGATCAAAGAGCTCTACTGCTAAAGCAAAGAGGAAGAAAAAAGAAATCCTTCAGAAAGCTGATGCTGCTGGGACTACTTCTGATCTTTACGTGGCTTATAAGGGTCCTGAGGATAAGAAGGAGCCTGCCGTGTCTTTAGAAAGTGCTCAAGACACACCTACTATTGTGAATTCAAAGCAAGCAGCTGCTGATACTGTTCATGTAAATGCTGTAGCCAGTGAGAAAAGTGTTCATAGTAAAGCAGAGCCTGATGATTGGGAAGATGCTGCTGACATGTCCACCCCAAAATTAGAACCTTCGGATGAAGATGGAAACGGAAATCTGGGAAAGAAGTATTCGAGAGATTTTCTCTTGAAGTTTGTTGAACAATGTACTCATCTTCCAGAGGGCTTTGAGATAGCAGCTGATATAGCAGAGGCTGTGATGAGTGGTAATATCAATGTTTCTCATCTTGTTGATCGTGATTCGTATTCCAGTCCTGGAAGGGCAATGGATAGGCAATCGGGGGGGCCTCGAGTTGATCGTCGTGGAAGTGTAATGGTTGATGATGATAGATGGGGTAGACCATCTGGTCCAAATTTGGGGAGGGATTTGCGTCTGGATGTTGGTTATGGTGCTAATGCAGGATTCCGTCCTGGCCAAGGTGGTAACTATGGTGTTTTGAGGTATCCCAGAGCACAAATACCTATTCCGTATCCTGTAGGTATCCTACCTGGGCCTATGCAGCCCATGGGTTCTCAGGGAGGTATGCAAAGAAATAGTCCTGATGCTGACAAGTGGCAACGTGCTAATTTCCAACAGAAGGGTTTAATTCCTTCTCCTCAGACTCCTTTGCAGATGATGCACAAAGCTGATAGAAAATATGAAGTCGGTAAGGTGCAAGATGAGGAAGAGGCCAAGCAGAGGCAGCTGAAAGCTATTTTGAACAAGCTAACTCCTCAGAACTTCGAGAAACTCTTTGAGCAAGTCGAAGCAGTAAACATCGACAATGCTGTCACACTCACTGGTGTGATCTCTCAAATTTTTGACAAAGCTTTAATGGAGCCTACTTTCTGTGAGATGTACGCAAACTTCTGTTTTTTACTTGCTGGGGAGTTACCTGATTTCAGTGAAGACAATGAAAAAATAACTTTCAAGAGACTGCTTCTGAACAAATGCCAAGAGGAGTTTGAGAGAGGAGAGAGAGAGCAAGAAGAAGCTAACAAAGCCGATAAAGAGGGTGAGTCTAAGCAGACCGAGGAAGAAAGGGAAGAGAAGCGAATCAAGGCTCGAAGACGAATGCTAGGTAACATTAGACTAATTGGTGAGTTGTACAAGAAGAAAATGTTGACTGAGAGAATAATGCATGAATGCATCAAGAAGTTGCTGGGCCAGTATGAGAATCCTGACGAGGAGGATGTTGAGGCGTTGTGTAAATTAATGAGCACAATAGGGGAGATCATTGACCACTCCAAGGCTAAAGAGCACATGGATGCTTATTTTGACAGAATGGCAAAGTTGTCAAACAACATGAAACTATCTTCTAGGATTAGGTTTATGTTGAAGGATGCAATTGAGTTGAGAAAGAATAAATGGCAGCAGAGGAGGAAAGTTGAAGGGCCGAAAAAGATCGAGGAAGTGCACAGAGATGCTGCTCAAGAACGGCAAGCACAAGCTAGTAGGCTCGCCAGAGGTCCAAGCATGAATTATTCATCAAGGAGGGCACCTATGGATTTTGGTCCTAGAGGCTTATCTTCGCCTACCACCCAGATGGGTAGTTTCCGAGGATTGCCTACTCAAAATCGCGGTTATGGCGGCCAGGATGTACGGTTTGAGGACAGGCAGTCTTATGAGGCTCGGACCTTGTCAGTTCCCTTACCTCAGAGACCCATAGGTGATGAATCAATAACTTTGGGTCCACAAGGAGGTCTTGCCAGAGGAATGTCCATTAGAGGACCGCCAGCAATGTCAAGCACTCCCTTACCTGATATTTCTCCTGGTGCTGGAGAACCTAGAAGAATGCCAGCTGGTTTGAATGGTTTTAGTTCCTTGTCAGAGCGGCCAGCTTATGGTTCAAGGGAGGATATAATTCCAAGATATCATCCGGACAGATTTGCAGCCCCACCTGCCTTTGACCAATTGAATGCTCAAGAGCGTAATACGAATTACAGTAACCGAGACCTAAGGACTCCTGAGCGAAGTTTTGATCGGCCTCTTGCAACTTCACCACCCACGAGAGGCCAGGTACTGTCCATCACCCAAAATGTTCCTTCAGAAAAGGTGTGGTCTGAAGAACGCCTACGGGATATGTCAATGGCTGCAATTAAAGAATTTTATAGGTAACACCTTTTTTCTGCGTACTTTTATCACTTTGTCCGTTTACCTGTTCTTGACAGAATATTGATAATTACTTGTTGCCTCGTGTTTAGTAGATTTAGGTACTAGCACAAAATGGAAATGAAGGTGCTAGGGTTGACTGATAATCTGTACTTGTTGAAGACAAAAAGTTCATCATTTGGATGGTGTTGAATTGTCTAGGGCTCAAGTCCTATGTTATAGTGAAAGTTTTGTAGATCAGTGAAATTTCGTGCCTATTTTTCACTTGTAGGATACACTATAGTATATTGGATTTCAGGCTGCATTTGGCATCTTGGTAAGGGCCATGGAATTGGAATTGGAATTGAGTGATTTGGGACATATTCTTCTTTAGTAATAATAAGGTTTTCATGGTACCAAACACAGGGAAGTAACTTAATACGGTAATATGTTTAGGTGCAAGGAAATACTAATGACCACTTCTACTGAGTCATTAAAGTAATTTCACGATGAATAGGGGTTGATGGACTATATATGTGTGTGTTTGTATATATGTATGTATGTATGTATGTGTATATATATATATATATATATATATATATATATATATATAGAGAGAGAGAGAGAGAGAGTAAAAACTTGATATAGTAATTACTGGTTTAATTTTTTTTTTAAATCATGATTTTATGTTTTGATCATACTTGTTGAATGCTCATGTTGTAAGGGATTTATTCTCAGTATTTTGAAGTCTTTTCTAATATTATTTTCAACGGGAAAAAACATGATATCAAACGCTAATGAAGGATTTATTCTCTCAATTATGGGGTCTTTGTGGTTTCTTAACTTAAAGGAACAGGGGCAATATTTTGGTGTTCTGTAATTATCTATAGGATTAAACTCTGCTGTACATCATGTATAAATCATTAACCTTTAGAGGAGGACAGTTTCTTATGTAAAGCCATCCCCTAAAAGTGCAAGTGGTACTTTCTAATGTTCTAATTGGTCTTTGAAACTAATAATTTAATGCAAGAAGAATCTTCTACTTTTTGACAAATGTCTTGTGCATAAATGCTCAAACTAATGATTGAATTTTATGGTTGGCATTTTGGTCATATTAGTGATGTTAAGATGTTTTTTCCTCAAATTTTTCAGTGCCCGGGATGAGAAAGAAGTTGCTTGGTGTATCAAAGATTTGAATTCCCCAGGTTTCCACCCTTCAATGGTCTCTCTCTGGGTCACAGACTCTTTTGAGAGGAAGGACATGGAAAGGGATCTTTTGGCTGAGCTGCTTGTGAATCTTGCTAAATCTCGGGAAGGCATGTTAAGTCAAGGCCAGCTCATCAAAGGGTAATATAACCCTTTTCTTCAACTTTTCTTTTCAAATTAAAAAAAGAACCTTGACAGTGTTAAGAAATTTATTAGATGCACGAACATTCATAAAAAGTTGATCTGCTTGTGATATGTATTGAATATTTATATGTTTTTATATTTTGTTTTGGGCATAGGTTTGAATCTGTTCTCACTAATTTGGAGGATGCGGTAAATGATGCTCCAAGAGCAGCAGAATTTCTTGGCCGTATTTTTGCCAAAGTTGTCGAAGAGAATGTGATTCCCTTGAGGGAGATTGGGAGGTTGTTACGTGAAGGTGGGGAGGAACCAGGGCGTCTTCTGGAAATTGGGCTTGCGGGTGATGTTCTTGGAAGCACATTAGAGATCATTAAATCAGATAAAGGAGAAAGTGTGTTACATGAGCTTCGAATGAGCTCGAATTTGCGAATGGAGGATTTCAGGCCTCCAGATGCTAACTGATCAAGGATATTAGAAAAATTTATTTAGAGGAGTTAGGTGATGCTCATCTGTATCTTGTTAGAAGAAACTGATCCCTAGTGCTTTTAGGGTACTTCTTGTTATTATTATTATTATGCTAATATATATTTTTCTTGATGGGTGGATGGGTTGGGGGCAGCTGTGCATGGCAGTATGGGGTTTTCCTTCTTCTAATATTATTTCATCAACAGATTTTTACTGCAACAGCAATTATGGAAAAGAGTTCAATTGAGCATCAAAATATTTGTCATGCGGATTTGGGACACGATTTTTAACATAATTTATGACCTTTGTGTAGTGGTCTTAATTTGGTGGTTGGTTCAGGTATGATGGAAACAGTAAAATTGTCGATAACGCACGCATAGAACCCGCGCCAACATCATCATCCACTAGTGGTATTATTGGTTTAAAAGCTGATAAGATAGCGAGGAGATTGTGGAGGGTGGGGTGGTGGTGGGGATGGTAATGAGTGCTGTGCTGTAGTGGATTTATTATTATTAAATTTGTATTTGAATAAAATTTAAATTATTAAAACTGCGCATTCATTACAAGTTTTGATGATTACAGAATTCATATTAATATTTAGCAGATTTTTTTGTGGTTCTTATATTTAAAATCACAAATGTTTAATATATAAATTTATATTAATCATCTAAAATATCACACAATAACAATGTACTTAATTTTAAATTTAATAAATGTAAATAAAAAATTAAAATTTCAATATCAATCTAAAACAAATTTTTAAGTTTAAATATGAAATACATAAATTCATAAAAAAATAATAATAATAATTCATGCATCAAGTTATATTGACCTATACGGTCATAGTAAAATAAAAAAATGTATATATTTTATAATCTTACTAGTTTAGATTATCTTTATTATTATATTTCTTGTGAAGCTAATATGATTAAATGTATACATGATTAGATATTTTAAATAAATCATTATTTTCATAATATAATTGTTTTATATTTAAATAAAATAATAATATTAATAAGTTAGTTATTTTTCAAGTTTTTAGACTAAATTAGAAAAGTATTTGAAAACTTTGAAATTATCAAGTATTGTTTAAAATTCGATAATAAATTTATTTAAAAATATTTATAGCGTTTTTGGGTCGTAATATAGTTTCTAAAAGTTTTTTTGCTTTAATATAGCTTTAGAAGGATGAGGATAAAACAATAAATTTAATAAAGTTGTCAATGTAATGAAACTATTTGACACTACAATAAAACGGCTAACCAACAACAAAATTAGTGAGAAGCTGATAGTGTTAAGAGAGCAACAAATTTTAATAAAAGTTATCATAGATTCGACAACTGGAAAATGACTAGTCGACAAATAAATGGCTAACTGACAATGAAATTAACAAGTCACTGATAATGTTCAGAAAGCAACATATTCTGATAAAAAATTATCAGCGATTCGACAACTAAAAAAGGGCTAATCGACAACTGTAAATGGCTAACCGACTATTGAATTACGACCCAACGGTAACTTGTTCTAGTCAAAATGGTAATATAACAATAAGTTAACGACGAACTGTTAACATTTAAAAAATATATAGCGGCTAGTTTTCAGCTCATACTATAAAAATACTCAATTAGATTTAAACAATATCAATATCAAGAGTCATATTTGAGTTTGTTATTGAGTATACAATTGTTCTTGAACTTTAAATTTGTAATCATTTTATTAAAACACACTTTGGGCTTTAAATTGTAAACACGTATTATGTGTGTGAGAGAAATAATTTTCTAAACCATATTATAAAATTAAGTTGAGTGGTTGTAAGTGTTGTGATACACTTGAGTTAAGAGATTGAGGATAATATCCTATTGTAAAGGTTGATTGACACTTTAAAAGTCGCTTGTAAGTGTTGTTGAAGTCTTAGAGGTCTGTTTAGTGAAATCCTCAAGCCTAGTGAGCTTAGAGGCGTGGACATAATCACGGTCGACTGAACTACGTAAAAATCATTGTGTTTGTTCTCTCTATCCCTCATCTCTTTATTTATTTATTGTCTGAATTTATATTTATTATTGCTTAAATAATTAACTTGAATTGATTTATGTTGTTAATAGTATAAATTTTTAAATACTTAATTCACCACCCCCTCCACCCTCCTCCTCTTGGTAGCGTAACTTGTATTTCAAGTTAAACAACAATTATCGTTTCATATTATTATTTAATACAAGTCCCAAGAGTGAATATCTTCATTTTATTCAACACCATTTTCATTCATCCAACATAATGCCTATAATAACAATTAAAATTAAAAATATTAATTCAAAGAACAAATTATAATAATGAAATAATAAATGCATTATGTTAAAAAATAACAATTCATACACACACGGGATATGTAACACACTTTACATTTATTTAATTTTATATTTTTAGATTTAATTATTTAGCAATTTAAATTTTAAAATTAAATTAAAAATATATGAAAAAAGTATGAGTTTGGCAGATATTCGAATATTTAATTAATACTAAACTCAAGTACGAATTTCAATTTTTAATATCAAACTTATCAGCAAGCAATAAAATTATCTTCGGTAAATAGGTTTTAAGAGGTGGATTTGGACGGATTTACTGATTTATGGTTCCGTTGCCATTCCTAGTGATGGGTTTCATTCTGATATTGAAATTGAATTAATTTGATGAGTGTTTGTGTGCCGTAATATCACACATCTCAACGTTTGATGCTTTGCATTATTACGAATATAGGAGTAAGACCAGGAAGAGAAATGACCTCTAAGAGATTGTATGAATGAAATGATGGGTCGAGCAGTGGTATATTAATATAAGTAACATAAGGAGATCTGTTTTAGATCCTAATAAGTAGAGTAAAATCGTTAGGCGAAACCAAAAAAAAAAAATAAAAATCAATAATTTTTTTTCTTCTTTAAAATCTTTTAAAATTATAAAAGACTTAATTTTTAATTTTATAATTTTTATTTTAAATTCTTAAAAATTAAGTTCAAACAGAGAGAACCGAACCACATGTCAGTTTACACCCCATATATTATTTAAAAATAAAAGTTAATTTCCTTCAAGGCTACGCAAACGCAAAGCATGTGTTTCGTGTTCTTCTCGTACATTTGGAGGCCGCAGATCCTTGGTTCGTCCGCGACTTATTTGAACTGCCGCCACGCCAGGTGGCAGTTTCTGTTGCTACAATTCACCATTGCCATGTTGTTGTTTTTTCCCCCAAAAAAAATTTAAAATTAAAATCCAATTCTCAATCACTCGTCTTGTATGGAGAGAAGCGTGGCGTTGCCTGGAGTTGGAGGAGGAAACAGAAGCAGTTGAAGAAATAAGAGTCTGCGTTTGAATCGTTTTTCCAAATTGCATTTTTATTTTTTAGCATTTAAAAATTTTAGGTTAATAATAATAATAATGGTAATAATAATGATGATGATATAATATACTTATGACATATTTAATTTAAAAAAATATAAAGAGATGAGAAGATAGAAAGAGAAATGAAATAAATAAGAGAAAAAAAATATAAATTTCATACTTGAGAAAATGAATGAAGAACTTCTCCTCTTTCTTTCATTCCTTCCCTCTCCTATAATTCCTTCCAACTAAAAATAGGATTAAATATATATATATATATATATATTGATAACTAAAATAATTTTTTTTTATTTTACTATAATTGATAATAATAATAATTTCGTTAAATTTAATAATTATTTTAAAATAATAATTAAATAAAATAAAAAATAATTTTAGAACATATTAATTTCACATAATTTTAGTATGTAAAGGTTAAAAAAAAAACAAAAATGATCATGGTGGGACTGGGGCGGACCGAATACTAGGCCGCGTCCGCTCTTAATAAGGTCCAGTAGGTACAATGCGGGTCAAGACGAAAAATTAATAACGGGTCGGGCCTAGGGCAAAATCTTTCGTTTATTAGCAGAAAATATATATAAATTACGACCACCACAATGCCGAACGAACGAGGGCGTAGCCACTCAAATCTCTCTCTGTTATCAGCAACAGCAAGTGAGATTTTTAGAGTTTCTGGTCTGCTTCTGCAAAATGGTATCCCTTTCTCTCTTTATGCTTTTTATTTCATTTATTCTCTTCGTATGAATTTATGTTGTTGCTTTGGATGAAAATCAAAGTCGAGTACAATCGATCCAATTATTGTTACTGGATTTGCGATGTATTTTAACTTGATAATAAGAAAACTTATATTTTGAATCCAGTGTTGGAGCCTTTAGAATTTAGATGTGTTAGTTAATACTTATCTCATACTCGCGAGTTGCAATGCTTCTCTCTTTGACGTAACACCCCCCAGTTTGTTATGTTTCTTCCTTAGATGCTAAATTGTCAAAGGCTTTGGATTCTCTCAATTTTTTAATCACTGTTTTTCTCTTTCCAACCAATGTCTATTATATGGTTTCATACTGTCTGGTTTTGCAGACAAAGAGGACCAAGAAGGCAGGAATTGTTGGAAAGTATGGTATGTATCGAGGCTAGTTTTATTTACTTATTTATTTATTTGTTTGTTTAGTGTCCTCAAGTATAGATGATGTTATGGTTACATAGACTATCTATATATATATATATATATATTAACATTGGGATATCTTTATATTATGTCTCATTATTTAGTTTGTCAAGAGGTAAATGCTTGGTTAGGTTTTGAGCATGAATTGTGGGTAGTTTGCATGTTTATTCGAGAAGGATTGCTACTGCCATTATATAAACATGAATTTATGATAGGAACCATATCATGAAAAGCCTTGTGGTGGTCTCTCTCTAGCTTGTTGTTAACCCTGGCTTTGATGTTTTAGTTTGTTTTTGCCTGTGTGGCTTTGGGATCTTGGAATTATAAGGTATTGTTCTTTTTCAGGTACCCGTTATGGTGCTAGTCTGCGTAAGCAGATTAAGAAGATGGAGGTTAGTCAACACAGCAAGTACTTCTGTGAATTCTGTGGGAAGGTTATACATTCCCCTCCTTCCTGCTCTTTATCTTTTTTCATTTCTTTTATGCTCATGGTTCAATGACTGTTTGCTTTTGTTTGTGGATGTATTAAATGTTTACATATTCCTTGCTGTTGGCAGTATGCTGTGAAGAGGAAGGCTGTGGGAATCTGGGGCTGCAAAGACTGTGGCAAGGTGAAAGCTGGAGGTGCTTACACTTTGAAGTAAGATTCTCATCAGCTGTCATCTTTACTTTGATTATTCAATTTATAAATGATTCTAAATTGCTTCCTATGTGCCTTTCCAGTACTGCTAGTGCTGTGACCGTGAGGAGTACCATTCGGAGGCTGAGGGAGCAGACTGAGAGTTAATTTTGTTGCCAATCCATCTTTTTTTTTTTTTAAAGTAATTCCTGGTGCGGGATTGTCTGAATGGATTTCTATGCTTGGATTTTTGGTATAGAAAGTTTTGAATTTGAAACTCTTTATCAAACAGATTTTGATGGACTTTTAGTTTTGTGGTGCTAACATTATGGGCTGTTTGCTTCAACGCTATAATTATTTAAAAGGGCCCCAATGAAAATCGATTTCTACAATTAGTTTCCCCAAGATACAGGCAGCCATTGATCGTATTTCATTGTAAGAACCAGTGAATTCACATACAACAAAGGCCGGGCCGAAGGCCTTTAACCAGCGCTCCAGCTCGTACATTACATCTAACTTTACAAAACTCTCAAGATGGAATTGGCACATATTATCTAAACTCAAAAGCTATTGCCGTCGCCTCTGTTCTCTCTTTACATTCCCGATTAGTCTGGGAATGCATCTAAACAGATGATTTTAGGACAGACCTAATATAGTGCTCTTCCACCATCTTACTCTAGCCAGCAAATATCATTAATGCAGGGACTTCAAAAATTTGAAGCCCCTTCGATAAAGAAAGATGATGAAGAGAGGAGGATGACTCAGAGAGGACAATGACACATTGGTCATCATCATCTTGAAGCCATCTAGACAATTGTATTACTATATGAAACGCACATGGGTTATGTATCATACAATGGGAAGAGGGATGCTATCTTTGCTGTTGTTATGATGCATTTGTTTTTGGACAGCCTTAACTGCAGCAACTCTAGCTGCATTCGCTGCCCTGTTAGCCGCTGCTACAGCCCTGTTAACTCTCTCATCTACCTTGGCCACATCATAAGCTTTTTCAGCTGCTCGTCGTGCTTCCTGATTACAAGAATAAGAAAAAAATCCCCCCAGTAATAAGTGAATGAGATCATTCAAACAACAATTAAATTGAAGAAAGTTATTATGATATTAACAAGTTTTGCGTAATTAAGTGTGGTTTTCTCAGACAACCAAAATTCAAAAATAACTTTCAACTGTCATCTTAAATTTCATTCATCTTTCTAATATCAGTAAAATGCTGAAAGTGAAGACGTGCGTTAATCATATTACAAAAGGATGCAGTTAAACAACAAAGCTGTTATAAATTTTAGGCATCAGCAGTTGCCAAGTGCTAAAGAATAAAAGTTTGGTTGAAAAGGTTCAAATACCTGCACCGCATTAAGTACTTTGGAGTGGTAAACTGCAATAGGAGATACAGGATGAGTTGTATTCTGTGTGCTTGGAATATCGAGAATTCCATTTTGCCAGTGACCAGATTGGGTTTCCCCATTTCTGAATGTGTACATTCCAAGCCCTTGTCTTCTACCCTCATGCCAGGCTCCTTCATACCGATGCCCATTGGCAAAACGATAGACACCAAACCCATGCATCTTGTCCGCAAAGTATTCTCCAGCATATGTGTCCCCATTTCTAAGTAAGAAACTTGGATGTCAATATGGGAAGAAAAAGAATCATATGCCTATGCATTAAAAAAAAACCAGAACAAACAATTACTACAATCTACCATTAAGCTCGCTATCTAATAAAATTCAGCAAGATATCCAGACCAACAAAAAGAACACAAATTATCCTTATGAACCGCATATTCAAGATCACTATAACCTTTGTCCACCAATTAATAAAATTACGATCAAACCTAAGCTCACTTGTCATCCAACAGTTGTCAGCGAATCCACTGAGGGATAACAGTCTAGTATTAATGTAAGAACACTAATTTGAAACAAATGAAACACAGCCACATAATCAATATCAAAACCACACGGCTCACGCTATGATCCTTGTTGACCATATTCTATTTCATCTTTCCCAATCCATGCAGGTACCATTTCATTAATTCAATTCAATGCTATCAACAATGTCCTCAAAATTGAAGTAAAAACCAGAAAAGGAGATCAATAACCGTACAAACCAACACACATACGAAAGCCACCAGTCCCCAACTCTAACACCAAATAGCACAATCCAATCACAAAAACTTTATAAATATTAGCACGAGAAACCCAAATTAGTTAATAAAACTAAATCCATAAGGGGGAAAAAAACTACCTGAAATGGTAATGGCCAAGGCCATGCTTGACCCCCCACTTAAATTCGCCAACATACCGACTCCCATCCTCACAAGTATGAACTCCACATCCATGACTCTGCCCATTAGACCACTCACCTGCATAAACATCTCCAGTATAAAACCTATAAACCCCAAACCCATGCCTAAGGCCTTGCCTATATTGGCCCCTATATCGGCTCCCTCTGGCCCAAGTCTCGACTCCATATCCATCGTATTTGCCATCGACCCAGTCGCCCTCATATCTGCCACTCAGATAATAATAATACACACCACTCCCAGAACATTTGCCCTTGTGATACTCACCCTCATAAACGTCGCCATTGCTGTAAACTTGCACCCAGCAACCCGAATTTGCCCTCTTTTCTAGCTTGGGCCTTGAACCAATTGACCAAAACACAGGCAGGGGCGGCCTCGAGATTTTGGAAGAATTAGCGAGCTTAATTGGGAAAGAACGGGCGAAGAACAAACGAATGGAAGGCAGACGAGGAAGAGCGAGATTGAGAGAGAACAGTAAAGCCGCGGAGAAGGCAAAAGCCGATAAGAAATCAAGAAAAAACGAATGAGTCGGATGAGAAACGAGAAAATAAAAGAAGGGCAACGACAATAACAGAATCAGCCGCAAATGAACTCTCAAACGACGGAGGTGTTTGCAGCGGCGGAGGAACCGAAACGCGGCGGATTTGGCGGCAATCGAAACGGAAAACAGGGACTGAGTCTGCGGATTCGGAGAATTGAATTGAGGGTTTAAGTGGTAGAGGGTGGGGGACTTGGAGAGGGACGAGTGCTGGGATCGCTTGTAAGGCGAAGGGGAAGGGGTAATAGGGTCATTTTGGATCAAAATTTGTGGAATTTGATGATGATCGTCTCCTCCCGTGTTGTGCTTAACCGACGTCGTTTCGAATAACAACTGCTGGTGCTTTTGGTGAATTGAAGAAAAAAGAGGCGGTGTAGGGTTAAAATCGGAAGAGACGCCGCTGCTTTCCTTTCCGATCTGTACTTCTGATTTCTTCTGATGCATTACATAACAAAATCAAAACTCTTTTCTTCGTTTTCCTAAAATAATAATAATTTCGCTGAAGATTTCTTTTGTAAATAGATGATAGATAATATCGGAAAATTTGTATATAAATAGAAGGCTTTTAGAGCGGTCTCTGCGTCGAGTTTATGGTAATTAAGCAATCCACTAATTTCAAACCACAGAGCCCCAACCCCCTCTCTCTCTTAGAGTTTTGACCAGCAAAACTAGGGGTTTTTTTTCTCCCTAAACTACCCTCCTTTATCTATTTCTTAATTCTAATTTTGTTATTTAATAATATACTTCGTTTGAGAATTGGTTTATTTTTCTGGTCAGACCCACAATATGGTGCTGTTTATTTGTTTTAATAATATTTACATTTTAAATTTTTCATTTAGTAATTATTCTATCTTTGTGTCTTATGATTCAAAAATGATAAAATTAAAGTGAATTCGTTATAATAAATACTTGCTCGATTAGTTGATTAATACCATATTATTTATAATAGTTATTTAAGATAAAAATTTTGAAATATTTTTTTCCTAAACTACTTAATTATTGCATCTGTCGCTCGTATTAAATTTTATTTTTGTATGTTCAAATATAAAAGATGATGACATCTAATCTGCATTGCATGATATAAAATTTTGCTTTTGACTAGTTTAATTAATTACATAAATAATTAATGGAATTTTATTAAGTTTATTAAATTAACGGTTATTATTATTTCATGAGGGCGTGAAAGGAGGTACCGTAAATAAAAAACAAGTGAACACACTCTTTAGTCTTTTCATTGAACATATAGATTCGTCGTCGTCTATGGCTCAAGTGACTTAGTCTAATATTGGGCTTGGGCCGTCGGCTATGGGCTATCAATAATTCAATATCAGACAATGTCTCCTTAACTTGGGGAGACGATCCAATTCGGCATCTCCACGTGGCGACCACGTAAAGCATCCTCGTCATCACATTCACAATGCTTGATTGCTTGTTGTGCAAACCAAACCCCCGGCCAGCAGGCCACTCAAGGACAAATCAGCCACAACAAAAAAATCTGTTTACTAATACGAAGACACCCTTACTCGGTATTAAAGTTGATCGAGGTTAAATATTCTAAGTTAATCGGACTCGAATATTTTCATACTGTTCGAGTGAGTTCATAAAGAGCAGAAATATCCTTAACCATTAAGTGAGTCTTGGTCACATCATGAACAACACTAAGAATAGTAAGAGACCAAAGCTCGAGCAGAGCAAATTCGAGCATGGCAGTCCCACATCTGTAATTCAGGACGGTGAATGCTTCTCTCCGAAAAAAATAAAATAGCTGCCTGACGCCCCCCACACCATGACAACTTGTTACTACGATCAATAACTGATAAGCACCTCCACTCCATAGGGTTTCGTCACTGTTACCGATAACTAGCACATACCTCCACAGTATCATCATTTTACACATCCCTATACAGTATCATCATTTGATCACGCTAACCCAGAACCGTCTAACATCCCATACCCCCAAATTGTGTCGCTGTGTTGCTATGACCCATAGCTGTCAGAAAGACGCATGCACAATAAATGCAGGAAATAACGCCCAAGTAAGGGTGGCGGGAAAAAAAAACAGGAGATAAATATCAAACGAAGAGTGATGTAAAAGATCTTCTTCTTCTTCCTTTTCTTTTTCAATTTTCTATTTTCCAGTTTTTCTCAGATTAAGAGAGAATTTACAAAGAATCAACCCGCTTATTGACTTAAGCTGTAGATTTTCGTCGAAAAATACCGGATGACCTCTGATTATTTTCTGTTGATACAAGCCGAAAAACACCACTGCCTCAACGAATGAAAAATATAAGAACCAGCTAAAAATCCTACTCAAACAACTAATGAACAAACGATAATATCACTATTTAAGAGCGGCTAAAAATCACATCAACAATATCTTTCACTCGAATACTACCATCATAAGGAAGTTAATAGATTTAACATAATATCGGTTAAACGATTTTTTTGCTCCAAATGTAAAATTATCATTTTATCTTAAATAAATCCTAAAAAATGAATATCATTTAAAATTTCCCATAGCTCACTACGACACCGTAGAAATCTCGTGAAATTTCCGTTTTAATCCTTGAGCCTCGAACAATACAGGGAAAATAACTTTTTGTTTTTGGAAGAAACCGGGGACATCAATTAATAAAAGGATTTAAATTTAACAAAAAATTTCTAATATCCAAAAACAAAACCTGAACGGATGTCCAAAAATAAAAGAAAAGATGAGGAAAGAAAAGAAGGAACATAATCTCATCGAGAAAAAACGAGATGGACAAACATGGCAATTAATATTGGGTTTTATTTTTTATTTTTTATTTTTAAAATTAACTCCTTCCTTAGCCGCTACCCTTTCCCAGAATCATCAAAGCTTGTAAAATTGCAGCACAACCAACTTCACCTTCTTTTTCTTTTTTCCTACTTGACCTTCTTGGCCTTAGTGTATGTCTTCTTCTTTCTCTTCTTGGCCCCACCATGAAGCCGAAGCACCAGGTGTAGAGTCGACTCCTTCTGGATGTTGCAGTCGGCCGAGGTTCGTAAGGTATTTAAAGTTTATTTAATTTTATTTTTTTTCTTTTTCTTTTTCTTTTTTAGTTTTCTAATTTTTTAATTCATTAAACGACATCGTTTTTCAGTTAATATGAAAAATAAAAAAAAAAAGTAAAGTGTTAACAGTGTTACGATGGAAGTAGACGAGTGGCTGTAAAAAAAAAAATTAAAAAAAAAAAGACAAGAAAAAAGTTTGTGTATTTTTAAAAATTTAAAAAAATTAAAGGTATGTAAATAATTGCCTGAAAATAAATAAATAAAAGAGTTAATTGTATAAATATCAATGGTTGGTTGCCATTTTGTTTTGCCCTTTTTTCAGTTTCAAATCAGTTTGGCCGGATTGGATTTGCCATCAGTAAAGTGAGCCCGCCATAGAATAAAATAATAGAGAGTTTTAGATTTTATTTGATCAGCAATTAGCAAAATTGAAAGGACAAGTTTGCTGGCCAACGGGATCCGGATCCGGACCCGGAACCATCCGGCTTTAAAGACATTACTCATCATATTAAAGCTTTAAGCAGCTTTTATATAAATATAATAATTTATTATTTATATAGTACGTCTCTGATTCCATTGATAAAATTGTTTGATTTTTATTTGCTGTGATTTCAAGCTAGCTAGCATATGATAATCAATCGAACGGAAGAAGAACGCCTGAAACTTAGTCAACAGGAGTCTGTAAGTGCAAAATAAATGAAATGACCGAAACAAGGAACCCAATTGGAGATTGTATTATTTATTAATTGAGGACTTGGAGAGACTTTGTTTGATTTCGTCATCACGACTCACGAGTGTTTATTAAGTTAAGAAGACACTCTGCGATAGCCGACTTTCAAAATTTGAAAGCAAAATAATAATAATAACGTCATTTCAATTATGCCCAACTTTTTCTTCGATTTTATTATCATTACGCCCGCTTACATCTTATAATCATCGTTAGGGGCTAAAAAAAAAAAAAAAAACATATCAACGTAGAAGCAATGAGACGGTCGTCCTCCTTTACTTCAGCAGCTAATTGCTTCCAGATTCAGCAAGCAGCCCATTCCTAGGAGCAGGGGTCAAATTCACTGATTCCCTACTTGTGCTTGTGGGGCTTAAATTAATCAACTTTCAATTACAAGAGAATGAAAGAAACCAAACCATTCAATAAAAAGTTCGTATCATATATCATATAATTTAATCCCATCCATCCATCCAAATTCTCTCATGTTATACACACTTTACTAAACAGGTAGTGAGAGCTCAACAAGGATAATAATAATTTGGAAAAAAAAAATGGTAATCTGCGGTACAAGCATTTTCATATGAGCAGTGAGCAATAAATAAATAATTAATGCAAAATCAAAACAATGGATTCCCTTCTAAACAACCTCCTATCCTTTCCCTTCTTGTACTCTTGTATCAAGGTGTGACGCAAAACAATAACAATTATCGACAGCACATTGTTTTGAAGAATTATTTTCACGCATTGGTTGGAGTAGTCACACAGATTCGCGAGCCCAGTTTTTAAAAGAGGGGTATTACATAGTAATGCATTGCCCAATCACCAAGAAAAAATTGCATATCAGGAACTACAAAGTAAAGCATTTCAAACATTCTTCAAACCAGAAAATGAAATAAGCTTACAAACGGTCAGTTTAAATTCTTGAATAAAATTTAAAGACAGGTTTTACTCAACCAAGACCATCCAGCATTTAAACATATTCATTTGTGAATCAATTGTAATATATTCAGAAGTACCCCGCTTTACCTCACTTGTTGGGGCCATTCATACTTCAGTAGAGAGGCAAAAGACAAAATGTGAAATGCACTGCCACTGGAGTTCTCAACACTAATGCAACTTGCAACTCCGGTGTCAGGGCTTGTGGAGCTTGAAACCAAAAACTCTTGGGACATAGCTCTGCGTAGCCTTTTGTGGCTTTAAGTGTCCATATGTCATTAGAAATAGGTGAGGAAATGTAGTCCCAAAATAAGCACCATCGATATCTTGTTACGTCAAGGAAAGTTCAACATCTAAACAAACCAAAGAAGTGCACAGAGGGCACATACTGCTGTCACACAATCTATTTGAAATTAATCACCAGTTGAACTTTAAACATAATGCAGTGCATAACCCAAGCTCCATGGGCAAAAGCGAAATTGAGGTGCTAAATGTGGAACCTGCAACACAGCTATGATGGTTACTGTCAAATATGGGCATAACGAAGAAGACACCCATAAATCATGGGATTAACACTGACCGTGTCGAGCTTTCAATTCAGAAAACTGCAATTGTTAAAATATGGAAAAGTTAGGACCGAGAAAACAAAACTAATCAGATGCTAAAACATGCAATTTAAGATTCAACGCTAGATACACCCAACACATTTTAAGGATACTGCCTTGGTACTTGGATCGAGGATAGTATATATCTTCACATTTCGGGCAGTATATTTTAACAGTACTTGAACGAGGAATGTCTGATTGACCGACAGGAAGGCAGGGTTGCCCACAGCAGTAAACTCTTGGGCATCTCCCAAAATCATAGTTTTTGTACTTCTCTAACTGCAGAAGCTCCCAATGCAACATCATAACCAATAAAAAGGAAAATTGACAATGCACAAACACAGATGATCAAACACTGAATTTTACCATGGCAGCCGTTCCCTTGCTAGTGAGGATGTACCGTACATGAATCAGACCATACAGCATCTCTGCTGCTGATTCCACTAGTTCATTCTGTTCTTCAGTGAACATATCACCTAAGATGTCCACATCCAAAAATGGGTTGTAAAAAAATATCAGAATTCAAAGAGCAGGGGGTAGGGAGAGAAGAGAGGGAGAGTCAGAATTCAAAGAGCAGGGAGTTGGGAGAGAAGAGACGGAGAGAGAAATGCCTACCATGAGAAGATTCAACATCCAAAATCAAATCAAGAGCATAATCATAGTATGGAACTTGACTGCTCAATCCACAAAGATTAAAATCATCCTGGATATACTCATCATCAACTTCACAGAAAAACTCATTTCCTCGCAAATTGCAAAACCATGAGATCCAAGATGTGTCATCTTCATCAGAACCGCTGACATCAGATTCTTCACTGTCTGTTTCAGATTCCTCTGCAGTTAATGCAAACAAATGGCAATAATCAACAGATAAGTAAGGAGAAGCAAACTTTGCAATTGAGTCCATTACAAATAACAGAATTATGTTTTTGAACATGTTCCACATGAAATGACAGTCAATCTCAAAGATATTATCTTATCACCCCGTACCATGAATAAACAGCTTAAAATGCTGGGTACTCTACTTCAGGATCAAGAAAATATTAAACATTTTCATTCCTTAAATGATCAAAAATATCATAATTAGCTGATACCACATCATGTTTTACATATGGAAGCAATAAAAATGTGATCTTTTGCCAAATATAAGAAAACATAGCTATATACTAACATGGTATATGCATCACAAATTAAGTAGTCAATAAATCCATAACTCAACATTAGCTATAAATAACATAATAATTCATTCATGAAATTTACCTTGAAAACAAAATCAAGGAGCTTATCAATATCATACCAATAAATAAATAAACCTTATTACAAGACCATTCTGTCCCAACAGCATACTAATGAAATCGAATATCAAATGCTTTCTCGAGCATAATAAGGGCAGAAAACAGCAATGTTCAGAAAACAAATTTCCAGTACAAATATCTTCTTGCTTATATAACACGAGAAAGGAAGAAAAAAAAATGGCAAGAAAAGAAGCAAATAAAAAAGAATCATCAATTACTAAAATAACAATGTTCAATAAATGCAGATCCCATAAACGTGTATTAACTTCACTTTGGCAATGAAAAGAAAGTTCAGAAGCAAAACTCTTCCAACGCCAACAAACACTACGTTCAGCTACATCGAGAAACCGAAACTTATCAAGAAAATTGGCTGAAAAGTTACAGCTTTGCATCCTAAATAATGCAAGATCCCACATCGAAAATTAACCCACAAAAAGAAACGCTAACATTTTCAAACAGACAAACACAGAAAATCAGCTGACTAAAGTGAAACTAAAAACTAACCATCAGAGCATTTGTTCTTGGGGAGAGAGGCGGAGCGAGAATCGCGGTGATCGAGCTGCGATTTACCGGCGGAAGTGGAAGGTACGGACAACCTCTCCTTGTCTTTAGAACTCAAAGCCCTCGAAGTAGAAGGGGAGGACTTCTCTAAATGCTTGTCTAGTGCATCGTTTATGCGCTTTCGATCCAACGGTCCCCCCACTATCTCCGATTTCGACGCCCCTCCTCCTCCTCGATCTCTATACATAGCTCCCCCAATTCTTTTTTTTTTATTTTCTTTTCCTTTTCCAATTTCAAAACCCTAAACTCTCAAAGATTCAAAATTTGATACTTCACATAGAAAACCCTATATATGGATTACAGAAATTAGGGATTTTCTTTTACTGAACG
Source organism: Murraya koenigii (assembly GCA_025617385.1). Classification (NCBI taxonomy): domain Eukaryota; kingdom Viridiplantae; phylum Streptophyta; class Magnoliopsida; order Sapindales; family Rutaceae; genus Murraya; species Murraya koenigii. The sequence continues at coordinate 51,593,384 of CM046811.1, read as the reverse complement.
GCGACGTTTTTTGGAATGGAGACGGGAAACCCTAGATTTGATTTGAGTTCATAGACGGAGAAAACTAAGGTAAACTAAACATACACGAGCTCCTCTTAGGTCTCTCTGTCTCCCCCAACTCTTTGTTTTGTTAGTTGTATGTATACTTACTGTTTATTTGTTTTTTTTTTTAATTAATTTTTTGGATTATATATATATATATATATATATATATATATATATATATATATATATTATTTTTATTTTTGTTTTCGTCTCGGTTTATTCTTTTCTTGGACTTCAGGGTCCCAACGTCCTTTCTCTTGACCGATGATATTTAATCATTTCATTATATTTCACCGTTCCCTAATAATTAATTTTATATTAATTCTTACATTATCCTTGGATAAATTATTAAAATAAATATTTAGATAAAATTATTAAATCTTTCCTTTCTCTGAACTTTCAATTCTTCGATTAATAGATCTCTAGCAATTGATAACAATGGTATAATCACATTTTAAAAAGTTGCCGGGTTAATCATTGTTGCAACCATAGAAAAAAAAAATAACTTTTGATTACTTTAAATTAAAATTGATAAATCTTATATCAAGCTAATAACGTACAACTATTAAAGGACCTGTTATTGCCATGACTACTGTCAAGGAACACTAAATTAATCAATTTTGAATCTATTATTTATTGATGAGGAACACCAAGTGCTTAAAGAAATTTTAAATTATACTTGGATTAGATTAGAGTTAATGAGCAGATTTTTGGAGTTAAACCGTTGAAGTGTGTGGAATATAATAACAATGATAAATTGAGGATTATATGGGTTGTGTTGAGAGAGAAATTGTTTTTTAAAATTTTGGATGAGATTAATTAAGAGGATCAAATATTTATTTCTTTTATGACCGGAGCTTTTAACACTCTCTCATAATCTTTACAACACAACTCCATTTAAATTTTATTTTCTAAAATACCCCCACTTTAATTTACAAAATACACGCCCATGTATTAATATCAACCACACCGCCGTAAAAACATCACTCTTAAAACAATTTTTTTTAAAAAAGTTTTTATTAATAAAATTATACAAAATATTAAATTTTTAAATCATTTCTTTCTTTATCTCCATAATTCTAAACTCTTGAGTTTCTCAAAAAAAAATATTTTTTCATTAACATTAAAAATATAAATACAAATTATAAAATAGAATTGGTGTAAAAATTTATTAAAATAATCATTTATATTAATTGTTTACTTGAATGTCCATTCAAAATAATAAATGAATTAATTTTATTTTTAGTTATTTAGATAGTTTCCATTAAAAATAGGCTTAACCAATAATTTAAAGGGGTATCAAAAGGCCATTTTTTTTTTTGGTACTTATAAAAAGGGCCACCAATACAATCTTGTACAATTTGGGTTGGCAACTTACTTATATCTAACATTAAATAATTTGTTGGATGTAAAATATAGGGTCATGTAAATATTTTTATTAACTACATTAACTTTTCAACAAAATTTTTGATATTATTTTAAATACCAACTAGTATGGTGTATATGATATGATAGGAGGCAGAACTGTGACTAGTGGCGGAACCACTAAGGGACAAGTTATGTTATAAATTTGAAAAGATTTTTTTCCTAGCTTAGTTAAATTATAAAATTACCCTTTTCACTACTAATTAAATACATTAGTTGGGTTCAAATTGTGTTAAAAATTTATTTAAAAAATCACACAAATATTTATGCAATATTTTTCGAAGATAAGAGATTTTACAATTTTTTTTTATAAGAGATTATGTGTATATTCTTTTTGTTTGTATCTTCTATAAGTCAAATAAAAGAAATATATATCCTTTTTAAAACATTAAAAAATTTTATGTTCCTTTAATGTTTTAGCTACGTCGCTCTTCAATTGGTTCCATTCTATCTTCATATCCCGTTCTTAGATAGATGCTCCTTTAGAGCTGGTAGGGAAGGTCAGGTCAGACTTTGGTTGTTTAGAGTAGTACAGATTAGAAAAGGCGATCGTAGATCTCATATTTTACTTTTAATATTTCTTTCACTCTTAAGCTTCGTAAATGATCATAAAGTGAATTGATTACAGTAAAAGAAATGAGTATTATACATGCACATATATATATAATTTTATAGTGAATATATTTTTATTTTTAATAAAATAAAGATGACACTAATAAATAAAAAATATAATCTTTAATATATTAAAATATTATTATTATTATTATTAAAGTGAGAATAGCCACCCATGAGAATGGCCTAGATATAAATATATATTAACATATATATTTTGAAAGTTAAAAAATAAAGAAGATATTGAAAGAGCGCTGTACTAATAACAAAGTTACAGGAAAGAGGGAAGGAAAAAGCAGCGGACAGAGAGGAGAGAGAAAATGATTACCAAAAAATTAATGACGTGGCTTTTGTTTTTAGTCTATAGAATAGTTGAAAAAAGGGTAAAATCGAAGGGGAAAACTTGATGTAAAAATAAGAATAATTTTAGGGCTGGGGATTTGTATATATAAGGAAATAAACGTACCTTGAACTATGTTGAATGGTGGATCTACTTTTCATTTTTATGTTATGGAAGAGAGATGTATAGGATTGAGGCGCTTAATCATGGAGTCTTGACAACCTAGCGATGGTTAGAGAAATGACATTAAATTATTTAACTATCGGCCCTAAGTCAGAAGTTTTTTCTGGCGTGGGCTAAATTATATATGTGTGTGTGTGTGTATTTCAAATTTTACGTACAAAATGTATTTTCTATTACGTGCAATAACCAAAGTAAAGGAGACAATAGAAAACTAAGAAAATGATTGCTCTTGAATTCTATATTGACAAAGTCAAGGTATCAGTTCGTTATTAATTACTTCAGAAAATTGTTTCTTTCCAAGGGTATGGTCAAATTACTTCATCACTGGCACTGCTAGGATCTTAGATGGATTTGGGATAGTAGAATCCAAAGTTGGGGGAGGAAACTGCAGAAATTAGAATTGACATGGACTTGAGAAGTTTGGCTGTGGATATAATAAACTCAAAAGCTTGGTTTGGTTGCAGTTACTCTAAAGGGCGAGCGATGTTCAGAAGGACTAGAAAGATCCTTTTGCAGAAACTCATGTCCCAAGGATGAGTTGGTGTTGGTGTTCTCGTCCCGGTTTTCACTAGTGGCTATTTACATTCAATATGAAGCTAAGTAAGAGAAAAAGAGATCAACTAACTCAATGATACTGAAGCTGGTAAAACAAAGAATTGAGGCATCCTGTGAGAAGAGAAGGATCTTTTTTACAAGTGATAGTAATGGACTAATGGGCCCCAAAAGCAAGAGTACATGAATATGTACTTCGCTGCTCATGAGTTACAGCATCATCATGGCATGGGTATTACTTTTATTGGCTGAATGGCAAGATTGCATGAGGTGCTTTGATCTTGTGGAAATGGCCTGCCAGATGCTGATATATATATATATATATTTGAAAATGGTAAAATACCTATGATATGAGTTACTTCAAAGCTTTTGGTTAGGCTGTCTCCTAGTTTCTCAGAAAAATCAACTGAGTTATAATTAATGTGAAAAGCATATACTACTAGTATGGTCAACAAAATTGAAAGTAGCTACTAGCTAGCCTTGGATTGAAAATTGCTTCGATCCCACTTTCAGAATACCATTATTCAAATGAACAGACAAAGTAGTGCTATTAGCTTTCTAGATGTTTCTTCTTTGGTCTTATTTATCATCAAGTAGTACTGCATTTCCTTTGAAATTCCATTCTAATTGAGAGTGAATTCAATTTAATCAATATTCTCATTATTATCTTTTTGCAGTTGACAATGGTGATTCAAGAGACACTGCGCCTGTAACCGCCAGTAGGGCTAGCTTCTTCCAACAGAGGCCTTCCATTGCAAGAAGATATTGAGTTTAAAAGACAATGTAACTCCATGCAATCAATATTAATTAATGATGCAACAACATCCCGGATTATGATCTGAACGATTTGCCCATGGAGTTTCAAGGCTTATATGCCATTCGGATTGGAGCCTGCATTTCGCCATGTCAAAAATGTGTTTCCCCGTACGTGTATATAGACTGGCCGTGGAACTGGACCCTGGATATGGTGTCAATCTTCATGTAATATTTTCCGCTTCCTGATGAAAATGAGAGACTCGTTGCAGTTCTATTTCACATACCATGGAAATTAAGAAAGTTAGAACATCTGTCTTACATACATACATCACTTTGATTTTCTTAGTTAGCAAATGAATAGAGAAAAAAACCAATTAATTAGAAAAAGATGCAACTATACAGAGACACTGTACACAACTACACGTGCTATTCCTGTGTTCTTTGTTGTGCTTGACATGGAGTTTATTTGCTTTCCGCCCATTAATGGGTCTAATTCAAAAACGCCGAACATGGACCAGTGACTCAAGTGTCTGTCACTTCGTCGGTCCACAAAGGAGGCTCCCAAATTCAACCTTCAATACCATAGCACGACCTTGCCTGCCCATGTTAATTTTCTCACTTTGATTAGTGTGCTTCATAGAAGGAAGTCACAAAGTTTAATCATTGCCCAGTGAGTTGAACGCCGCATTGGTTTAACTTCATATAAAATTGAAAACCCAGTAGGAGAAAACATATTAAAGTCATATTTGATTCTTTAACCAGTCCATTATAAAAGAAAACCATAATTATTAATCCGAAATTATGTATTTGTCATTAGAAGTTCAGCGTTGCCGCACTAGCCACTAGAAAAATTGGTATAAAATGCTTGGGAAGACAGGCAAGTTAATCAAATTGAAGTTTGATAATGGCTGTAGTTTTGGGAGGCTTAGTGCTTGTGCTGTTGTTTCTACACATGTACAATGCTTTGGTTTTGAAACCAAAAAAGCTGAGGGCTTTGCTACAAAAGCAAGGCGTCAGAGGGCCTTCTCCTTCATTTCTTTTGGGAAACATCTTTGAAATTAGAAGAATTCAACACCAAGCTGCTGCTTCTGCTGCTGCAAAAGACCAACAAAAAGTCGGCATTTCTCATAATTGGCCACCGATAGCTTTCGCATATCTTGACAAGTACAGAAAGGATTATGGTACCCATTCTTGTCTCAATCGTCTTCTTTTAGGGAGTAATTATTTGTACCGGTACAAAACATTAACATTTTGACGTGTTCATAATCACAGCTTGGGGAAGAACGAGAATTGTTGTTGTTGCTTGGTATACTAAGCGTTCTGTTCTTAATTTAAAGTTTTTGGTTAAAGCAAATAATAATAACAATCACCTTTTCCGGTCGCCGTTGTCCAAACTTAGCCGCCGCACTAACCGGCAGCAGTCAATAGCCAACGCCCCACCTGGCACCAGCAATAAAAAAGAAAAACAAAAGAACGAAAAATTGGAAAACTCCCTTTCTTTTCTTTTCCTCTCTGCCCGCCCCGGCATCCTTTTTTATTTTTCGGTTTTTAATCTCTTATATTTTGTTATTTGTTTGTTGGTGCCTTCGTGGGGTTGCCAGTGGTCGTTTGCTAATTGGTTGTTTTATTAATTTTTTTTTATCTTTGACTTTTTGTTGCACTATCGATGTCGTTCCTCTGATTCTGACGCTAGTAGTGTAAGGATCGGGAGGTGACTCTAATAATGGGTATTGACTTACATTTTGATGATTTCTACTGACTCTTAAAGAGGCGGGGGCGTGCGCGCGCGCGCACACACACACGTATACATATATAAAAATATTTCAATAAAAAATATCTAACTTTATAAAGTCAGGAATTAATTAAATTTTTAACTGTATTAAAATCAAATATCTCTAATTAAAAAATTATTATATATATTTTTTAATTTATATATATATATATATATATATTTATGTATATGTATAAAAAAATTTGATAGACAATAAAATATTAAGTCTTATGCATTGTCCTAAATTGGTATTTGAACACTATCTATATATTGATTTTTTAAGTTTTTGCAGTGCAATTTTCAAATTTTGTTTTTTAATAAAAAAATAAAAAATAAAATTTGGTGGCAGGACCTACATTCGTGTACTCCATGGGAAGCATCCAGATATTATGCACAACAGATGCGGATTTGGTTAAGGAAATAAACCAGTGCACATCTTTGAGCTTAGGCAAGCCTTCTTATTTGTCCAAAGATCGTGGGCCCCTTCTGGGGCAAGGAATTTTAGCATCAAGCGGCCCACTTTGGGTTTATCAAAGAAAAGTTATTGCGCCCGAATTATACCTCGAAAGGGTTAAGGTACACAAAAAAAATATCTTTATAGTGAGTACTGAGTAGTAGTAGTTTACCATCTCGCTAACCTGAAAATTTTCTCATTTTAAAATGTGTGAGCACGTCCACATTTGATAATTCTTATAATATATGTAAACATTTCATTAAGCTAACAATGACTTACGCAAACATTTTTTTTCAAAGGGGATGGTGAAGCTAATGGTGGATTCAACAATCTCCTTGGTAAAATCTTGGGGGAGTAGAATAGAAAGTAAGGGTGGAATCGCTGAAATTAGAGTGGACAGGTACATGCAAAGTTTGGCTGCAGATGTAATTTCAAGAGCTTGCTTTGGAAGCAATTATTCCAAAGGCCAAGAAATATTTTCAAAGTTCGAATGCCTTGTGGTAGCCATGTCTAAGGGAGCTGTTGGAGTTCCTGTCTTAAGGTACAACAAACGATCACATAAAAAAATTTATTCTCTTTTATATGGATGGACAGTGACCACTTTTCCCATATATATGATCATGTTAATTAAAGGTATTTGCCCACCAAGAACAACAGAGACATATGGAAATTAGACAAAGAAATCAGCTCAATGATACTACAAGTAGTGAAAGAACGAAGTCAATCTTCCTCCCATGAGAAGGATCTTTTACAAATGATACTTGAAGGTGCTAAAAGTTGTGGTTACTACAATGGTGTTCCTTTGAATATTTCCCGTGACAAATTCATTGTGGACAACTGCAAGAACATTTACTTTGCCGGGCATGAGACCTCTGCGGTCGCAGCCTCATGGGCATTAATGTTATTAGCTGCATATCCAGAATGGCAGGATCGTGTTCGTGCTGAAGTGCTTAGAGTTTGTAAAAACAGATGCCTACTGGATTCTACTAAGCTTTCAAGAATGAAAACGGTACGTACGCAGCGCGTGTGTGTGTGTGTTTATAAGTCTATAAATAATGTTTTTCACATTGTAAATGGTTCGTCACACTGTCATGTGGTGGTGTTTGATTCTTGGTACGTATTATCATTATCATTATGTATTTATTTATTATTATTATTTTTTTTTTTTGTCAGCTAACAATGGTGATTCAAGAGACTTTGCGACTATACCCACCTGCAGGATTTGTGTTCAGAGAAGCCCTGGATGATATCAAGTTTAAAGACATTGTGATTCCGAAAGGAATGGGAATCCAGGTACCGATCCCAATACTACAACAGAATCCTGAGGCTTGGGGCTCCGATGCTCACGAGTTTAACCCAGAGAGATTTGCCAACGGCGTTATGGCTGCATGCAAGTTTCCACAGGCATATATGCCATTTGGTGCAGGGCCTCGCGCTTGTGCAGGCCAACATTTCGCTATTGCAGAGTTGAAAGTGATTCTTTCTCTGCTTCTTTCAAGTTTCAGCTTCTCGCCCTCACCAAATTACCAGCACTGCCCTGTTGTAAGGGTAAATATAGTGCCCCGAAATGGAATAACACTCCTCGTCAGGAGAGTTTGATTTATCGTGCTTTGATGTTTGAGCATGCTGTTATTTGGATAAATAATTTATATTTGGTATTATTACAAAATCAAAATTGAAACTTTTGTCTTATATAGAAGAATGGTGTAATTTTCTTCTCAATTCAATTCCAGTGTCAATGCCCATGGTCGCTAACACACAAATGTACCCTAAAATCAACTTTATAACCACTGCAAGAAAATGTATCAGTAGTCAAAGCCAGAAAATTATTATCCTAGAAAGAGTTGAATACCATGAAAAAGGCTTTAACTGAGCGAGAGAGAGAGCCACAGAGAAAAGTCACAGCCCTTGCCTTTGTTCAACTGGATAAGCGTTCTCTTGCCATTTTTAATAGATTATACATACCTGCTAAGTGCTAATGCTATCTACTAGGACAAAAGAAAAATAATCGAACCTTCAAATCACTTTGAGAAGATTTCGGGTTAGATCATTGGAATGCGTTTCGATCTCAAGGAACAGGAAAATGTGAACATATAGACAAGTCCATGAGCCCATAACCAACAAAGCAGATCAATTATTGACTTATTGGTCACATCTCAATATAATTATTTAGGAAAATACAGTTTCTATCTCATCACTCAATGGAAGGAAAATCTATGTCATCTTTGCAGGTATAAAAAAGAACCATATTAAACTTATCCAAAGTTCTCTTGTCCAGGAGAAAAAATGAAAATAGACAAAGTTCATAACAATGTGTTATTCAGTGTTACAACGTGGGCTGAAACTCAATTGAACTCTACACCTCATGCAACAAGAGAAGGATCACCACTCCATATGAGCTCAAAATTTAACCGGTTACTAACTAGGGTAGGGTATAAGGGAGAAGGATCTCCCAGAAGGAGTTCATGAGAAGAAGGACCTGCTTCTATTGCGTTCCAACCGAGCTTCCCTCTGTTGACACCACACAAGCAAAAATTATAATAAAAACATCAGATACACAGTTAAATGCAGGCTCTATTCCTTCTACCTTTTTTTTATTTATTGGGTGGGATTTAATGCTGTAGTGAAGATGTCAACCAAAAAAAAAAAAAAACTAACAGGCACAATGAAAAATAGCATATGAAAAGTCAAGAGAAAATGCAATACCTCCTTTTTCTTGCATTCTTTATAAACATCAAAATGTTCTTGACATTTACTCTTGTCTGTACTGAATTCTTCCAGACCTGAAAAGTAGAAGTCAGGATCAGATTTTGGCCAACTGTGATTAATAGAAAACTTTAAACTGTTTAAAAATGGCAAGATCAATATGCAAATTTTCAAAAGCCATAAAAGAAAAGAAAGTCCGTGTACAAAATTTAAAAGGCCACAACCACTGATGTTTAAGAATGAAAGGTTGGGAGCTGTCCGCATAAGAGCTTTAGTTTCCTTAGCCAGCAATCTTAAGGAAACTAGATCGTTGGTGTAATCTTGTGGACAAAAAAGTGGAGAGAGAAATAAGGAAGAATGGTTACTTATTGATAGACCAGACAAAAATGAATTATTAAAGAATCATCTAAACTCTTTATCTTGTCCTTATTGATTCCATTCACCCTTTGTTTCTAAACTGCAATCCCAACTTGAAAGGGTACTTTGAGATTATGGGCAGTCAAATAATTTGATAGACCAATCAAGAAGGCATTTTGAACACCGCGGTGCTTATGTTCAAGCAATACAAAATGAGAAGCTTTTGGGCATGATCTTGCCTTCTTGTCACTTAAGCAAAACTTCTAGGAATCTTTACTACCAAGGGATTTTGAGGCCCCAATACCCGTTCATAATCATGAATTACGATAGTCGATAGGTGTCAACTTGAGGACGAGCAAATAACACGAACATATCTTAAACATCAAAAAGGCCACACGGACACATTCAAAGTCTAGCAACGGAAACAAAATTAAAGATCGAACATAAAGATGCGCTATTTAACATAAATCATCGTATTGACACTGAATTGAAACAAGATTAAAATAAAATCGCAATCGTGGAACTGAACAAACTGCTAGGTAATTTGTCAAAATCATTCCAAAACCATCCAAATAAATAGCAACTAGCAAAATTCAAGACCAAAAACCAATCGCTAATTAAATATAAAAATTACAAACGACGTAATTGAAAGAAATAGGATGAAATTGAGAAAGAAATAAAGAGGAACTTACATTTGAGTGAGGCAGTGTACTGAGGGTAACATTGAGAATCTGAGATTCTCGCAGCACTTGCGTATGGCGGTGTATCAGTCGCAGCTCCCGACGCCATGCCCGTGTTTTATTCGTCTCCTCTTTCTCTCTAGTCGATCTCTGTTTTGGCTGGGTTTCAAGTTTTTATTTCTTTTTACAGGCTGTTTGGTTTTGGGTAGCAAATTAGTGGGCCGGGTCCAATATTTCAGAATAGAGTCCCTAACACCCAATGGAAAATCTTATGAAACCCTAATTGTTTCATTAATTCACTTGTAGCTTTTCCCTCAATCAAATTACAGAAAATGACAAAAGATGCAGTAGAGTATTAATTAAATGCAAATATTATCTAGAACAAATTAATTAAATTTTAAATATATTTGTACATAATAAAATTCAACCATGAGATAATTTATTTCTTCATTATTTCAAAATAATTAACTTAATTAAATTCAATTTGTCCTCTAATGTAATGTCAACTAGTAATATAACTATGTTTACAAAAATGGGATTTTATAAGGATTTCAAAGGGGCGTGAGAACCTAACTCAGACATTTTGTCCACGCTTGACGACGTTTGGACTCCTCAATTTCTCACTCTAAGAAGTAATTATTGTATTCGTACATTTGATCTTAAGATTACAAATGAAAGAATAGAATGAGAAAGAAATGTGGGTATTGATGTGTCAGTTGTAAAGAGTTTTAAGAGAGAGGAGGATTGGGGAACATAGTGGATTTAGTTAGACGGTTATGTCTTTTACTTGTACTAAATTTAGTTAGACAGTTATCTCTTTTACTTGTACTAATAATGTTCGATATTTTAATTTTTTTATTTTAAATAATTATTTTAAATGATGTGATATTTATGAATTGATTAGTAAAATTAAAATAAATTAATTATATTATTTTACTAATCAATTAATAAATACCGTATTATTTGAGATGATTATTTAGGATAAAAAATTTAAGATGTGTAACATTATTCATAATTGCACAAGTAAGGGTTTTATAAGGTTAATTAAGGGATACCTACAGCACCACTATTCTCACTACTATATCTCTCATAATGTATTAATTAATGGTATTGTATTTGTATTTATCAAAATACAAATAAAATAGACTCGCTTATAATTTCTCTCTCTTCAGTTTATTACTCAATAAGTAAATAAAGAATTGCAAACTCTCTTATTCAAATTTGTTTTATACAAATTAATATGACATAATTTAATTATTTGGATCAAACAATTATTGGTCCACATAATTTATTTTTAATATATTGTATTTTTATCCAAATATGTTATTATTTTTTCATATTAATTATTTTTGTTGTTGGGAAGTTGGTGTAAATTTGAAGACTCCTTAAAGCTTTTTGTAGAAAAAGAAAAATTTGAAGAGAATAATAGAGACATGAAAACAAGGAAAATTCAGAATGCAAGCAGATTTACAAATGAAGAATAGTATTTATTTAGGGGAAAAAATTACGTTTGGTGGTTGGTAGAGTATAATTAAAAAAAAAAAAAAGAATTTTAAGAGGATTTTGGAGGGTCCAATTCTAATTATACCATATTGGAACCCAGACAATCATTCCACTGCGACGGGATACAGATGTGCCAGACTCACGCGTCATTATAAGTCCGTGAACATCAACACAGCACTGAGAAAATTAGCAGAGCAGCAGTAAGCAAAATAACAAACAACATAAAAGATTTTCAATTTCTATTATTGAAGGGTGCGAAGGCACGCACATGGTGTCAAGGCGCGTAAAGAGCAAAGAAAATTTATCGCACTCGAATATGATGATTGATCTGTGAAACATGGGACATCTATTGGGTAGGGTAGTGTAAATTGTAAAATTGTAAAATGCAATAAGCCAATAATACTCGAATGGTAATGGAGCTTTTAATTTCCAATTTGCCTCTCTGACAGCTCAAATTAAAGTGACCCCCACCCCATCCTATTTCTTTACGTTACTCCCTCTCAAACCAAAAACAAAATGCCGCAGTTAGAGAAATTTTGCATTCGCTCTCTGGTCCTTATACTATTGAGAATTTGAGTCCAAGTCCAACAAATTGCACCACTCCCCCCGCCACGCCCTCTCTACATAAAAACCCGAGACCAACTCTCTCTGTAACACTGAGTCCGAGGGAACAAAGAGGGAGCCTGGTCTTGTTTCAGTGAAGTTGTTTATGGGGCAGCTGTAAAATGACTAGTACAACATCATCAGCATCTTCAACAACAACAGCCTCAAAGTTCATCAAATGTGTGACAGTTGGAGATGGAGCCGTTGGCAAGACATGTCTCCTCATTTCTTACACCAGCAACACTTTCCCAACTGTATTGATTTATCTTAAAATTGTTTCTTGGTCTTGTTTCTATGTGCATTGGGTTAGTAAAGGATCTTGCTTTGTGGGTTCTGTGACAGGATTACGTGCCTACTGTTTTCGATAACTTCAGTGCCAATGTCATGGTCGATGGCCAGACTGTGAATTTGGGTCTCTGGGACACTGCTGGTACTTTCTCTCTCTCGGTTAATTTTGTAGTTTGATTTTCATGTTTGCTCACTAGCTACGACTGACTATTGAAATCACTGGTTTTATTTAAATTTTATTAGCTATAATTTGTTAATTTTCTCATACTCACCCTTCTGAAAGATTGGTTTTTTGATTCATAATTTTACATGAATCTGATGCAACATACACTTTAACAATAACTTGGAGAAGAAAATATCGAATCTTGCAAAACTTGTCAGATTGTTTTAGAAATTCAAACTTTCTTTCTAGTGGCTACAATCAGGAGGATAATTAAACTGCGATCAAAGATGGCTTAGAAGTTTTTGAGAGTTAAAGCATAATAGAGCTTCTGTACAATTGAATAGTTCAGGTAACCTGTTAAATGTGAAAATCTAGTGGTGTTGGAATCGAAACACATCCTTGTCAACTTCAAGCTTTTCATCTGCTTTTGAATAGCAAAAGCAACCCTAATTCATGGGATAAATAGTTTACTTTTCTTTTCAAGTTAATGGTCAGCAAATGGTTTGATTTTGCAAAAGTGACAGGTAAAAAGTGGAAGGATAAGGATTATATAATTCTTGGTTTTTAAATACCTAATTATGCAGGTCAGGAAGATTATAATAGGCTGAGACCTTTAAGTTACAGAGGAGCTGATGTTTTCATTCTTGCTTTTTCTCTCATTAGTAGGCCTAGCTATGAGAACATCTCCAAAAAAGTAAGCTTCTTTTCTCTCTCTTTTTAAATTTTGAAATTACGTCCTCTTAAAGCTTAACTTTCAACCATGCATGATTCGATCATGTTTATATACTTATCTGATTCTTCTCTATGCCTGGTTTCTTTTTCCTTTCTCCTTGTGCCCCCCTGTTATGTTGGAGAAGTGGGTCCCGGAGCTGAGACATTATGCCCCATCAGTGCCCATTGTTCTCGTGGGGACAAAACTAGGTGATATACTCTTTGGTTAATTGATTTATTGCTTCTGTGAATGGTTTTTTCCATAACTATGTCATTGCTTTGCATTCAAGTTTCTCAATGCTCTGCATAATTGTGTGTTTGGTTAAAGAACTTAAAGCCCAAGACAATAAAGTTCCTTTCCATCTTTTCTTTTCTTTTTCCTTTTTTAAAACCTTTTCAAGGGTTTCTAAGCTTAGTTTTTGCTTGTGCCTCAACATTTGGGCATTTTCTGTCTACTGCTTCATACATGCATACTTTTGCATATGCATGTGGTATGTAAATGAACATTTTTGGTCCTCAAAAATCTTTTACAATAGCCTGTTTGTACATATTCGTGCACACCCATCTCCCACATGTTTATGTATATGTAAGTGAGCACTTGAAATTATGGACCCTTCTTGCTGTTAATACATATTTATATGACGTAGCAGATCTTAGAGAAGACAGACAATTCCACTTGGATTATCCTGGGGCATATACTATTTCTACAGAACAGGTAGGCTTCCAACTATCACTGTGTTTAACTTTCCAGAGGGCAGAGGCATGCATATTAGTGTTGTTGTTTATACGTTTACACAAAGAAAGTAATCACGATCTATCATGACATGAAGAAACGAACCAAAAATGATATAGTTCCTAAGTAGCACTACGAAAATCTTGATCCAACAACTTCTCTTATCAATTTACATGTCACAAATACAAGTTAAGTATGAAAGATGTGATTGGGGTTGTATCTAATTGTAAATGTAGATGAATCGCAAGTTCGTTTTACCTGAGTATTATGCAAACTTTTAGTTGCAACTATGAGAAACCTATTCAAATTTAAATGTAGGGCTTAACACAGCCTCTTTCTGGCTTATTTTCTTTTTTGCAAATCTTAAACATTTATATGTTGTCCATTACCAGGGTCAAGAACTCAGGAAGCAAATAGGAGCATTAGCATATGTTGAGTGCAGCTCAAAGACACAGCAGGTTTGTGCAAGATCACTGTAACATACCTGAATCAGTTTAAGGTGCAATATTTTTTTCACTGTTAACCTTGTTAAAACTATTTTTGACAAAAATGCAGAATGTGAAGACAGTGTTTGATGCTGCTATCAAGGTGATTCTTCAACCTCCAAAGACTAAGAAGCAAAGGAAAAAATTGAGGCTATGCTATGTTCTTTAATCAACTTCCATTAGGTATTGTCAACGTGGAGTTAATGGCTATGCTCCTCAAGTCTTTTGTGCATTCTGATTCATTCTTTGCTTCTTGTGGGTGACTTCTCTTGATGGTTCATCATATATCTATGTATAATAATATTTGAGCTGTGTGGCCTGTGGTTTAATGTGTTCTGAATTCTCTTAATCAATTTATCTGCGAAGTTGCACTTTATTGTCTAAATAATTTTATTTTTTTAAAAAAAATTTCTTTTTCAAAAGTATAGATTATGATTATATAGAGTTTGGATAGTTCTCGTAATTTAAGAATCCACCTCAAACTTTGTTCGATAATATTACATGTATCAATCAAAACATATCTAGAGAATTAAATTCATCTCAAATCTGACATGCCACTCGTCTAATAGATGACAATTTATTGTAATTTCCAAAGTAATTATATGCATATATGAATTGTAGAAATTTTATTAAAAGAAGATACAAAAAGCTACATGAAATAATATTTGGGAAAATTCAAAGAATCTTCTAGCAGACTCCTTGATATGCGGATCATCTCACCAATTATAACATGTAGAACAGACTCTGAAAGATGATAAGAACGTTGATTAGAGACTTGCAATGCTAAGATGATAAGAACGTTGATGATAAGAACGTTGATTAGAGACTTGCAATGCTGACTGCAATACACGGCAAAGCTGATAAGCAATTTGTGGTCACTGTTTTATGATTTTTATCATCAACAAAATCAATGTACAACTTTTTGTCTTGTAGAAAAATAAAAACAAATTTATACAATATAAGTCATAATACTGCTGATTGCGAAAATGACCTCACTTTGGTATAAAATTATTGCAATTAATGGTGTTATCGTAGACTTTAAATACCTAATTAATTGATATTAATGGACTTCCCATCGATAGAGCTCGGCAAATAATTCAGGAAATTAAATAACACAGTCCTTTCCCAGAAAAGAGAACCAAATCGATCTCCAAATTTGCTATCGTAGAAACTTTCACTTTGGAATAATCATATATCATAGCCCCATAAAATCAAGTGAGTCCAAGTCCAAACAAATTTTAATTTCCTATGTTCTGGCCGCCATATGAATAAAATTACTCAAAATTTTTCAAATACTTAACCACAAAGATGCGTATCCACTATCCAACATAATATATCCAAAGTTTGACCAAAGCTTTTCTTTTTAGATAAAACGGAAAGGCAAACAAAGATGTTTGGGACTCTAATTACTAATAAATGACTTAATAATGACCGCAACTTGCGTGGCATCATCAGAAAGCTCCCCAGAAACTGATACTCGATCGTGGCTGGATTAACTCTTCGTGCACCATTTTGGGTAAGCTTCAACTAATTAGCCATATAGAATTTGGCCACAGAATAACCTGAGATAATAACATATGACTCCTCCTAATTCCTAAATAAGTTCACCCAACAAGTTCAAGTGTTGTTTAGTTGTATAATTATTTTGAGTTGTTTAGATGTAACTTTTATTTATATATATATATATATATATCAAGGCATGCAAAGCCTACACGAAACAATTGGCCGCCTTTGGATTTGTCAAAATTATCATGAATAATTTTTTAGTCAAAATTATCATGAATAATTTTTTAGATTTATCTAAACAACTTTATTTATACACACACATGCACACACACACACATTTTATAAAACATATGAAAAATAGGTTAAACTAGCTAGTGATACAATTGATTAACAAATAGCCGGATTAGTAATTGAGATTATTGAAATAAGTAGTATTTTGAATCACAAATATATATGTATGTGTATGTCCTTAATTGTGAAAAAAAAAAAAGGGTAAAACTTGGAGATCCGGATGTGATATCCAATTTAATCAAAATTCTAAATTTATAGAATACGTAGCCTGAAAAAAGTATTTGTTGTAATTGTAGGCAGCTGTAAAGAAGAATACGTACAAAGCAAAATTAAAATGAAACGATGCGAATTTAATGGGACCTCCAATCTCAGTCTTATCATCAGCTTCATTGCATCTGCATGATCGTTCTACTCTCCATTCCCCTCCTCCATTCTCTTTCTCAGAGCAGATCGTCGAAAATATTAGACCCACCAAAACCTTACAGTTTTTAGTGATTTCGACCATCTCTGGATCACATATAGGATAAATATATGCATATATATGAATTATGAAAGAAGCAAATAGCATGAGAGATCCAAATCCAATGAAACAGTTATTATGCCAAATGGATTATTCCAAAATATCTCTGGGAAATTTATTCATCGTCTCTCTTCTCTTCGCAGGGGTCCTTTATATTTGCATCTGGTCTCCGTCCAGATCAAACCCTTTGTTACCGTACCAAAAACCCCAACGCCTCTGCCCGCATACCAGACTCGTAAGTGAATAATTAAACATTCATTCATTCGTCGTCGTCATCATCATCACCATCACCATCATCATATATATATATATATGTCTGTGTTTTTATTTTAATTATTATTATTATATTTTTTTTGGGTTAATTAATTATATATAAATGTAGTAGTATTATGTGCGTGCATGTTTAGTTTAAAATTTATGATTAAAAAATAAAATAAAATAAGTTTTTTTTTTTTTTTTTTGCAGAAAACGATTAAGCTTCCGATAGATGAACTTGAATTGGCATTGGAAGAAGCAGCAATGCCGAACAAGACAGTTATAATCGCGGTGGTGAACAAGGCTTATGTGGAGCAAAGCATTAAGGCTGATACGACAATGTTGGATCTCTTCTTGGAGAGTTTTTGGTTAGGGGAAGGGACACGCCCGTTGCTTGATAATCTGCTCATTGTCGCTGTCGATCAGACGGCCTATGATCGCTGCCTCTTTAAGCGTTTGCATTGTTACCGATTACTCACGGACGGCGTTGATTTCGCTACTGAGAAAGTTTACATGTCTCAAGATTTTATCAAGATGATGTGGAGGAGGACTAATTTTTTGCTTGATGTTCTTAAACGTGGATACAGCTTCATCTTCACGGTATCTACCCTTTCTTTTTCCATTTTTTTTTTAAAAATTTCAACATTCTTTTTATACAGTATTATTATTGCATGCAATGCCATATTGCCAATTATTATTATTTTTTTAAAAAAATATATTTTGATTTGTAAATTAAGGTTGTTCAGTTGCTTGGGGTTTAAGATAGGTTAATCCTGGCGCTGCAATTGGGAATATGGGATTGGGGGTCGTGGGGTTGCCGTAGGCGACTAGGTTTAGTTAATAAAATCCAGTGCGGTAACCGGTGAGGTGTTTAAATTAATTTGACTTTGTCTTTGTTGAGGGAACGTAACTGAAGTGTTTTCTTTTAAATTCATTCACGGAAAAGTTTTTGTGCCAGTCGGGGATTCTTGACACGTGGGGGAATTTGAGTGGGCTATTTTAAATCTTATTCTCCGAAAAGTATTTGAATCCGAACCAGGCCACCGACCAGCACTGGTAGCGGATTCAGGGGAGAGACTTGCACATTGATTTATTGCCCAGACCAGTCACATGAAATTCCAAGATATTTTAATTGACTTGTTGAAGTCTGAGTATCACGTAAAGCGTGGGCATGGATTATGCGACTCTTTTTCATGAGTCACGACTATCTAAATTCCTGACCATTCATTTGAAGCGACACTCTTTTCACGTCTAATTAGGTTAGCCGGGATGAAAATTGTTAGGGATTTGTCAGCAGTCTAACTTCACCATTAAAGCAAAAGTCTAAAATCTCGTAGAAGGCTATGATTCAACAATTAATCCCTACGGCAAAAAACATCGAACTTGTAAAAGACTTGTTTTGGGACTGATTTGCTTTTTAGACACTCAGGCAGGAGCAGGATTGAGTTTTGAAATTGTTGTTGTTGTTGTTCTCGGGTCCCCTCGACCTTGTCTTCACATTTATTTTCTCATTTTCCAGCTGTGTTGTTGTTGCACCACTTGATAATGCTTTTCACTGGCTCGCTAACATATTATATTACATTCAGATTTGCATCATTATGTATGCAAACAAAACGTTTTTTGTTATATATTGCTTTTGGGCACCTGGGAATGATTGCAGGACACTGACGTGATGTGGATGAGGAATCCGTTTATAATACTGGACAAAAACGAAACCGAAGATCTCCAAATCAGTGTCGACGAATACAACGGGGACCCACGATCACAAAAGAATTTAATCAATACAGGCTTCTATTTCATCAAATCAAACAACAGAACCATCGATTTATTCAGCAAATGGTACGGCATGAAGGATAACTCAACGGGCATGAAAGAGCAAGACGTGCTGTTGGAGTTGATGAGAAAAGGCATCTTTAAGCAACTGGGCATGCATGTTAAATTTCTGGACACACAGTATTTCAGTGGGTTCTGTCAGGATAGCAGAAATATTTGGTCTGTCGCCACGGTGCATTCCAATTGTTGCCGTCATATTGATGCCAAAGTCAGTGATCTCAAGTTTGTTCTTCGTGATTGGAAGCGTTACCAGGCACTCAAAGCTAAATACCCAACCATGGGTCGTAACAAAACCATGCCCTATCGGTGGTCCCCACACAGTGCTTGTAAGAATTCCTGGAAACAGGAACACAACACTTCCAATTAGAAGATGAATATTATTTTTTTTCCTTTTTTTATTTATTTATTAGATCAATTCAATCTCTCTCTCTCTCTCTCTATAAAAATTGATTAAATAAATAAACAAACAACCTCGAGTGAAAATTTGACTATAAAAAATCTTGTACAAATCATAAAATCTTGGCTTGGGTATAAGGTCATTTTTCATAAAAAATAGCCCAATCCCAAACCATCATTCTAAGTGTCTTGCTAAATCACATTCGTTGAACCTTCCGTTCTAACTAAAATAATATAAAAATCACACATTAATACCCACCTCTCATATTACTGATTTTTGCATGTTTTAGTTAGATTGTAAGTTAAGTTAAGAAAATCCTCTCGTTCTAATCAGTTTACACACCATAATTCTATTAAAAAGTCAATTTTGTTTATATGATTTTTCACTATTTCTTTTATATTATTTTCATAGATTTTTTGTCATATAATACGTTGTAATCAATTAAATTTTAAAATTAGTAAATATAATATAAAATTACAAAATATTTTATTTGTACAAAAATGGAATGAGGCACTTGTGCAAAATGACAAAATTAATAAACTGAATAAATTTGCCTTTTAGTGAATGTTTTTGTGCAGTGTAATTTTATGTACAAATACATTACTCAAAAAAATATTTATATGATAATAGAGGGAAATTTCCTAATTTTTTTTCATATCTATGTTTAATCATTCAAAATTAAATTAATTATTTCTTATATTATAAAATTAAACTTTGGAGTTTGGGTTCGAGCGGATAAATATATATAGAATGGGAGTTGTCTTCTCTCCCACTAACTTGTGGATGGACTGTTATTCTTCCAATTTTTAAAGAAATTTTTGAACACTAATTATAAGATGTATTTGTGAGTAATTTTGTAAAAATATATATATATATATGGGCAGTATTGAAGTGGTGGTAAATATAGAGTGGGTTATTTGAATCCACTAAAAAACTCTATAAACCTATATTTTTTTTAAACCCATCATTAAATTGAAAAATTATAATTTTTCTCTATATACCCACCTAAACATCAAATATATCCCTAAAAAGACAAAATTTTTCCTAACGTAATTACTAAATACACCCATTAAAAATCATTAACACAGCTGATTTGAGTTTTCAATTTAGCTTAATAAAATGTAAAAATAAAGATTAATCTAAATTACTCATACAAAAATCAAGTTGTGTAGCTTTTAGGCCAAATGAATATTGCAGTTTATTATTAACGAAATCAAGCATTGGGGATTGAATTTAATCAATTAATTATACAAACAAATTTCATATAATAGAAAATTTAAACAAATCAAATAAAATTTTTGAAAAAAATACCTTTCTCTTGCTATATTTCTCTCTCTAGCCCCATTTCTAGAGCTATTTCTACGTAGATAGCAAAATCAAAATCACAATCAAAATTGAAGTCATCCTTTTAAATTATAACTTAATTAGATCATTTGCAATATATAATATAAAAGCCAAATTAATTGCATATAATCAAAATCCATTATTCTCTGCTGCAGGCTTGAAACCATCCCACGGGTATTACAATTAGCTATATAATACAAATTCCCTTACTTTTAAAAGTTAATACTCTCGTTCAATTGGAAAATTAAAGATTTTACAACAACAAAAAAATCTCATTCCAAGACTTGTGTTTATTTGTAGTGTGAAAAGATATCGTAAAAAAATTACATAAGTTCATTGAATTATAGGGTTTAAGTGATGAAGATGGATGGCAAAGAAAAAAAGGTTTTAGAATAGATATAGAGAGTAATTTATTTCATTTTATTATATAATTTTTGTCCTTAAAAGCAAATTCATTAATGGATATTATGGTAATAAATATTTTCATGAAAATATGAATTTGAAGAGTATTTTGATGGGATTCAAATACCCTCACCTATATAACAAATGTATTTTATATTTTTATTCTAATTAAAAAAAATGATTGAAAAGAAAGAAATTTGTCTTTTCTAATTCTATATTTGTCTTTTTATTATAACTTAATGCTTACACGTGTCGCGTTGCAATTCTGGGGACTAGACGGACAAAAATCCAAGATCCTATACTTCAGGTACCAAAAAACCAAACAATTGATTATTAATTAGTTTCCAAGTCATCGTTGACGAGCTTTAATCCTCTGTACGACGCATTACAGATACCGAATCAATTTCCCTAGAACTTCACTAATCATTTACCGACAACAGCGAATCAAGCGATCAATAAAACACGTACACTCGTTCTCTCTTTCAGTCTTTAATACGGAAAGGAATCAGCTCCTTTTATATTGCATAAACACGTTATTTTTATATTTAGGGTTTGTTTGGTTCAGACTTCTTAATTCATTCATTTACATCAAATTGGTGAAATCAAAGTCTAGTGTATCTGCTTCTAGTTAATTAAGTTAGGGTTTTTTTTTCCAATAAAGGCAATAATGCCACCGCGAACGGTGAAAAGAGGAGGAGCGGCGGGCCCGAGAAGGACGGCGAGAGCTGTGAGAGGGGCGGCGAAGCAGCAGGCGGAGGTCGCAGAAGAGGCGGTTAAAGTAGAGGAGGTCCCGGTGAAGGAAGAAGAAAAGGCGGTTGTTGAGGATGATAATAAGCCAATTGTTGTTGAATACGAACCGAAATCCGATGTCAATGGCTCTGTTCCCGTCACGGAAAGTAAGTTATCTCGATTTTTCTTTCGTTTGATTTTGATTCAGGTCGAACGCGATCAATTTTTTTTTTAAACCGGATTGTTTGGGGGGGTGTGGTAGCTTGTCGAAATTATTTGATTTGTCTTTTTTTTTTTTGGAAAAATTGTGCTTTACTTAGTAGGTTTCTTTGTGACTGAATGCTCCAGTTTTGGTTCTCCATCAAGTTGCTTTAGGCCCAATAGTTTGATTTTTGTTTCGATTGTGTATTTAGAAATGGAAATTATATCCAGTATTTGAGTATAATCCATATTTTGTAGCATTAGATTTGTGAGAGTTGATTTATGGGTAAAAGGGATAAGCATCAATTTGAGTCTTTCTTGACTGGTCTAGTTGGTCTACCTTTGTTTTTCATGGCAGAAGAAGATGAGGTAAAGGAGTCTGTAGATGAGTATGAAAAGGATGAGCGGTTAGATCTGGATGATAATGAACCTGAATATGAACCTGAAGAATACGGAGGGGTGGATTATGATGGTAAGGAAACAGAACACGAGGATGTTCAAGAAGTGGAGAATGAAGACGATGAACATGATGAGGAGAATGTTGGTGAGGAAGAAGAGGATGATTTAGCAGAGGGAGAAATGGAAGATGTTCCTGAAGAACATGGACAAGGTGAAGAGGAAGTTCAAAATGCTGGTGAGGAAGCGGAGCGTCCAGAGATGGTTGATGCAGAGGAAGATGACCATCATGAAATGTTTCAGGAGAGGCGCAAACGTAAGGAGTTTGAAGTTTTTGTTGGTGGTTTAGATAAGGATGTCGTTGAGGATGATCTTAGGAAAGTGTTTAGTCAAGTTGGTGAGGTCACAGAAGTCAGGTTGATGATGAACCCACAGACAAAGAAGAATAAGGGG
Source organism: Murraya koenigii (assembly GCA_025617385.1). NCBI lineage: Eukaryota > Viridiplantae > Streptophyta > Magnoliopsida > Sapindales > Rutaceae > Murraya > Murraya koenigii. The sequence continues at coordinate 51,570,690 of CM046811.1, read as the reverse complement.
TTTGCATTCCTGCGTTTTGCAACTGTGGAACAAGCAAGACAAGCTGTTACAGAGCTCAAAAATCCTGTGGTAAATTCTTATCATGCCTTGTCATCAACAGAGGCTAAAGTTTTCTTCCAGTTTGATAAATTTTATCTGAATCACTTCAATTCCAGATCAATGGCAAACAGTGTGGTGTTACTCCTAGTCAAGATAGCGACACACTTTTTTTGGGTAACATTTGTAAGACGTGGACAAAGGAAGCTGTAAGTATTCTGGTATATCCTGGTATAAAAATTAGGCATAATGTTATATTATAAAGATAACAGGCTATTAGAAGACATTATACCCTGACTAGCCTTTAACTGTTTTTTCAGTTGAAAGAAAAACTGAAACATTATGGGGTTGACAATGTTGAAGATTTGACTTTGGTAGAAGATAGTAACAACGAGGGAATGAATCGAGGGTTTGCCTTTTTAGAATTCTCATCTCGTTCAGATGCCATGGATGCTTTTAAGCGTCTTCAGAAGAGAGATGTGTTGTTTGGTGTTGATAGACCAGCAAAGGTTTCCTTTGCTGATTCCTTCATTGACCCGGGTGATGAAATAATGGCTCAGGTAATTGTTTGGATGATTCTTCTGCATTGCTTGCTGGGCTAGTTCCAATTCTGGCTGGTGTAGCTCTTTTCTGTTTGCTGAGTGCCATGCAGGCAATTGTGGTTCTGTGGGTGTGCTGTATGGCTACTGGTTAGTCCAAGATTTGGTTCTTCTGATTCACACATAAAACTGTGTTGCTCACCAAAATCATATTTTCCTGTTGTGAGGATATATTGTCTGAGGGATTAGTTCTAATAACGTAAATGTAACATTTTTTTATGTTAATTGTGTTGTTATTTGTGAATTTGGAAAATTTATGCATGCAAGTGTTTGGAGGTTGGTTTTATGTATGCGCATGCTTGTGTGTAATCTTAATGTGCTTTTTAACCTGGAGTTCAGATGGTCTTGTAAGAAAGTTAGACTGAATTTGTTTTCAAATTTCAGGTTAAAACTGTATTTGTTGATGGCCTGCCTGCTACATGGGATGAAGATCGTGTCCGCGAGCTTCTGAAGAATTATGGGGAGATCACTAAGATTGAGCTTGCCCGAAATATGCCATCTGCCAAGAGGAAGGACTTTGGATTTGTAACATTTGATACTCATGATGCTGCTGTCACATGTGCTAAAAGCATCAACAATGCTGAGTTGGGTGAAGGAGACAACAAGGTTTTATCTTGGTTCTTACTGGTGTATGGTTCTTTTCCTTGTAATGCCTTATTGTTTTTATCAGCTGATTATTTTTTTGTGTTTTTGTCCTGATTCAGGCTAAAGTTAGGGCCAGGCTGTCAAGACCACTTCAAAGAGGTAAAGGAAAACATGCTAGTCGTGGTGATTTCCGGTCAGGACGTGGGGCTGGACGGGCAACAAGGGGTTCATGGGGTCTTCCATCACCACGTAGCTTACCAGGACGTAGTGCAAGAGGGATTGGAAGTCGTCTCCCTCCAGCTAGTGTGAAGAGGCCTGTTCCAGTGAGAGATAGACGTCCTATCATGTCGATGCCAGCAAGAGCTAGGCTTATGCCACCACCTCCACCTAGATCCTATGATAGAAGAGCGCCTGGTATGCATCATTTCCTTAACGTAATTTATTGACCGGCCTGTGAATTGTTGTGTATAATGCTATTCGCATTGTTGACAGTTCCTTCTTACCCAAAGAGTGGCTTAAAGAGAGAATATGGTCGTCGAGATGAGGTTCCTCCTCCACGAAGCAGAGCTCCATTAGATTATGGTTCGAGGGTTGTTCCTGATAGACGCCCTTATAGAGATGACTATCCATCCCGTGGCTCTGGCTATTCTGACATGCCGCGAAGTACCTCTCGCGGTGCAGCAAGGAGACCTTATGTAGATGATGGCTATGGTCAAAGATTTGAGAGGCCTCCCCCAAGTTACCGTGAAGGGCGTGCCCGTGATTATGACTCTGTTTCTGGGTCAAAACGTCCTTATTCTGTTGTGGTTAGTTTCAGTTTCTGTTAAATTTTGTATATATTTCATACAGTTGGCTATTAAAATGTTTATGACATGTGCTCTTCAAAACTTGATCCTAGGATGATGTTCCGCCTCGTTATGCTGATCCGGGTGTTCGCCACTCAAGGGCTCGTCTGGACTATGACCTCGTTGGAGGTGCTTCTCAATATGGGGATGCATATGGTGATAGGTTTGTTATGCATTTGAAGTTGAAGAAGTTATAGTTCATGTTACTGCTTTAGGCAGCAATATTACTTAGATGATTCATCTTCTTCTGATGTTGGCAGGATGGGGAGATCTAACCTAGGATATGGTGGCAGCAGAAGCTCAATCTCCAGTCAGGATTCTCATGGACTTTATAGCAGTCGTCAGGGCATGAGCTATGGAGGTGGTATGTTTTCTAGATAACTTGATGTTGACCATATATCATGGAAATATATATTGTTTGTGAGTGGTGCTTCAGTATGTTATAACTCCTACAGACAGTTGACTATTTTTTAAATAAATTTTTCTAAACTATTGTGTGGTTTTCAGGTTCATATAGTGGTGGTGATGTTGGCGGGATGTACTCTTCGAGTTATGGTAGTGATTATATGCCTCGTGGATCTGATGTATACCTCTTAAAACCTTTTTTGATTTGGGACAATTTTGATCATCCATCTTTGCTGTGTTTTGTATGACTGTCTTCTGTCTCACATAGCAGGTTGGTGGTAGCTCTTACTCATCAATGTATCCTGGTCGTGGAGTGGGAGGCAGCAGTTACATGGGTAGTGGTGGTTCCGGATCATACTACTGATATGGTAAAAACTGAATTGTAAGTGAAAATTTCTTTTATGTTAAAATACAATGATCTAATTTTCCTAGTGTGTCATAAACTGAGAGATAATGGTTCACCGAAGACTTTGGCATCTCTCTAGTTTCCTAAAGACGCATCGTTCACGACAAAGGAATCTATGGTTACAAGTGAATTTTCTATGGAACAGATTTGAGATGACAAAGAGGTGCTGTAGGGTGTGGACTGTATGAAGCTTCTCACATTAGGATGCCTACCAGTTTGGAGAGGATCAAGTTGCTGAGCCTAGCATCCTCTATATGTTATGGGAGAAGTTTCCTAACTTAAAAACGTTTTTGTAGTAAGAGAAGGGCTGCACTGGTTTAGGCCATTCTTGGTTCTACAGACTGGTTACTTTGTCATGCCTTAATGCTGTAAGGAAATTTCCCTCAATTAGAGACGAAAACAAGGAAGTGCTCACTGTGTGATATGTACGAATTGCTTCTTTATTTTCTGTATAAGAACTCCACTGGATGGACAATGTGGAGGCATCTGCATAATCTGTTTAATGGACAGCTTTTGATGAGAGATTGAGGTTTTCCTGTATATGGTAAAACACTTTTGGATGTTTTGCTATGCTGAATTCACTGGATAAGTTTTGAATAAGATATAGAAGGCAATTTAGTCATGCTGGACCGCATATGCTCTCAGTGCTGCAAGCCTGAATGAAAATATGAAAGCAAGTTAACAAGCAACTAATTGATGGCTGTAAGAAGAAATCAATGAGCATATTTTGCATAGCCATAACAAGTTTTCTTAATCTTAACACTTGGTACCACTTATGGAAGCTGATAAGTGGTATTGCACATGCTTAGCCTACAGATAGGCTTGCGAAGCATATAGATACTTCTTGCATTTCAGCATAGCTTTGATTTTCTTATGGAATTGCAATCTTGGTGACAATGGATAGACAAGCAAAAGTTGAAATTTAAAGGAGAAGAATACATGAAAATTGTTCACACCTTAGCTGTTTGTCTATCTAGTGTTTGTTTCATTTTTAATTAATTGTTGACATCTCCTCAAGGGATATGCTAAGATTTTTGTTTCTAGCGTTTAATTTTTGGTCTTCTGAGTTTGAACTGGCCTTTTGGAGTATATCGGGCGAAAGATTGAAATTCCTATGTCTATGTCACCATCAGCAAGTTATGATCCCATTTAGACAGAAGGACTATTGCCATATACTCCTAACATTTGCTATTTCATTTTTACATGGTTTCATTTCTCGATTAAAGATATCCCATGTTCAGTTGTTGGGTTTACGAGTGGTTCAGTGGATTGTGAATGGACTCATGTACTGTAATTTCCATTCTTTTAACATCGAACCACAGATGCTTGGTATGGTTTGGAGTGTGGTGGTGATAAAAGCTCTTTTCATTTCATATTTAAACAAAGGGAAGGTGCAGGGTGGATGATATCAAAGCGGGCTCCACTCTGTTAGATAATGAAAATCAGTTGTTATTGACTGCTGAACTTATTGCAAGATCTTTCTTCACTAAATCTTGGAACAAGATCTTTGAATGTTGACTTGGATGTTCTCTTATTGGTTTGATGCTTAGTACATCTTTTCTGTTGGATATATATATATATGTTTGGTTCTTCTGTGTAAGTTCTTAGAGCAATATTTGGAAATGGGATATTTGTGGGATGTGGGCTAGAACTTATCTTAGTTGGATTATCCTATGTTGTTCGTTTACTTGTGTCTCAGGACCTTAATTGATGATTGCAAGTAGATCTCTGCTTGTTTAATTCCTGCATGATATAGAAATAGAATGGCTGGTCTTTGTGTGCGCGGTGATTGTTTGTTCTTTATTGTCCTTAATGGTTTGTATGGTAATGAAGGAAGTTTAGTTATGACCTTGATGGTTTGTACGCCTCTGGGCACTTGATTGTCTTCCAGATTGTTCACTATGTTGGCTTTTATTGTATTTTCATTACATGCATGAGGCTTGTAATCTATTAAGTGTACTGTTCCATCTTTTGTTGATTCTTTTAAAATGTTTTTCGGGCTTTTTTCTTTTGATGGTAAAATGATATTAGCTTCTTTTGCAATGATTTATTTTTCTATCTTAGTTAAGGAATTGTTGAATGTCTTCATTTGTGTGTTTTTGATATCTCAGGACAAATACAGTTGTGATATTGCCCATTGTGCGGGGAAGTTATTACTTCGACTAATATATTGGTTGTAGTTTTCATGATAGATAAATTTTAGTTGTGCAGGCATTCTCCACTTGGCTTAGTGTTTCGTTTTATATTATTCTCTTTTTAACGGCCCTTTTAGCAACTTGTTTGATACTCAAGTGCTGCTCTTTGTGGTCAATTATGTAATTCAGCTCTGTAAACATTTGACTTTTATGAGGTTACTTTGGTTGAGAACTTATCAATGTACTGTATGTTCTTTGAGGCGGATTATTTTGTATGCTGTTTGTAACACCACACGTTTATCTGCAAACATGGATCTCATCGGCGCCACAGACAAGCCGGAGTCAGTTGAGTATTTTTTATTATCACCGTCTCTTTTTGTTTCATTTTACGCTTAGCTGGAGTAAACATTGCTTGCTGCCGATTACCATTACCATTACCATTACCTAACACAAGAAGAAACCTAGCCGCGAAAGCTTCAAAATGCACGGATCTGATGGTGATTGCGGTTGAAGTCGGAAACAAGTGGTTGTGAAATAACATTGTTAGTTCCATAAACTCAACATGTGCTAATTCATATTACATTTGTTTAATATAGTCGGAAAAGAAGGGGTAAAGTAAATTAACTAATTAAAATGTTTAGTGTACATCTCTTTTAAAGCAATTATGTTGTTTGATAATTACAAATTTGAATCTTTTATCTTGTAAAAAGTAATTTTTTATTCTCTATATATAATAAGCGTGGAAACGCCCGTTTCTTAGTTAAAATGTTTAATAGATGCATTTAAAATTTAAATTAATGATAAAGATGCCCCAAAATTTTGTCTTGATCGGGTTCACTGGTGCCTGGAGTGCATATAAGTTTTATTGAACTCAATTGCCCATTTACAGGAAATGCGACAATTGTCAATAGTACGTAGTAGAATGATCTCAGCTGAGTTGATGTCAGCCTACAACAGGCCCATGCACTCAAAAAACATTTCCTTTTTATTAAAAGCTCTCAGCATGAGCGATGAGAATCTGAATGAATAAAAACAATTATTTAATAAGAGTGTCAATTTCTGCTCTGGGTTTGTGAACTCGAAATGGGTCGCAGGCAAACGGACTCAGAACTCAGCAGATTTGCCGTTCTAATAATCTTCGTATTGGGCTGTGTCTCCTTCTTCATGTTCTACTTTTGCTTCTCTGTAGCCTATAAACCAAGCACTAGTCATGTTTCTATGGATTCAACTTTGTCATTCAGTGGAGGCGGCCAAGAAGAAGGAGAAGAGGAAAGATGTTGCAGAGGAATTGAGCATTTGGAGCTCTGGGGTGATGCGGTGAAATGGGGTGCTAATTTCAAGGTGAATTCGTCGAAAGAGTGTTGCATGGCTTGCAAGGACACGTGCAAGGCTGAGGATCGGCCTTGTTCGTGCGATTCTTGGGTGTTCTGTGGAGATAAACAAGCCTGTGGCTCTAGATTCGGTGAGGTGTGGCTTTCATTTCAATTCTGTTATATCGAACTCTTCCTTTTATTATTAAAAGTTTCTTCTTCTTCTTCTTTTTTTTTGGTGGGAAAAAACAATTAAAAAAGAAAAAAGGAACTTATTTGCGTTGTAATTATAAGAGATGGTTACTGGTTAATGGGTTGTGGAATTTTAACGGGCTGAAATAGAATTTAATAGTGCCTCTGGGTGTATATAATTTGAACGTCTCCTACGGATCTGAGCTGAGGAGTCGTCTTCAGTGTTAACGTGACAAATTTGACATATAAAAAAGGGACTCATGCTCGCTGTTTATTGTTGACCTTTGTAAGGCCTGCTTAAGGTCTGTTCTGGCGAATAGTGTGATGTTTTCCAGATTTGTTATTACATCTATCTAACGGGACATCATAGGGTGATTATGATAATGCGATCTTGCTCTCCTCCTTGCTTTAGTGTTGGCTGAAGAAGCAGAAAGATGCCTTGGAGCCTAATCCACGAGACGCACGTGATCAAGTTATGTGGACATCGGGTCTAATCTTTGGGAAAGGAGAGGTAAATTTTGAAGAGAGAGTCTTTCTCCTTTTGTTTTTTCGCTAGTACAATTATTGTATGAAAAGGTTGATTTAGAGGTTTTCAAATCTGCATGTCGTGTATTTAGAGGTTCATAAAAGTGGGCAGGTAGAATATATATATATATATATATATATATATATATATATATATATATATATATATATATATATATATATATATATATATATTTTTAACATTGGCATATGGTGCGATACTGTAAAAAGACCGGTTATCTGTTACGTTGTGTGAATCTTGAAACATATAACCCATGTTTAATGATTTAATCTTAGATCGGTTCGCCAATTTTTAACTTTTCCTTGCAGGGCATTATCAGGTTAGAGACTGAATATGGGACTCTTCATGTCAAAGTAAGTTTTCTCGTCGGATAATTCGCATTATCACTATCTTTAAGTTGCAGCCGATACTCACTATTGCATATGCGCGGTTTGCATTTCCCACTTGCTAACTCTTAGCCTGGAAAGTTCCATGTTTGTGGGTCCCTTCTTTTGTCATCCATCCGAGCCTTTATGATTGGTCCTTCGATCCTTTGTTGTCCGTATGATGGTACAATGCAGCTTTAGTATTACAACATTATGGCAAAATAAAGAAATCGAAGTTTCATATCCCACGGGTGGGTTTGCAGTATTCTTGTTGTTCATTTTGTGATGTCACAACAGTAACACGTTTGGCATTTAATTACTGTTAATGGCGCCTTTCATTCTTATCCTTGTACTCAAACGAAGCTACTTACCATGATTAATGGAATGGGTCTCTCTTGCGCATCATCGGTCGGCTATTCTTTGTCATTTTTGATTTTGCAGCTTTTACCTGATAGTGCTCCATTATCTGTTGCTTATATGCTGGAGCTGTTGGGATCTCGACATTGTGTGGGGTGTCAGTTTCATCGTGCAGAAAGCCGAGGGGCCCATTGGGATACCCAAGGCAACCACATTGAAAATGTAAGGCCTTTTTTGACATTACGCAATGCACTGTTTGAATATATATATATATATACATGTATTTCATCGTCGTGATCACAAAAAATGCTCTTCACTTGACACTTGACAGGCTCCATATGGATATGGCCCTCCATTTGCTTTAATTCAAGGATCGCTTGAAACACACAGTATCACGTTCAAAGAAATTCCATTAGAGGTCTGTTCAACCATAAGGAGAGGGTCGGTAGCATGGGTTGGTTCCGGCCCAGAGTTCTTTATCAGCCTGGCCAATCACAATGAGTGGAAAAAAGTATACACTGTCTTTGGTTTTGTTCTTCCCGAAGACATGCAGATTGCTGAGAGAATTGCACAGCTTCCGACCAAACAGGAGGTCTGGAGCAATATCAATGTCTCTGTCTTGGAAAAGCCCACTCCATTGAGATTTCGTAGAATCGGTACAAGTCAGGCAAATCTTTAAACTCAATACCCAACTTGACCATATGTACATAGATCCAATTACAAAACCCTCATTGAGTCGAGTGAATGTGCCTCTCGCCTAGCACTTTCTGTCTTAAGAGTAATCAAATCTTCATGCTTGGATTTGTTCGTTTGTTGATTCGAAATTCAAGGTTGTTATTTGTTCCTGATTTTGTACTTAGCACCACGGATCGAATCTTAGTTCGTCTGAAACTTAAATTTAGAGCCGCGGGAGTGGTAGAAGATCTAGTGAACTAACTAAATCCATCCAGATATATCCGTTGAGGAGGTTATATCTTTTTCCCTCTGTTAAGAGTTCGAGTTCTAATCACATACTCGTTTCTCCCCCCGTCACAAAAATGAGCCGCCTCCATCCTGTAAAACTGGTGAAACACGATAGAGAATCAATGTTCAAATAACGAAAAACCCAAAAGGGGCTTTTTAGCACGTCGAATTGTACGGATAGAACCACCCAACCAAAGAAGACATTTCTCGAGCCAGCATCCGTTTGCGTTTTATATAAAAACGGAATGACAAATGATCATATATTTATTGAAATAACAAATGAGATTTGCGGGATAATTGTTCACTCATCCCCCGGGACGCTATAACACATGCAATACCGAATGATGCGGGGTCATCAAAACTTCTCCCTTGTACAAAGAATTCAACCCACCCACACGGCGTATTATCAACAACAAAGCCCCCCAAGAAAAGAAAATTGAGGAAATTTTTATGATAAAAGGAAAACGCACAAGTTTTCAAGAAAACCCAGAAAACTTGCAAAGTTGCCTTTCCACATTTACCATCTCAACGAATAAAAATTAAAGTCTCAATCAGTCAGCATAGGAAGGAGCGGGGAGAAAGGGAAATGGGGCAACAGAAGCATATGCTACAGGTGGGCGCACTTGTCTGCCAATTGAGGAATCATAACTCAAATTCTTTTTCTTATTAATATCAACACACTCAACAGGGGCAGTCTCTGAAGATGAAGAAAGGCCGACAATCTTCTCTGAATGTTCTTCTGCTAGGGATTGCTGGTTATCACTGAGACGGTGAAATAGGAGCCCGGACATAAATACCGGAAGATACAAGAGGCTAGCGTGAAACATCTTTCTGGCTTTTTGAGTAGTTCGGTCTCGATAGAATGAAAACGCTGCAGTACTTATTGCTAGAGTGATCAGTGATGATTCAAGACAAAACCAACCAGAAGTCACCCCCCCTGCAGGTAAAACAAATTAATTTTTAAACTAGTGATCAAAAGTAGACATGCAATTTCATTAAAACTGCTTGATATAGAAATCAAGAGGAAACAGATTTCCAGAAAAACAATTCATTCCACATAGTGAATAGGTTTAGAAAAATTATTGCAGGTAACGCGAATCAAGCATCCTTCTTTTATACTAATTGATATCTAATGAAATCCCGCATGCAAATGTTTGCCCAAAATGATAAAAAGAAGAAAGCAAGAAAGAAAGAAAGACATTCTTTTGTAGACTGCAACTCACAATCATAGGCCAAGTATCCTAAAGGGACCAGATACAGGCAGTTCCTGAGGGCCACCGAAGCAGTTCTCTGACCAGAAGCATCAGCAAGTGAGATCATCCTATACCTGGAAAGGCAATGCATGATAAAAATGAGATGTACATTGAGAGCACAGTACACTGTTAATAGATTTCACTAGTTTAAAAACTATCCCCTCTAAACCAATGAGCTGATGCCAAAGAAAATTATTATGGGTACTGCCTGATAATCAAGCGAGGATTCACTAAATATTTCAAACATGAATAAATCCGTCTACTACGACAAATATACATACCCTCCAGCAGCATAATCATTGCGGCACAAGTACGCAAGAGCCATAAAATGGGGTATTTGCCAAAAATAGAGTGCTGCAGGGAGAATCATTCCATTTAGAGAAACATGGCCGGCAGCTGCAGTCCACCTGAGAATCAGAACAAACAGATAAGCAGGAGCCTGCATCATGCATGATTAATAAGTTTTGACTTAACGTCAAAGTATGAAGTCAGGTTGAATTATAATTCTAGAAATATCAATCTGATTATATTTCAGTCGGCATGATCTCTATGATTTCATCAAATGTGTACAAGGAATACATTAACTAACCACTATCTGCCAATACTAAACATTTCTTAATAACGTAATTGCTAAAGTGATAGTAGTTCTTCATCCCATCCATCAAGCTCAGTGTACCAAATTAGGATGAAGAAGTCTCATCACTCCAAATGCGCATTAAACATCAATTCAGATGGTGGCACCTGCTATACAAAGTGCAAAAGCACTTTTGTCTAATGCAATCAAAGCATAACTGTCAACCCCAAATCAAACGTGTGGGGGGGGGGGAAGACATAAAAAAGGAGCCTAAAAAATAAAGAATAAATTACCCAAGGAGAGGCGGAATAGCTCCAACAATAGCCCCGACCCACGTATTGACTGGGTGAATCTGCTTCAATGGAGTGTACACAAATGCATAAAGAATAAGATTAGAGGCTGCAAGCCCAGCCGTCAACATATTAGCCTGCAAAAACCTTGTCATCAACTCCATTATTAGTCTCTCCACTCAGAGAAAATCACACAAATGGTAAAGAAAAGTAGAGGCAGTAATTGAATAAAAATTTATTGGGTCACCTTCCATGCCAATAAAGCAGTGCCAGCAACACCAACAGAAGATGCCCAGGTGACAGCATGGGGTATAGAAATTCTGCCAGAAGGCAGTGGTCTCCGCATTGTTCGCTTCATCTTGGCATCATTGCTTATCTCAAACAACTGAAAAGAAAAAAAAAATCAGTAAAATACCAACAAAGGGAAACGACGCACCACATGTTTTATAAGATGACAAAAGATGCTTCTTAGAACCTGATTAAGAGAATTAGCAGAGGCAGCAACCATCATGGTGCCAGTACATGTCCAACAAAGTCCAGCTAAATCAATGGCACTTCCACTCCCTAATGCAAATCCAGTTCCTGATGTAGCAACAACTAACATGCTACATACACAATAATAAAAAATAATTTAATTATGCTTTTAAAAAAATGAATTTTTATTAAGATTAGTTATGAACATGAACCTGAGGCGAGCTTTGGAGAGTTCCCAATAGCAGCGGCCGTAATGGCGAACCAACGATAACAGATCAGCAGCTGCACCGGTGGCCGAATCTGAAGCCGAAGCTGAAGAAGAAGATCGTACACCATGGCATTTGCTATTTACGAGAAACCCTAATTTTATCGATGAATGTTGACTACGATTGGACTCAGAATTAGATATAAGTCGTCGGACGACGACGTTTCTCCACATGTTTTGGTATTCTGGTGAACCCCGCCCGAATTAGTTGAATTTGCTTGGTTTCATGAAACCGAGTGCTGCCAATGAATTTTCCAGATCAATTTCATTTTTTATTTTTAGTTGTGTTTTTTTTTTTTTTTTAAGGGAGCAATCCGATCTGCAATTGGGTTTTCTAATTTCGAGGGATCGAGTGATGTGCGCGTGTCTATTATGTTGAGCTAATATCATCAAGGCCCCTTGGCTTTTTGCTAATCTTCAAAGCTTAGAAATACACCTGGCTGGTTTCTTACAGGGACTTCCTTTCAATGACTCAGCTTGCTTGCGGATAATTTTTAAAAAATATATTATATTTTATATATTTTTTAAAATATTAAAAAAAAATACGTAATTCTTTTAAATTAATTATTTTTATTTACTCTACAGGTTCATGAAAATATTATACACACTAAAAATTTTTTTTGAATACTTTTATTATTAAAATTTAATCATTTGATTATACAATAAATCTCGCCAATAAATAAAGAATGAAGAATAACATTAAAATTTTAATTTGAAGCCATATCCCACAAATAAAGTCCAATTTAACTACCTAACCATTGATTAGGTACATCTCCTATTCATATTCATACTTTACAGTTTACAGTCACAAGAAATAATTATTAATTATCTTTATTATCAAAATTTAATTATTTGGTTATATAATTTGAGTGAAATGAGCACGAAACGCCCTAGGGAAGAGGAAAAATTGCAGATGCTTATAAGCCACTTATGACAAAGAGGGCAAGTCATGAACTACTCTCATTCATTCAAAATAGAAAAATCTGGGAAAGGGGACGAAGAAGGAAGTTGGTTGACGACTGTCATGACTTTAATCATTAAAAATTTTTGAACTAGAAAATAAAAAAATTATACATATCTCATTAAAGTTAAAATCTTCTGAGAGTTTTTTTTTTGTAAATATTTGTTTAAATTATTTAAAGAAAAATTTAGAGTTTAAATTAGTAAAAAAATTAAATATTAATTTTAATATCTTAAATAAGTGTTCAGTGTAATAATATTAAATACGCTCATAATAAAGTGTCTTTAATAATAATTTAAATCATAGATATTTTTATAATAAATTTCTTTATAAAAGCATGAGTGTTTAAAATAATTTTTAAGAATGTAAATAGTCATACTTCTTTTATAGGTAAATTCTTATAATTTGAGCTAATGTAATTGGTTGATTGTTAATATAAATAATAAAAATAAAATTTTATAATTTAACCTATTATAATATTAATGCATCAATTTATATAAAAATATTTAATTGTGAAGGCTTGCACTTTTTTTTATTTTTGCAGAGAATGGAGATTTGCACATGTTATTGGAGATCAAAGAATCTTTTATGAGAAACATTACATTTTAATTTTTTTATTTTAAATAATTATCTTAAATAATATGATATTTATTAATTAATTATTAAAATAATATAATCAATATATTTAAATTTTATACAAAAATTATCAATCAATTAATAAAAATTATATACTTAAAATAATTATTTAAAATAAAAAACTAGAGACATTCAACGTACCTTATATTTTACCACTTTATTAGAAATCAATCAGAATTTTCTCTCTATACAAAATGTAATACAATAGAGATTTCATGCGGTAGCTGTGTTGTTACCGCCATTATTGAAACAGTTTTTTGTACAATTCAGATCGAAACTGCAAGTGTTGTTTTGAAGAATAGAAAGATTATGCACTGGTTAATCACCTTTGATTATTATTAATCTGCGGAGAATAGATTTTGGATCAGTCTTCAAGCTCCGTTCACCGAGAAACCACTAACCCACTAACATGCATCTTGGCCTGAAGTAGCCAGATGGTAAGCATGGCATCCAACACCATAAATTGCAAAAAAGGCTAATAGGCTATATTCTGGAGAGAACAAGAGATCCTGAAACTCATATTCTGAAGTTTAAAAACTGTCTTGTGTGAAAAAAACATCACAGTTAATGAAAATAGTTGAACGGATATCAAGGACTCAAAGCAACCAAGAATGATCAATTATCATGGTTTACAGCTAAAACTGATGGACCGCTTAAAGATATTGAGAGACAACTGAAGAAAGAAATTAGAGACCCGATAGCAAATTGCTAGACCAGGAAAATGCAAATGGATAAGGCTCTGGCATGAAGGGTAGATCTTTGAGATGTAATATGTTTACAAAACATTGTATCCATTTCAAGCAGAAAGCACACTTGAATCATGTTGCTTTAGTTAGATGTGTGAATCATGTGACAGAATTTAAATCGAGCAGAAAAATTCCAGGCAACACTATTTAAGTTTAGCAAAAAGAAATTCCAATTGAATTTACACCAAGAAATTTCTATAGCCTCTACATAACAAGAAAATCATTGTGTACCCATACAATCAGCTTTCAGACTTTTTCCAGGCATAAATCTTGTGTGTTGAGGATACGTTGCTAAGAGCTAAGAAAAAAGGTGAGCTTAGAATTTATTTACAAACATTCCATCCACAAATGAATCATATATCAAAAAAGTTTCGAATTCTTTTTCCATTGACCATTGAGTACCTAATTGGACATTGAACAGCAAACAAATTGAATTGCCGTAGCTCCAAATCCACAAATGCATCTTAACTACACCAATTTCTACAAACAAGCATATACACAACAGCACCAGCAAGTTATCAATAGAACCCCATTGCTCAAAGCTCGATACACAGCTCTACGTGCAGAATTACATTAAATTGAAAAAGGTACATAAATAACCATAAAAGGAAACAGCTAGTCAAGTTTGACATGATCACTAGGAAACACTACAATAAGAATGATCTAAACCTACGAATCCAACTACAAGATCATGTGTTCATAAATCTACTCCAACAAATAAAAAGCAAACTAGAAATCTTACATATTATAAGCCATGATGGTTTATTATCACCTCCTAAGATTCAGAGTCGGGCATTCTTTTCGGCTTCTTACTCTTCTCCGAAACAGCCTTAGCAAAGGCCTCCACAATCCGCTGCTGAGAGTCCAAAATCATCTCAGTACGCTTCATCTCCATTTCCATTCGCATAGTCTCAATCTCTCTCGCCATCTCCATCTTCATCTGTTCCATTTTCACAAACCCATCCCCCAACATCTTAATCGCTGCCACCATCTCGGCCACCACAGGCTCCCTCTCTCTCTTCCCCATCCCCGAACCCGTACCCGTACCAGTATCTTCACATCCTCTCAATACCCTTGTCCCATAATTCACTGCTGGCCCAGACCCGGAACCCGATGCCGAACCGAAATTAGGTTTGTGATTGAAATTAGGGTTAGGACTAGGGTTAGGGTTTGTTCCAATCTTAGCATAAATCTTAGGCCCAGGTTGAGCTATACTAACTCCGGTGGGGATTCTAATTCTAAACCCACTACCACCACCACTACTAGGCCCAGTATTAATACCATTACGATACAAATTATGAACGCTCCTCGTGTTGACGACGCCGTTTTTGAAATTCGAGCGATCTTGGTACAAGTCCTGATTCAAATCTTCATCGTCTTCATCATCGTTGTCGTCGTCGTCACCGCTATCCGAGTTGTAATCGGCTTTCACTGACGGTCCTTTCTCCATAGCGTCCATTCTCTTGAAGTGAACCCACGACGACGAGAATCTCGAAAGCGGCATCGATTTAGCGCGCTGGATCTCGGTACGGTACCTTTTACGCAGCTTCTCCATCTTGTGACGGCACTGGACGGCCGTCTTCGCGGGCGAGGCGGCGGGACAGCGCCGGCCCACTGCGTCGGCGACTTCTTGCCAGTGAGTGGCCTTGAGGTTCCCGCGACGGAGGGCGTACCACTTGTCGCGGTAAGCGTCGATGAGGGCGACGGTCTCGTCGTGGGACCAACAAGGCGGAGGGAGGCGGCGAGGGTTGACGGAGGGCGTATGTACAGGCGGAGCAGGTAGCGGTGCAGGTGGTGGTGTTGGGGTTTCTTGAGGGATCGGATCTTGAGGCGTGGGAGGAGACGACATGGCGTTTTGGGCGGGGAGGAACGGTTAAGGTGCGAACGTCAAAAGGAGAGGAAGAGAGAGAAGAAGAGAATGATAATAATGAAACGACAGCGTGTAAGTGTAAGTGTGGGTGTTGGTGTGGGTGGTGGTGGAGAAAGTGGGGCTTGGTTTTGGTGACATATTATTGGATTGGAAGGGGGGGGAAGGGGGGGGAGGGGTGTGCGGCTGATTTTGAGATCTAGTTAGTGAGGATTGAGGCCACCGCTTAGGTGTGAGAGGGGTGGGTGACTAACGTGCGCCGTGGGTGATGGGGTGGCGTGGAGTGGGTGAGGGGTTGCGCTTGCGCACCCAAGGCCAAGGCCAAGGGCAGAGCCCCCACAGGTCCATGCTTTCTGACTTTGTTGTTGATTAGAGATTAGTTGTGGTTTGGTTTCTGTTTTTTTCTTTTTCTCTTTTTCTCTCTCTTTTTTTTTATTTATTTATTTGGTTTCTCATTACTATCGAGAATATATATATATATATATATATATATATGGTCAATTGGATGAATGAGATGAGAATAGTCGCGTTGATGTATGTAGTAACCCATCTCAGCGCAGAGGGTGGGTAGGTTAGGTTTAGAACTATGTGGTATTTGGGTTGTCATGTGTATGTATATATGGTTTGGATTATCGGGCATTATCGGTGCTGTGAGTTTGGGAATTTTTTCCTGCGGTGGTGTAACTTTTACTGTTCTTAGTAGAGTATAATAGAAGTTTTAGAAGTGTGCTTTGTACTTAGCTTGGTTGTGTTGGCCACTTGGCCATATGGAGCCGCGGTGAGTGAGGCATGAGAGGTGAGGTAAAGGCAACCAAATGTTAAGGCCAATTTCATTGGAATTGGGTTACCCTTATATTCTACAACTAACACTTGTGGTGGTCCGCCAATAGCCCCAATCGAAGTGCTTAACGGCCCATGCGAAAGAAAGACGAAATTGGGCCTCTATGTAATTGCGTAAATAGCAACATCATTGGATAGGGGTGTAATTGCCAATAGCCCCAATGGAAGTGCTTAACGGCCCATGCGATAGAAAGACGAAATTGGGCCTCTATGTAATTGCGAAAATAGCAACATCATTGGATAGGGGTGTAATTGCCAATAGCCCCAATGGAAGTGCTTAACGGCCCATGCGAAAGAAAGACGAAATTGGGCCTCTATGTAATTGCGAAAAATAGCAACATCATTGGGTGATAATTTTGAAAATAAAATTAATGAGCAAATATTAATGTCTAGATTATTATTGAAGTTGAACATATCCATAAATTAATTATTATATTCACAATATCTTTAGTTTTTTGTATCCTAACTTAATACTTCTGAAAATCCTGGAAATTTTGTTATAGTTTGATTACAATTTATCTTTTCTCATAGCTAGTAACAAATCACAATTGTCTTCTTTAATTTAATATTTAATTCAAAAACATATTTTTTCAACCCGTCTCTAAATTTTATTGTTGTTCCAATCTTTGATAATGTTAACTTGTATTATAACTTGTGCTGGAGTAATTATGGGGACCACGCACATTTATAGCCAGATGACCTACACCTACGAGCTAAGTAATATTTTATTTTATCATTTAAAAAGTCAATAATAAATAATTTTTATTCCTTAAAATCGACTTCGGACTAAGGTGTTAGATTTTTTTTTTCTCATTTAATTGCCAGTTAACTAGAAATATGTTTGGTATTAAGGTTTGACAACTGTAGGTTAAGAGTTATAATACTAAAGTTTTTTATAAATACTAATTATTGTAGTTTATAAGATATATTGATATAATTTTTTATTTGAATTGTTAATAAACTATTATATCTTTAATAATTTTTTTAAAATTATTATTTAAAAGTTATATTTACAATATACTATTATATTTTGTTTTATAGTTACATTTTTTTTTACAATTATTCATCTTAAATTTTAAGAGCAATCAAATTCATGAAATCGACACATTAATAAAATATGAGTAAGTTTATTGAAATATGAACGTGTTAGCAAAATTTTTTATTTTAAGTATTTTGTTTTCATAATAATGTTAATAAATTTATATTATTTTTTTGTATATTTTTCACATGACCTCTAAAACCAGAGTTTCTAGCTTCTGCCTCTGGTTTTAAAGAACAAGCTTCCATTTAGTAATAATTAATTATATATTGTAAAAATATTTTTTTTATTATGTCCATCTCTTTTATTAATGTTTATACATTAGACTTGACATGCTTCATTGATCAATTATTAATACTATATATACATTTTTTCTATCACTTGCGCTAAGGATAACTAGACTAAAAAAATAATTTTTATAACTATGCCATTATTATGTTATAACCTCCTCATAATAATAAAACTAGGTAGTTTTTTTTTATTTTAATTTTGAATGGACTTGAATCAGTCTAAATTATAAAAAGAGATAAATGTCTAAATCTAAATGACATGTTTATTTTTTATCTAAATTTTTTAAAATAAGTATTAAGTTATTTATTTTTTTTTTAACCTAAAATTTTGAAAACTAGTACTTTTATATTTTTGCTCTTACAAACTTTCAATTTGAAATAAACAATAAACATCTCAAAGAATATCAATAAGATAATAATTTATCATAACATAAATCATATTTTTGTGAACATAACCCCTTTGATTTTATAAATTAGAACATGTTAATCAATTTTATCGTAGTTTATGAAGTTTTATATGAAAAATATTCATAAAAATTGTAATACAAATTTGAAGAAAATATAAAGATAAAAATAATTATAATGTACAACTATATTATCACAAGTTTTATAGATGAATAATAGTGTTAATTAATTAGTTTTATTTTGGTAAGGATGAAAATAAATTAATTCAATATGAGTTTTTAGATATTATTTTTTAATAACGTCATTCAGACAGTTGAAATTAAACAAATTTTTTTAAAAATTAGTGTAATAAATTAATGATCTAACTAATTTAAAATAAGTTAATTAAGTCATTAAGTCACAAAAACAAACAACCTTAATTTGATTTCAATACTATGACTATGAAGAGCTGCTTTTATACTTAGCAATTAATTGCATATGGGCTTGAATCGCACTTCTCAAGCACTAGCAGAGCCATCGATGCCTCTGTGATCATCTGCATATTGACTAATTAACCGAACCACATTAACTTTCGGTCGTCAAAGCGAGCAAACAAATTTTGTAAAAGAAAATAATAATAATAATTAATTAAATTGACAAACGAAAGTAAAGAGGATGAGAGAGGGTTTCGGACTTCTTCTCAATTGCAATCTTTCCGGGCTTCTTCATATTAATATCCTTTCTGAAAAATTTCAGCTTCAATATACTTTTTGCTCAAATTTTAGAAAATGATAATCTATGGGACTGAGACTTTGAGAGAAAGAGAGGGCAAATGGGAGAGAGTAAAAAAATTATTTGTTTATTTTAAAAATAGTAATTTTGAGGGAAAAAAAAAAAGAAGATAATTAACAAGTGGGGGTTAAAGATACAAAAATCGTTACTCCTTATTCTAATAGAAAAGAGAGAGATATATTTTTTTAGTATTAAAGAGAGTATAATTAATAAGAAGATATTTTATTTTTTGTGGTCATGGACGCTACTTCTAACTCCTTAGAATGAGTTTGGGTAGGGCGTTGGCAAAGGAGTCGTGCTATTGGCATCCCCTCAGGCTCAGAGTCCTCTTAAAGCCCCCATAACCCATTTGTTGTTTTAACCCGAGTTAAATCACTATTTTAACCTTAGCCGGGAGTAGATGGAAAGCCGAAAAACTTCTTCTTTGCTTCTGCAGAATCGGCAACATTAACGGCCAGACGTTTTCTTTTGAACAAGAAGCATTTTGGTTTCTTTACTTCTCAAGTGAAATTAAATTGGCACGAGAGAGATAATATGCAAGAACATGTATTTCACTATTTCAAGAATGATTTCTACTAATTGGTTTTCACCTATTGTCTTCGTCCACCACATATATCTTGAGTTCTCTTGACGGTTAAGTTCATTGAAAATACAAATTTCTGAAACTTTGCCTGAACCGTAAGGATTAGATTAAAGAACTGGGGTTTAACGAGTACATGGGAATTCATAAAATTAGTTTCGGCATTAAATGGGGTGTTACAAATTTTTGTATGTTATTTCAGTTATTTTAACGAATTAAATATAGAAAAAGGAGTTCATATAGTTGCAAGTAAATTTATAATCAAATAAGTGAATAACCACAAAAGAGAATCATACTCATAATAATAATAGTTATCTAGGTTGGCTATTTGATACGAACTTTGAATACATTTTTTCTCTTTTAATCTATCCCCATATTTCACGCTAGATAAAGACCGCTCAGAATGATTTAGAGGTTGCAATTGCATGATAAATTGGTCAACTAAAATGGGCTGAATGTGACCAGTATGCCATGTTACAAGTGTGGGTGAGTGCTAAGCTAGCTGCTAGCTCAACATCTCTCCCTTTCATCCTCTCCAAAGTCTAAAACTTTGATCCATAATTGCACTTGCGCATGTTCGCTTGTTCAGTGTCTCCCCGTGAAGAATCAGTACAACTGTCAAAAAATGAACAAATTATTAAATAAATAAACAATCACGACAAATTATAAAATTTGTACTACCTGCCTGTAATCACCTACCCTTGTTGCCCCTACAATCCTCTCTCACTCAGCAGTCACCACTCATTTTCTTTCCCAATTTTGCAACCCCTCCAGACTTTTGAAATGCACCCCAAAAAAGTTAAAAGAGAATGCACAGCATGGATAAAGAATCCACAAGATTGATTAATGAATTCATTCACATTGGAGACATTGTTGATAGCCAGACTGTAAAGAAAAAAAAAAAAAACTCCTATATCCGTACTTTGCAAGCACCAGATAATTTGAAATCCAAAACACAGAAAGGAAAACAAATACAAGACATAAAACAAAAGTTTTTAGTACAACACCAAATTATGAGTTCAATGTGCCTCCCAACTCAAAAAAATGAGCAAGAGAAAAACACAGTCACTGATCTCTATTTCTAATTACACTAACAGCTTTGCATTAAAGCTTTTAAACAGCAAGTTGCTGTTGTTGCTTTTGATGTGAGGTGGTTTCATCTTCATTGAAAGACAAGTGGAGCTTCGCTGATCTTGCACTGCTTAAAGATGATTCTGCTACATTTAGTGGGGGTTGCGGCAGCAGCATCTCTCTCTGAAGATAAGCACAGTAAGTGTGAAAAGTATTTGGGGTGACATTTAAATGGAAACCCAGTCCAAATAGAAAGTCCAATTCAAGAAAGTTCATTTCTATCGTGCTGATTCCTCCGACTTTTGCATAGTAAGCATTGTTGTAGTACCTGAACGTTAATTATTTGAAAAAGAAAGAAAGAATCTTAGTTTGTAAAAACTCAAAAATGCAAAATCTGAATTACTAAAAGGGCCGTGAAAATGAATTTGCCAAGTTTTTTAACTTTTAAAGCACACATGCACAGTGTGACAAAATGAGTTATTGATTTAAAAAAATTTCGCACATTCGCCGAAATATCTTCATCATTTATATGCATGTTGGCTGTTTATCTGGAAACCAGCAAGGGAATCACACGACTAGATTTAGTTGGGATTTGGGAAGTGGAAAATTCAAAATGCTTCACAAAATTCTTAGAAAGTAGATTCAGAAGCTCTAAAAGATATCAAAATTCGCTATATTGAACCTAAACTGTGTATGCATCAAATTTCAAGAAAATCAACAAAACCAGATATCAAATTCAAGAAATTCATAATTTTGTAACTTACGTGTCATCCAAGAACTTTGCAGCAACCATGACACTGGTGATAAGCAAGCGATGAACATTGAAGGAATTGATGGGCAGGGAGGGTTGCCGTTGAACGAACCGATCAAGATAAACATACGCAACAATGAAACAAGTAGGGCTACAATTTGCATACTTGAAAATTCTTTCAAGATAGCTTTGAATTGAGATTGAAGGGCGAGTTAGGCCATGGAAGACTGAGATTTTTTGAGGCTGAAACCCACAGTTAATATCGTTAGATTCGGAAACCCTTTGAAGGAAAGAAGAAAGAAAAGTGATAAGCTTTGTCATTACATTTGGGTTCTCTAGCTCTGCCATTGATGAGAAAAAAAACTTTTTCTGCGTTGAGTTTGTAAGTTACTGCTCAACTTGAGCTATTTAAGGTTACATGAAAAAAAAACAGGTACGGTGGTTAATGGGTGGCAACTTTTATGGGAAATTTAATGAAATAGCCCAAATTTATGTTAATTTATTAAAATGTTCTAAATTAAACCTTTCTCTCTCTCTCTCTCTCTTTTTCATATTAAAAGCACCATTTAGATAATAATGCCTAATAGAAACAACATCAACAAACATAGTCGACCATCTGCAACTATAGGCATATATTTGCTGCGGTTGACATGCTAAATTAACCTGTCATTGTACTTGGTAGCATTATTTTCAATTATAGTCTTTTTTTTTTTCGTTATTAAAAATCAGAAAAGTTTAATTTGAGCTGTTTTTATAAATTGGCTATGCATGTATGTATATATATCTCGTCATTTCTGTAAATCTCCAACTATTTTTGAACAAATTAAAAGTGCCCTCAAGCATTTGAATTATGACAAGCATGTCCCAATTAGTGGGGGACTGGGGGTATTGAAACTTTTGAGTCCTTTTTGAGATGGAAGTTTTGGGCTTTTGAGTTGGGTTATGATTATTTAATTTCAAAGTTTAATCTGAGTAAGAGGGAACAAAAGGTGGGTGGGTATCATAGTGGATTACCATCTTTATCTTGAAAAGAAACGGCAATAAAATTGAAGTTTATGGTGATTTTTTTTTTTTTTGGCAATGGTGATGACATGCCATGCCCATCATGTGATTACATGTGAAATTTTTTAATTTAATTTGTGGGTTCCACATCTTTGAGATCTCGCATGTGTTATGAACGAGTCCTAACAATTTGGGGACATAACATGGATTTGCTATGTTGGTCCATAGCATGAAGTATATGCTTCTTCTTGTCTAAGTACATATATGCTCAAAATTATGCATTTGTGGTTGGTGCGTGGTCCGGGTTCAGAGCATGTTTAAGCAGCTACCAGATTAAAAGATCCAAATAGATTTGCATAATTTGTCTGCAAATCCAACAACACCCTTCACTTCAAATCTTCTTCTTCTTGTTATTATTATTATTATTATTATTATTTAATAATAATCACAATTATTATGACAAATATTAGAAAAAATTAAATATATTTTAATAATTTACAACAATTTATTTCAATTTTAAAATAAAATAAATACGTTAATAACAATACAATTATTATAATTTCAGTTCCTATAATTTAAATAAACACCTTATTATAATTTTTATTTTTTCTTTCTGATTCTTCCTTATTATATTACGAATCGCGCACCACTAAATTCAAAGCTTCCAGCATGATGTTTGGAAACAATAATTATTTCATCAAATTGACCAAAATACCCCAAATCCATTACCCCTAAACTAACCTATACTGCTATCGATACCCCAATTCAGACTATTTTGTAACCATTAATGTATATGCAATACATTAAGTATAATTTAATGATAACAAATTTTGTTACGCTTTTCAAAGTTTGCACTAGACATTTCAATTCAAATTAAGTCATATATTTGTAAATCTAATGAAAATGTTCTGACTGTTGTAGCATATATAGTGTTTGTAAGGTAGTTTAAATTGAAAAAAATAATAATAAATAAAACAATAGAAAATAAGTCATTGTGGAGAAAGAAAGAAATTGACAAGCTGGAAACATGTTATTCTTCTTGGAGTGGAGTAAAACAAGAGGATTGCGTGTCTTGTGAAAAAAAAATGTCGGAAAATAGTTGTATTGGAAAAATGGGCGTGAGATTTTTTTTTTTATTTGAAATCACTAAAATGGTGGGGGGTTAGGCAGGACTCATACCTGTAATATAAATCATACAAGAGGACACACATACATAAGGAGGGAGACATAAAACAAAAACCTGCTCGATAAGTGAAAACATACAAACAGTAATATAATAAAACTAGCGTGAGATTAATCAAGATTTTGTTGTAATTATGTATTCAATAATATTATACATTCTAAAATATATATCATAAATAATGTGATATTCATTAATTAGTTAATAAGGTAATATAATTAATTCACTTTAATTTTATAAAAAATTATCAATAAATTAATGAATGTCATATTATTTGAAATAATTATTTATAATAAAAAATTTTAAAATATATATCATTACTCTTATGTATTTGTATCCCCAAACAATAAATTGTCCTATGCGGAATTCTCCCTCGCATCATATAATTTGTTACTACAGTCCACAGATAAAATGCACAATTAATTTATTCCTAAAATATATATATATGCGTGTGAGTATATAAAAACTACACATACATAATGGATTAAATAAAAACATGCCCACTTCCGTTGTCTTGTACCTTCTTTATTCAAATGCATTCTAGTAGTAGGGCCTCCCTCCAACTCCAGATTTTGGAGATCTACCATACCAATGAAATTGTATTCGAATTTGTTGGGCACGTGCTGCACATGTTATTGGGTTTTTGGGCATTTTGTTTTGTTTTGTTTTGTTTTTTTTTTCCTGTATTTTGAATTAAATTTCTCACCGACGGCTTATCTTGTCAAGTAGCTTAATAAAGATTAGAGATTAGCCATATGTTGATATTTAATTGGGTTATTTGAGTACAGCGCAGAACTTGGAATTTGATTCATAGGGGACAATATTATTTTAATTCTACCGTGAATATATAAAATTGGTTCAACTACAAAAGATAATTTATAAAATTAACTATATAACAAAAAATTGCTTATTAAACAATAAAAAATAATTTGCTTAAAAATTGATATGAAATTAAAGGATATTTACTTTTTAGTGAATTATCCACTCCAGGTGCATCCACCCTTGATCGAGAATTTGAGACAGCTAGTTGTACTTACAAATGGCTTTTGTCCTTATTTACCTTAATTTTTTTTAATACATATTACCCTCTAATTTTTTATTTTTTTTTCTTCTTCTTCGTTTATTATTCTTTCTCATTTCTTCTTCATCACTTTTTTTTTTTCTATTTTTCCATTTTTTGATTTACCTCTTCGTTTCTTCTTCTCCATTTTATTTTTCCAAATTTTTATCATCTTCTTCGTTTCTTCTGGTTCCTCGTTTCTTCTTCATCACCAACAAAAACCACCCAAAAAATCGTCACTCCACACACAATTACAAAGAAAATCTCTTCCCCAATCCATAAAGGTTATCAAAATTAAACAAAATATATATATATTCACAAACTTCATTTACAGCACCAACACAATCACAACATAATTGAAATCAAATACTCCATGTTTTATTATTTAATTTCAACAATCCAAACCACAATTAAACACACACCCATCAAATCCCTAAATTCCCAAACTCAAAATTGCCAAACTCTTTGCCGCACCACTGCACACACGGAACAAACCCAAAACCCCACCAATTTCATGAGTCCATGGAACAAGACGTGCTTTTAAAATTTTCGCACCATACAATTTAATCAATTTTATTATTTAGGTGAGGTATAATTATAAAATAAAAGTTAATAATATATAATAAATAAAATTTTTAAATAATAATTATAATAAAATTAATAAAAAAATATTAGATTTTTTCATCAAATACAAATATAAAATAAAATTAAGTTTAATTTATAAATTACAGCAGTTACTTCAAAACCTTAGTTCCAAACAGACCTTAATATATTAACCAAATTCATAAAAGAATGACGAATAAATCAACAAATTCAAACAATACCAAGAAAACCCTAAAACAAATAAGTTTCTTGAACAGTGGAGGAGCAGCGTTGGCGCATCATCGCACAGCATCAAATTGTAGCTACGAGTTGCAGCTATGGTTGTTGTGGCTTTAAGAAGCTTGGAGAAGATGAAGAAATAAGTATAAATAAAGGAAAAGAAAAAGTGAAAAAATAATATAATATTTATTAATTGATCGATAAGATAATATAATTAATTTACATAAATTTTAAAGAATTATTAACTACTTAATAATATAACCCCATTTTCTAAAATATAATATTAAACCACATTTAGTTTTTAATTTGTCCTCCTCCTTTAACTTCTTCTTCTTCCATTTTTTTTCCAATTATATTTTAAAATCATAAAATCAGACTACATCTTAATCACCTGCAAACAACAAAGGAGGAAAAAATGCAAAAATTTGAAGACAACATACAAAAACGAGAACAAAAGTGTGCAGATTTACCCGCATATGGAGATTGAAAATATGCACTAAAAATCTAAAATTAAAGTCAAGAAACAAATAGTTACTCCTCAATTTACTTTGAAGTCAGCCTCACAAACTTCCACGTCATCTTTTCCACACCATGAATACATGAATTTTAGGTGTGGGATTGCGAACATAGTTTTCCTTTTTTTTTTTTTTTTTTTTTTTTTTATGCATGGCTAAATTCTGTTCAATCTTTTTTCTTGCAAAATAATATATTTTTTAAAATGAATTTACTCCTACAAATCACTTCAAATTTGTAGCATGAAACTTCAATTAGGTCGCCTTTAAATGTATCTTCCATTTTCATGGAATTTCAAGGCTGTAAATTTATGAGGGGGTTGAGGACAAGTCCAAAATGAGTGGGCATAACGGAAAGAGACTCCTACACCGCACACTCCAAAGGGACATAAACAATTGATTCTGGAGACTCTCCACTCCTGAATCCGAATCCAAAGCTCAATAAAGCATTAAAGCCAAAGCTCAACATATAAAGACCAATAGAAACACAACACAAAAACATACGAAAATAAATTCACACAGCCGGCCATATGGGTATGAGACTGGCAACTGGAAAGGAGCCTTTCAAAAAGAGAAAATGGAACTGATAAAGCATTAAATAAAGCAGCGCTACTAATCAACAATGAACCAATTATAAGGCTATAGTGAAATTCCTATGATCTGGTACTAAACACATAGTATGACTAGGAAGCTCTATTGGGTCTAAACTTCACCTGGTCTACTCGACCTTGTAAGGACTAAGGAGCATAGAAAGTTTTTGACTCCCACATTTCTGGCCGCTGTGCCCATGTGAGCAGAAGAAAGCACTTTGAAACATAAAACTGCAGTAAAAACTTCCAGGTTGGGTTCAAATAAAGGCTTTATATGAACTTTGAGACTGGCCACTGTGTCCCTGTGAACAGGCTATTCTGCAAACTGCAGTTGACTGAGAAGCATTTCAGAATTTTCTTCACTGTCGTCATCGTTCTTCTTGTTATTTTCAGCAACAGCTTCATCAGTTAAGCCAATGAGTGACATATAATCTTTCTCTTTACGGTACCCGGGTCGTCTTAACAACGCTACCAAGGCCTCCTTGCTTCCCATATCAGATTCTTCCTCACAAACCTTGAAAAAGTTAATGACATTTACAGGTTTTGGCCTCCAACTCTTGGCTCCTTCAGCTGCAAAAGCTTCCTTCAAGCAAGACAGAGCCTCCAGAATCCTCTTCTCTCTGATATGCCCTTCGGCAAGTGTTTCCCATGAAGTTGAATTTGGCTTTCCTCCCTCTTCAATTATGTTATTAAAGAAAGCCTCAGCCTTATCAAAATTCCCTTCTTTAACATACCAGCTCATCATAAGATTTGCTATCCTAGGGTCATAAGATGACTTTACTGACAACCACTCCTCGAATATCTTTTCCATCCCTTCAATATCCCCAATCCTACACAAAGAAGAGATCATGGCATGATATCCCAAGTTTGTAACACTAGGAAAAACTGATTTGTAAAGACTCCACACCCTATACACCTCCTCCTTTTCACCAACACTGCCATATAGACTTAAGAGATAGTGGTAGGGTATCCTATCCCGACCAGTAATTCTACTCTCAACCCTCCTCAAGCTCTCCTCAGCTTTTCCAATCTGTCCCATCTTAATATACATTGTTGCCATCGTGCTGAACGTAGTCCAATTCGGATTAACGGCTTTATCCACTTTCATCTGTTCAAATACCCCTTCCATCTTTTCTGTGGATCCTTGGGATCCACAAGATGATAACCAAATGTTGTAAGAATATACATCCAGTCGTATGCCCTTCTCCTTCATTTCAGAAACCATCGAGTCGACTTTATCAAATTCCTTGAGGTTCATATAAAGAGTCATCATCACATTGAATGGAAGTGAGTGCACAGCATAACCTTTATCTCTCATTTTGTCAATTAGTAATTCAGCATTTCCCCTCATCCTAGCCCGCACATAGGCATTCAAAAGAGCCCCATATACTCTCCTGTCCTTCAAAGTATCAGGAAGACTTAGGAAAAAATCTTCGGCACTGGCAACTCCATGCACTTTGGCGATTAGGTCTAATTGAATAGCAGCATCACTTGCAGATAATCTGAACCTCTCTCCCCTATTGTTCATCCAGTCATACACCTGCAAGAATGCAAGAAATTTAAACAAACATGTCCATAATAAGGTATATCATTTATCAAACTCTGCAATGCTTGACTAGAATAGCAGAAATGATGGTGAGGATCCAAATCCAATCATAGCACTCTGACCCATGGCATCAATCAAATCACCAGTTCATTAATATTCTGTATGCACACTGCATCAGCATCACCACCACATCTTTGTAGTGCAAGGTAAAGGTAATAGTTGACAGGGTTAATCATTGTAAACGATGTTTTCAATCAAACACACTAAGAAATTGAAGACTAGGTTTTCAAAGTAGTGAAGAAATTTAAACGTCAAAGGCATACGACAAGAGGGGAGGTGGGTGGTGTTTCAAGTGAAGGAAACCCTAAACCCACCCTAAGAACCCAAAAAACAAAAAGCTTTCAATCAATTTCATTTAGTGAAGAACAAGTAAGAGAGCAATCCAAGCCAACCTCAAGAGCTTGTTTGTAGCGCCTGAACTTCCTCAACTCTTTGACAACCCTAGAAAGCTCCCATTTGGTGAGGCTTCTGCCGCCCTTCTCCCAATCATTCAAGACAGAAGCAGAACCCAGTTGAGGGTTGTCCATAAGAGATATTTTCCTGAATATAGCGTTCCATTTAATCATGGGCCTTCTCTCGTAGTCCACTGTTCCATAGCTGTGAATTTGTGACATCGAGCATTTGATGATCGGCAGTTTCCGTTTCTGGTACTTTATTACACTTTGCTGACGGTGACGGCTACAATAACTGGGGATTTTGCATGCAAGAGGTTGTTGAGTGCGCGACTGGGAGAGACAAATCTTATGGTGATTGTGCAGACTCGGTTGAAGCATCATTTCTTCCTTTCTCTCAGATCCTGCGAGGCACGCCGACGCAAGCTTTGGAATTGTCAAAACTGCCTTGTAAACTGTGAAACGAAGGAAAATTGCTATTGTAGTGTTCGGGGCCCCGGAGATAAGTGATAAGTCGGAGAGTAGAAATTACGTTTATGCCCTGCTTTTTGTTTTCAATTTTCGATGTCCACCTCAAAGTCAAGTGATATTTTGCACCGCCCACCCATTTCCGTCACCGTCAGTCAATTTTGATTAAATGACCATAACGCCCCTCGTTTGAAGCTCAGTTTGTGTTGATAAAACTCACAAGCATGGTTTTAACGCAAGCAGCGGGCAAGTAATTCAAGAAGGAGATCACTTCTTTAACCAAATACTCATCTCTGCTCTTGGAAGTTCGAACAAACGGGAATTATCATTTTCCTACGTGAACTTTTCAATCTGATAATTGTGCTGAAAAGAATTAAAACAATTGACCGTAAATTCTTCATGTGCAGGGCCTTTGGATATCCACCATTTCCAATGACCAATATCAGTATCCTAGAGATTAGGATTACCTTTGCATCAGAATCAGACAAACACAAACACCCGTATCCGGATGAATTTTAGGGAGCGCCTTGTCACGGGATGAGACTCGAGTGTTTTGTACAGTAAATCAGTGCAGTATTTAAGCGGTCCGTAACTAATGTAAGCGGATGGTTTTGCTATTAAAGTGACTAATGTAAATAATATCAAATGCTTTTTATTCATGACTAAATACAGAATAAGAGTGCGTACTGTCTAAACTGTATTTACCATCAATTCTTTAGGTACTCTTAAGTCCATATTTCAATTCACTTACATTAACTAATTCCTTAACAATCATTGTGATAATTTACAATTTAAATTTTTTTTCATATTCTTTATTATCTTTATTAATTAAGTTTAGCAAAACCGTTATAAATATGGAAACGTTGATTTAGTGTTGAGATTATTTGACAATCCAAGCATTTATCATTTCTATTATCATTTGTTTCAATTATACAGTAAAACCTCAATTAAGTAATAGATTTTTTGAATCACCAATTGGATATATAACATTCCACTTGAATTTCTTTTGCTTTCCCATTAACCAAACCAAAAACTAATATTATCCTAGCCATCAAGCAAGTCAAAAGTCAGAGAAACGAACATGTGTTTTCAATAACTTCAAATAATCCCAGCTAGATATCAACTCCAAATGATGAAAAGTCAAAGTTCACAAGCACACATAATTCTTCAATCTTCAAGGAGTATGTGAACAATGCTATACCCATAAGCTGATATAGCCTGTTAGAATAATTAACACAATAGCATTACATGCATAATTTCTCATAACCTTCACAATAAATTAGTGTAAGACATGATCATTCTAATTTCCAAGTTGCAAAATGAGAACAAGGCCTGGCAATATTCCAGGTTCATTGAATCAAGCAAATTGCAAAGAATACATTTCAAAAAACTTGTGACGCTTTTAAACAAATATATAAAATAATGAAAGAGCACGGGTACCTTAAAAACATTACAAATGAGCAAAAATTTTGAGAAACCACAATAACCATCTCTTCTATAAATCTACAATTTTGGAAAATTTTACCCACATATATTGACTGGGAGGGAGAACTCACGAGCATCCTGGCCAGTTTTTGTTCATTAGATCCTCATTTTTTATATTTCCGTGAACATACACTTTCGGGTCTTTAATCTGCAGAGAACCATCAATAACACATCCTTCAGATCTGAGCATCATATTCACTCCTAAGTGAAGTACTATTGAGTACCTACCAATAAGAAGGGCGGAAAGCTCAGCTGAGGATGAACCCTTGAGAAACCATCCACAGCAAATAAACACTTGTATCCATCAACTAAGAAATGTTCGCTGCAATGGAAAGGGTAAAAGATAATTAATAGGAGGCATCTTACAACACTTACTGTTGTATGCACAAATCTAATTGGCTGTCTATATATCCTATAAGATTGGGGAAAAAAATTGCAGAAACCCCAAACTGATTTCATGGCATTTTTGGCCAAAGCCATGTCAAAAAGAAAACTTGAGTATAATAGGTTACTTACTTAATAAGATAGGTGAAGTTTCGATTGTGATATTCTTTCAGAGATATGTTTTCTTCTTTCGAGTATCTGCATTACAGAGTAGCACTGTCATAACCACATAGATAAACCTTGAAAATAGAAGAAATGAATACTGTACACGGCATGGAACAATAATGCTCATCTGAGAAATGCAAATAACTGAATTACTGGAATGTGACATACAGCTCACCTCATCACCAAATCTTGGCATTATAAATATATTGGACCCCATGCTAGTATGCTACTACGTTAAACACCAATATTTCCGTAAGTTTCCTCATACAACAATAATAAGTCAAGTTTTTTCCTAATAA
This sequence comes from Murraya koenigii, assembly GCA_025617385.1. NCBI lineage: Eukaryota > Viridiplantae > Streptophyta > Magnoliopsida > Sapindales > Rutaceae > Murraya > Murraya koenigii. Next base: position 51,539,167 of record CM046811.1, on the reverse strand, counting down.
CTTGTGTTGGTATCTCTACATAGGCTTGATTATGTGGTAACCATCAATCATACCCATACGCTCAATCTCACCAAAGCTGAGAAGACACCCCAGTACTCCAGCAGTCTGAGCAGTTTTAATCAAGGATTTGGATCCTATAAATCTAACATAAAGTAGACAATTATACCAGTACTACGCAATATAAATATTGTAGTTTTGATGTTTTCCTTTTTTCACACCAGTTAAAATAAAGCTAAACTTTGTTTACACACATAAAAAATCAAGCATACCTCCATGGGAAATCATTTTCACAAAAACGGGAAATTCCATTCATGGCTGAATATGGATCGATGTGAACCCACTGTTCCTCAGTATTGCTAGCAAGATGACCTATCATAAACAAGAATCAGTTAAGAAAATGCCAACTTAAAAGAAAATAATAGTCAAAAGTTTCCATTTACAATGTACAATCAAGAGGGGGTGGGAGAGAAATGATTTCTGCTTGATGAACTAAATTTTGTTGACATTCATCTGATGTTTGTTAGGGGAAGAAAAGAAAATTTTTAAAATAACACCATAACGTATGGCTCTCAACAAGAAAGTATATTCTATAAATCTTAGCACAAGCAGAGGTCTAACAATTTGTTCTTTCATATACGTTTTATACTAAGGAGGTCATATACTTTTACCACGTGCAATATCTTTTCTAGTGTGACAGCAGTATTTTGTTTTGAAAGAGGAAAAGAGAACTCACCGATTTGATGCAAATATTTTAAAGCATAACCACTGGGATAATTCTCATAGGATGCCATGAAAGTTACAGCCGTGCACCCTAGACTAAAGTACATAAAATAAGAAAACACGGAGGAAGTAATAATACTATCATAAAGTAAAACGACCTCTTCCAACCTGATCAAAAGAAATCCTATCAAAATAATGCTAAGCAACTTCCCGAAAGCTTTTTTCCTATTCATGAAGCTGTATACAAGAAATTATAAAGTCCATTAGCATTTGAAAACTAAAAAGTTTTAGAAATTGAGAAATGCATGAGAGACAGTGGTCTAACTGAGTGCATACAAAATGATAGAGCAAGACAAATTATTTCAGCTTATGATAAAGATAACCACAAGTAACATACATTCGGCTAGCTGCAACTGCTGCTGACAAGTTGAAAATTGGAACTGAACTAATAATAAAACGAAGCTCCTGTATCATTAGAAAATATGATTATACTATGAGTTCATAATACTGTATATACCAGATGAATCACTAAATCTATATGTGCAATACCTTGTGAGGAAGCTTAGAGTAAAGTAGCACAAAAAAGAAAACTGGGATAATGAACGGCAGAACCCTCCTATCAAGAAAAGCCCCAAGCTGCAAAAATGGAAACATGTCATTAGGGACCAAAATGAGTAAAATGAAAAACATAAATTAGCACTTGTGATACAAAATATAGTATCAGAATTAATAAACATAACTTAACGGAAACCAGTGGACCCCAGAAACAACTTGCTACTCATGATGAAACTCTATGCTAGCTAAAACACATCAATGACAGGAGGAAGAAGATTATGTATCATACATACAAGAGATAAGATGATTGATTAAAATCGTAAACACAGATTCAATCAATCAGTTAAGAAACACGTAGATTGTGCAACTATAAAGATGATGTTTAACAAGTCTCTTATTGACTGGTCACAGTAATGTACATAGGCAATAATATAGAGTGGAATACACAACCACACAAAAATGAAGGTCTAGTACACAAATAAATTTCGTAAACCCCTAATGCAAGGAAGAAACCTTATTAGATGTATTGCGCTATAGTATTAATGATCAGTTCCATATGACAACATTTGAATAAAAGACAGAATCACATTTTAAGCAACAAACACAATGACGAATAGAACAGTCAAGATCAGTATCAAAACAGAAAAAGAAAATGCTGCAATGTAGTATCAAGCAATTTTAATACTCACAATACACAGAGGATAAGCAGCCAGCAATGATCGTGGAAGTGCAGAAGTGAAGTACCAGTGGAAGGAATGTGTCTAATGAAAACAGTGAAGGAACACAGAAAACCTTACACTGATAGATGTTGTAAAGCAAAATTCTCAGCGGAAACATGAAAAACCTATAATAATTGATAATCAAGAAAGAAGAACCTACATGCAAAAATTTCTGTTTTAGTTCAACATATATTGCTCGATAGGAAATCCAAGAACTCCAGAAAATTCCATGACCAATCAAAATATGGAACAGAAAATTCTTTCCAGAAGGATACACCCCATTCAGAACTCCGATTCAAAACAGAATTGAACCACAAAACTTCAAATTCAGGCCACACTAACTTCTTCCACATAATTGAGTCAACCAATACCGTAAGACCTGCCCAAGAGTGGATGCTAATTCAGGAACCAAGATCGTGAACAATTTTAAAATAGATTTAAACAACCAAAATGAAAATAAAAGTCCAAAACAAAAGCACAAATTATTTACCTACAGAGAGTAGCACCATTCCAATACAGCATTTCAATGCCTTCCGTAATGAAATTGATTTGGTCTGTCATTGACATAATTAAGTTCTTATAATAAGGCATAAATGTTCATCAAACTTGCTGTTAAATTAGAAAATTGTGGTAATAAATTTGCATTATAAGAGAAAAATTGTCATACCAACAAAAGCAGCAGGCCTACGGGACAAAGAAGTAACACCATATCACATCTGAAGATGACTGCAGCGAAAATCTAATTACATGATAGAACAGAAAGTTGTAAGAACAATTGAAAAAGGCCAAAAGAATATGATGATAGAACAGAAACCTATAAGAACATTTCAACTGGACTTGTGAAAACAGATGTCATGTTTTAATTGGATGAGAGAAGCACACCAGCATTGCAATGTGGGAATCTAGTACTCTCTCTCGAATATGAACATTGCATATCCACGATTATTATAAAATTTAAGCAATAGCGCAGCAGACAAACCAGACAATTTAATGCTGCATAAAAGTCCCCTTTGAGCCAAAACCCATAAGCCAGATTGACTGCACAAAATTGAGGAAAAAGAGTTAGCAACATGTGTCCATCATTTTCTTTTTCCTTTTTTCTTTTTATCTAGAAACCCTTCCGCATCGCTTGAATGCAGGAAAGGGTTCAAAACAAGAAAAAACTGCCTAACAGACAACCTTTACTAGCCAATAAAGATAATAAACTAGGTAGGTGTGACCCAAAGAAAATATGAACTTCTTCTTAAAGATAATTAATGCTTAATTCTTTTACAGAATTAAAGGGATGATCACTAGCACCCTGCACATGGGTTGGTAGTATAGTTCTCACAGCTTTCCTTGGGAGCATAGATATTAATCGCACAGGTCAATTAATATGCATGGAACATTCACTAGACAGACATTATAGTTTGACACACAGTTGAGATCCCCCATCGCGTTATACAATAAAAAATCTGGAACAGCACAAAAATAAATATATCAAGTCCAGGAGAATGCATGGACACTTTCTAATTTCTTAGCACTGAAAAAAATGAAGACAAGTCCCATCAACTTTAAGCTGCAGCCTCTTGCATCGGACAACTAAAATCAATTCCTAAGTGTTGAAGCTCAGCATTCTACCACACGTTGACTATGAAAAATATCTGAAATACCTCCAAAGATAAAATAACAGAATTACGCTGAACTATTACAAATGTCATGTGATTGCTTTGATGCTGGAAACTTACTTGTGATTTAAATAATTAGATAAGTACAAAATGCAACCTATTAAAGTTCTCCAGAAAATGCTCACTTCTATACAGTCCATAAAAGCTGCAATTGCGAATTTTCATAGGAAAATAAACTCACTAGTTTTGCAAGGAAAACATAAACAGAGTTAAAGACAATAAGTAATTACCTATACCCAAAGCTAGAATATTAGGAAGAGGACGAGTGCAATAGAATAGCAAGTGAAACTGAAATGCAGTTAGTATCACAAAGAAGGCTTCTACTTGGCGTCCAAACTTGTATCTAACCTGCTACAAGAAATTTGACTTTAATAACTCGATTATATAAGATATATATCTTCTTTTATACGAATCAATCATCAATAGACTCAAACTTTAAAATTTACGAAGGACAAGTTAGCCATATTATGCAATGTAAGTGGTTTAACCATTTTTGTCCCTGTCCAATCAGAAGAGATTTTATTTAAGGAGAAATAATATGTTGATAGTCATATTTTAAACTGCATTATTAATTTCCAACCCTCCAATTACATAACACGCTGAAAACACATGGAAAGCACATGCCCTAGAAAAGGATCTGCTGCAACACCACCAAAACCAACTAAATATGAAAATTTTATGGTCTCAGAGTCTAAGTGGAGTATGTGACTTATAAAAATCATAATAAGAAACAGTTTTTGGCAGCAAGTTCTGACAGTACAATGGCCACTAGTTTAATCAAAATTGAAACATCATCCTCCAGCCAAAAAAATGAACAATTCCCACCATATAGGTTGGGTATATAAATAATAACTTTGATTCACAATTTAATAAATGATTACCCGTTAATGAGTCTAGTAGATGAAACATAAACATAGTTAAAAATAAAACAAAACTAAAAACCTGAATACGGAAAAAGTGCAGCGTATACAGTGCGATGCAACCCAATGCCAAACGTACTACAAAACACAAACTAAAAAAGTCAGTCAATTGCAGAAATGATTGAATTACAAAACTTAATAAGAAGTCAGAACACAACTAAAGTTTAAAAATGAAACCTATGCATATAGACATATACAAATACCTGAAACATACAAAGGGCTACAAGAGTTCAAGAATGATGCAAAAGAATTCCAAAATGATTGACAAGGACTCATAAGGGATGTACCATGAGCTAATGTAGCATGCTAATAAAGGAAACAATGCTTCAACATGTGACAAAAGCTTTTTTTGATTTATTTTCAGATTACTTCAGTGTACACCAAAACTGAAACGTGAATCGTCACCGCACGAACTTATTCAGTGTCACAAGACCAAAAACTGAGATGATCTGCACTGCTGACATTCTCTAACTCATGCCAAAGAAGTACTACAGTTAACATTAACTAAAATAAAAAGAAAAGACAACAGCCACTGAAATGACAATTTTATGTTTTAGATATCACATGGTACAGCACCTCAAAAGAACCCATTTTACTACAAAGACAAACTTCATGAATGTACCTAAGCATTCCATAAACCAACCTGCAATAAGACCATATGTCTTTGGTAAGTGCAAGAAGCTCATTACTAATATAGTTGGAGATGCCAAAACTGATACGAGTAAGGCTCCTGCCAAAAAAAAAAAAAAATATCAATAGTTAGAGGTTGATGATCATAGCATTCCAGAATTATTCATATAACAAGTACATTGATGGATATTAGCATTTCCAATTGCAAAACACAAGGGGCAATTCATGTACACATGTATTAATAATTAAGGTTATTTATAATGAGTAAACCATTCCCAATGAATTGGAAAGAGCTTGGAGCATAAGCTGGCTGAACTCTGAACAGGATGTAAGCAAAGCAACAAAACTTGGAACATAGATAAACAACAAAAAACCAAGAAAACAAATGGAATAATTTTTCTATTACAATTAAAACATGCTATGTAATGGGGTTGTATTACCCTGGGATTTCTATCAAGTTGCTCAACTATTTCACAGGACTGTCAAAAGACAACAATTTCACTACGCTTGGGAGAATATGAAGCTTACCAATGAAAGTACGAGGAACAACTCCAGGGAACTCCAAATGATCATACTGATACAAGAAGTAAACATTTAAACCCCAATACATTACATCCCATAGCAACTTAGTTTTAAAACAAAGATAAAAATAAATAAAGATTTTACATTATAACGAAGCAAACTTACATTATCTAAGTGATGCCGGTGATAAAGAATATCATGCATTGCCTTGACAGAAGACAATAAAGCATAGCAGGTGAAAATAAGTAAGAAGAAGAAGAAGAAGGAAAGTAAAACATGAAATTGTGATAATTTTGAAATAAAAATACCAAATGTCTTAATATTAATTATGCCCCGCAAAAATTAAAATCCAAAGAATTTGTATCTCATACATTCAAGCTTCCAATTACTCTCGGATTAGTCAAAAACTCCCGTACAATTTTAAAAAAATGAAAGAAAAACCCTAGAATTTAAAATTCAACGGTTCTTTTATTACGTACATTTTATTGGCAAAAACAGGTGGTTAATACTCTACCGGTCAAAAAATGAGTGGTTAATTTACTAAATAGAAAGAAAAGATAATTCGAACACCTGAACATTGAAACTCTCTTCAACTTTCGTATACGGCACCGCGACTACATAAAATGCAGCGATCAATCCCAAAACGATGTCGTAACCTACAATATTTACTCACAAATTACTATACAACAGTATTTGAGAATCAAATGTAAACTGTGTGTATACCGTAAATCTTCAAGAACTTAGAAAAAGATGATGAATTCATCGCGAAGTCTGTGTGACCGGAGAGGCCAGCGCGTTTATTTTATTTTATTTTATTGGGTTTTCCACTTTTTAGAAGAAGAAATAATTGGGCTGGTAAGTGTTCTCTTGACTCCCCATTAAATTCCTCACAAAATTCTTCTTGACCAAAATTACTGAAATATCCAAAAATAAATAAATTAATTTTTTATTTTGAATGGAAATTAATTAATTTGGTCCATTTAAGATAAATGATTCTGGATTAACTAATTTGGCGGAAATTTTCATGCAGTAACCATCATACTATTTTCTGCCCATCCCTTCTTCAATTGGAAAAAAATGTATAGATGGGCTTGACCATAGACTCATAGGAACCCCACCCAGATGGTCTTTAACGTCAAAACCCCCAAAATTCAGTTCAATGGACGAAGCTCTTAATCCTAAAATTACAAGATTGACACTGACATGCGGCGGCGAAGCCGAAGATGGTGACAGATTCCGCAATCTTCCGAAGCACATTATGCATCACATATTCTCATTCTTTGAGACTGTTTCCGGATTCAATTTCAATGTTATGTTTTGTTATTGTATTCTGTTGTATATAACAACATAACATGAATCTTCTTTCTTCATTGCTGCGTGAGTCCTAATGCATTACTACCATACGTATGGGTTATGCCAATAACCTCAAGCGGGTTACAATTCCTGACCGGCTCAATTTGTTTGGGCTAAAGTTAAGAACAATACTTCCCGCACCCCTTCAAAACTAATAAAAACCCCCCATTTAAATCAAACTTCTATTACTAGATGAAATTACATAAAATGACAGTTATGAATTTAACTAAATTAAAGTATGTCTACAGGTTATGAACCCTCCCATCTTTTTAAAACTTGATTTATGATATAGTTAATTTCTTTTCATAAACTAAAAATTGTTTTCAGACAGTGAAGTAATAAATTACTCAATTTTATTATTAAAAAGTATGTTTAAAATTCAATTAAATTATTTATAATGTTTTATCCTTTTTCGCAATTTTAATAAAGGTTAGCCTACTAACATGTAAGTAGGGCTTCAAAAGAGTTTTAAAGAGGTGTTAGGAGCACAACTATACACTTTACGTCGAAAGTCTAGTTATCAAAATTATTTTTTTCTTCATTCTTTCACTAGATTAAAAGTTAAAATAAAGTAAAACATTTATAAATTAATAATGTCACGACCATACAAAATTTATTAATTTAAAAAGGTATTAATTAATAGATAAATTAATAATTCACTGATTTCTATACTATATATATACAAATCAATGAACATACATTTTAATCAATAAAAAAATGAATCAATACATTTTAATCAATAAAAAAAATGAATCAATACATTTTAATCAATAAAAAAAATGAATCAATCCACTTAGTATATATTAAATTAACAAAAAAATTTAAAATTCTTGCAATTTTAGAATTCAACCACAGAACTTTTAAAAGTGATAAGTAAAATTAAAGATGAGATTCAATTGTATTTAAATTAAAAAAAAATAACAATTGAGTCATATTTTATTTAATAAAACATCATAACATTATATTTATAATTTTAATAAATTATTAATTTATAATATGAATAAGACCACATAAAGATTTCTCTTTAATATTATTTTATTAATTTAGCTAAATTAATAATGAACTTTATAATTTCTTTTAAATATTTAAAAGGAATTTCTTTTAAATATTATGTTATTATTTTTAGTTTTCAAATGCTAATGGACTCTATAATTTCTTGTATGCAGCTTCATGAATAAGAAAAATACTTCTGAAAGTTGCTTATCATTATTTTTCTTTTAAATATGAACAAGAAAAGAAAGAAGAAGAGGAAAGGAATCTTTTTATTTATTTTTTAATTAATTAATGACTGAACTTCCAAATTTGGCCTTGTGCCGTTTTATTTAACTGACGAAGCTTAGTGCAAGATGCGGTCGAAATATTTGGTCTAGGAGAGTAGACGCTAAATTAACCCAAAAAAAAAAAAAAAAAAAAGAAATGATACGACGTCGTTGTCCGCAAGTGGACCAATTTTAAAACAGGCCGGTGCAATCATTCTGACCAGCTAGGGCACAATTGCACAATAAAAATAATATCCGAGCTAATGCGCCCCATTAAATGTGCATATGATGCTCAATCTCTTTTAAAGTAGCTCTCAAATTGAAATTGGTTCAAAAGTGGCAATTGCTTTTGCAATAATCTGAAAATCAAGCACGATGGTTGGCGCAATTGAAAACCCTAAGATCCGAAGAATCACAAGCTACGGTGGCGATGTCAGCAGCGAAAATGGCGATAGGTTAAGTAGCTTGCCAGATCCCATTATCCATCACATATTTTCATATCTCGAAACCATTGACATTATCAGAGCGAGCGCCGTTTCAAGAAAATGGAGGTACTTGTGGCTTTCAATGCCTTATTTGAACTTGGATATTAACACTGTCTGGTCGGACCCACTTGATAAATGGCCTTTCCGTACCATAGTTGATAAATTTAAAGAGTTTGTCAACTGGGTATTGATGTCTCGTGATGGCTCAATTGACATCACAAAGTTCCACCTTTTTGGCTACAATTATCCCGACGATAGTACGCTCTATAGGTGGATTAACATTGTGGCACGACGAAATGTTCAGGAACTTTTTTTGAATATAATTTCGTATTCCCCATTTGAGTTGCCTCGTTACCTTATGACTTGCGAATCATTGGTGTCACTGAAGTTATGTTTTGATAGCCCTTGTATTTTGAAGCTGCCTGCTTCTGCAGGTTTTAGCAAGCTTAAGTCTCTCGATTTGCTGAGGGCTGAGTTTTCGGATTATAGTTTGCTGCAGAGCTTTCTCTTGAACAGTCCTTTACTTGAGGATTTGGTTATGGAGGCTTGTATTTTTCGTGACTTCGAGATGCTTGATATTTCTTCCTCTAGTTTGAAAAATTTGATTATACATAATGCTGGGGTGCTTGATGACATGGAGGATGAGCATAGTGGTGATGGTTTGCACAACTGCGAGCTTATGGTTGCTTGCCCGAATCTTGTGTCTTTCAGTCTCTTAGGTCCATCGGCACCAGACTACTTTTTTGAGGACCTAAACTCTTTACACCACGTGTATATTCACTTAGAAAGCAAATCTGAAATTCCAGATTACGAAGAGTGTACTTATGAAATCTGTAAAATCCTCGAAGGAATTTGTAATACTGAAGTTTTGAAACTATCACTTGGCTCTTTGGAGGTATTTGTTCCAACTTGCAATCTGATTTATGTTCTATATAGGATTATTTTATTTCGGATACGTTGATGATGTAGTGACATCAATTTGATGCGCTTTATTAACACATTTCTATTCACTATTTCAATGTTTTTTGAGACTTAAACTTCAATAATTAATGTGAATGTTAGTAGTTACATTCTCTATATTATTGTTGCACTCCCTTTGAATAATGATTTTTTCTTTTGTTAATGTGGCCTTCAGTTTCTTGATGCATTTGCCACTTCTGAGTTCTTTTCCATTTCATTCGATAACTTGAAGTCTTTGACAATTTTGGTGGGAATGGATGAGAGACACTTGCAGTCCCTGATCACCTTGCTCAACCGCTCTCCCAACCTAGAAGCTCTTACAATATACTTTGAATGGGTAACTTCAACTCGTAATCTCATTGCTTTTACTTAACAGATTTTATCTTATGCAGTTTTAATTGGATGTGGCATATGTGAAGTAAAATTCAAACTTATGGAAAGTGCAATTTATGATGATTTTACTTAGAATGATAGTCAGTCAAAGTTGGTGTCATATATGATCTCTTCTGTTTAGTGGTTGATAGATAAAAGTAATATTGATGTTTTTGCTTGTTTTGTCAGAGGCCATGTACACTTTTGGCTCTTGTGTACAATTACATACGATACATCTGAGAGGCTTAATTTATCGAAAATATACTGATAAAATGTACTTAGGTTGAATATCCTCTGTGTTCGTCCAAAAACTATTGGACCCTGTAGATAGTCTATTGGATCCTGTAGATAGTCATAAATGTCAAATAGGTTCTCAGCAGAGAATTAGTTGTGGAATTGGATGAGTTCAGTGAATTGCCACTTTTGGGCTCTTCATTGAACCAATCGAGTTTATAATCAAATGTGTTATTCTGGCCTGTGCTCCATTTGGTGCCTCTTCTGAAATGCGCTATTCGATCAGCTGGTTAAATGGATTTCACTTTTCCTTTGCTTATAAATCATTCACCTAAATACTCTATTCTTATAACCGACTGGCTGGTTGGAAGGGATTGCTTTCTGCCGTCTCTGATATGTTTTCATTTGACAGTGTGACGACGATGACTGGGAAATACCAGAAAAGGATATCCCATGTTTGACATATAATCTCAAGACTGTTGAGCTGTTTGAGGTTGAAGGTAATGACAATGAACTTGAGCTGATGAGGTTTCTGCTGAAGAATGGACAAGTCTTGCAGAAAATGAAAATTAATTGGGTGACTGGTCACAACGATCCTGGAGAAATCATTCCCAAGTTAAAGAAGTTTCCTCGATCATCCACAGCTGTTGTCCTGACGTTCCTCGAGCCCCGATCGGATGTTCAGTTTCATCATTTATAGTTATAATATGTAAAAGGAGAATTGTTTAGGAAAAAAGTGGCACAACTGTAGTTGGATTTATATTATTTATATATCAGGATTTTTTACCCCCCTCTAATGTATATGTTCTCGGGGGTTGTTATGTATATCACGGCCATCCTCAGTGATGTGGCTTTAATAATTGTAATGTTATATAAACACTTGCAGCCCTGTTCTGTTGTTTGGCTTGTTTAATAGGTTATGACGTGATCATACAAGCTTTTGTAAAACTGGTCTTTTCACATCGGTAGAAGAAGAAAGAGTCCGATCGTGTTAGGGTAACTATAAGGTGGAGCAATTCTTTATAATTGTATAATTAAAGTTATTTATTATTATTTATTATTTTGTGTTTGTGATTATAATTTGTGCTCTACTTTGGAGCAATTTCAAAAATAGCATGGCCGAAGAAGAAATTATCTGAAAATGCTTTTGCAGTGAAATTTAAATTTTATAATTAGCAGTAGCGGCAGGGAATTAAGCATATTTTATTCTGTGTGTGATCAGAAAGCCATGAGGGTGTGTTTAGACATCTCAACACAAAACGTCCGACTGTTAAAATTGAAAAAATAATAAAGAGCGGATCTTTTAACACCCTTCCAAAAGTCTTATAACACCTATCTTGAAATTTATTTTCTAAGATACGCAGTTTTATTTTTTATAAAATACAAACTCATATAAAAAAAAATTAATCATTTTCTCACAAAATTTCACTCTAAAAAATTATATTTTTTAATTTTTATTATAAAATACATACAAATCATAAAATTTTTAATTTTTATTTAATTATTTATATCTCCATAACTTAAAGCTTTATAATTTTTCTTCAAAGTATATTTTTTAATTAATATTTAAAATATAAATATAAATTATGAAAATGGAATGGGTGTTTGAAATTTGTTAAAAGTATATTTTAATTAAATGTTTAATTAAAATTTTATGCAAAATAAAAATTAATTAATTTATCTTTAATTATTTAAATAATTTCAAGGGCTTTATAAAAAATTTGAAGGGCGTAAAAAAGTCTTACTAACAGCGCATCAAAAAATGAAAGATTACAAAATGTTAAAACTTGAAACGACAAATGGGTAATTGTATATATATATATATTTTTTCTGCCCTTTCCTGAGTCCTGATGAACTATTGAGTCTCCCCCACTTGCCGTTGGCATTTGGCATTTGGCAGAATCTGTCCTTTCCCCAAATCCAACAAAAACAATCAAAGGAAGCAAGAATGGCGCTCCGCTCTCTTTTTCAAAACCCTAAAAATTTCGAGATTAACAAGTGAATGTGATGATGACGTTATGGAAGCTGGTGATAGATTTAGCCGTCTGCCAGAACTCATAATTCATTACATATATTCATTTCTCGAAACCATTGATGTGATCAGGTTAAGCGCCGTTTCAAGAAAATGGAGGTACTTGTGAATTTCAATGCCTTATTTGAACTTAGATTTTAACGCCGTTTGGTCAGACTCCGAAGCAAAATGGTCTTTTGACATAATTAATAAAAAATTCGAAGATTTTGTCCACTGTATTAGTTTCGTAGTATGCTTCAATCGATATTTAAAAATGTCGTCTCTTTTGCTTCCATAATGCTGGTGATAATACGTTTTATACTTATAGATGGATCAATGTAATGGCTCGGCGAAATGTTCAACAGTTTGATTTGAGTTTCATTTCCTGCTCACCATTTGAGTTGCCGCTTTGCCTTGTCACCTGTGAATCATTGGTCTCAATAAAGTAATGTTTTGACTCTCCTTGTGTTCCGAAACTCTCTATGTTTAGTGCTTTTGGTCGCCTTAAGTCTCTTGACCTTTTGAGGGTTGAGTTATTGGATTATAGTGTGCTTCAACAACTTATTTCCAATAGCCCCTTTTTGAGGATTTGAATATGGAAGCATGCGTTTTTCGTGATTTTGAGATTCTCAAGTTGTTTTCAGCTACTTTGAAGAATCTTACTTTACATAATAGCAATACTGCTTTACCTCCCGATATGGGTGATGAGCTTGATATTTTAAACAACTGTGAGCTTAAGGTAGTTTGCCCAAACCTTGTGTCTTTCAATTTCATGGGTCCATCAGCACCACACTACTCTCTGGAGGAACTAAACACTTTACAGAACCTGTACATTCAGTTGGAAAGAAAACTTGAGGATATAGATTATTACAAAGACTGGGATTATATAATCCATAAACTTCTTCAAGGAGTTTGCAATAACGAGGTTTTGACACTACATTTGACTCTTTGGAGGTATTTATTCATATTCCTATTTGATTATGATTATCGTTGTGATTAAATGTTCAGTCATGGGATTTATGTACCTGCCTGTGTAGATTTTTTTTCCCTCCTCCACAATTGATCATTTCCATTGAATGCTTTCTGTAAGTTTTTTTTTTTTCCCTTTTTCTCCAGAAGGATGCTTCCTGTAAGTTGAATCACAATTTATGTCTGTTTAGCTGTGAATTCTGTTTGCAGTTTTGCATTTTAGTTAAATACTGATCTCTGTTTTTCTGTTGTTTTGCCTTCAGTTTATTCATGCACTAGTGCGGTTGTCGATTCCTTTCCATAATTTGAAGTCCTTGACACTCTTTGTGGGCATTGATGGACGTCACATATTCAACCTGCTCAGAAGCTCTACCTCTTTGGAATCCCTTCAAATATATTTTGAATGGGTAATTTTAACTCGTATAATTATTGTCTTGTTTGACATGATATATCTTGTTGAAAATGCAATTTATGGCTGGTTTTAACTAGTTCTGTTCAGTCAAAAATGATGTTGTGACTTGTGAATCACCTGCTTTGTTTTGGCTTTGATAATTAAAGTTACCGTATAGATGGCCTCTATTGTCTTGCAAGGAAAGGGAACATTGCTCTTGTTGTTAGTGATATGTTATATGACATGCTGTATGGAATAGCAAAGCATAGTGACAGAGGAACGCTGCATCTATAATCGAATATGATATACCTGAAGTAGGATAATGCTTGGAGTGGTCAAAGATAAAAATGTTGAATGCCATTTTTTACTTCTTGGCACAATTAAACCTGTTCTTTTGATATAGTCTAATATTAGCTTGTTAAAGGGGTTCTGTTGTTGCTCCTTGGCTTGTTAAAAGGGTTTTCAAAAGAGGTTACAAATCACTTCTCTTTCATTTTTGTTTGTAAATTTTGTTTTCTGAATTCTTCTATTTTTTTTGTGTCTGCTTTAGTACCAAATATTTTTTTACTTGATAGGCTGATGAGGAGGACTGGGAAATAATATATCATTGCTTGGAATCAAATAATGATGCAGTTACTAATTGGTAGTTGGAATAGGATAGGATGAGAATGAGGAACGAGAATCAAAATAAGTTTTTTACTTGAGCTATATGAATCAGAATTAGAATAGGCTGTATTTTCATCGATGTATTTACTTTATTTTAAAATCAGAATAGATTGTTGTAAATTACTAAAATGGCCTTTGCTAATTGTTGTCCTTGGTATTATTTTGTAGTATCTATTATAATAATAACAATAATAAGAATAGGAATAATAATAAAACTGAAAATAATATTAATGATGAGAAAAGTAATAGTTAAAATAATAAAATAAATAAATTTTAATAATAATTATTATTATTATTTATTATTGTTGCTGTTATTATTAAATAATAGAGGACCTATTTGCAAATATTATAAAATTTTATGGGTATTTTTATAAATTCTGCAAGGACCAAAATACAAAAGTGACATAAATTGATACAACCGTGGCCAGCTGCTTACATTGTGTTTTGAAGAGATAATAAGGTAATAAATTGTAGTAAAAATAATAATAAACAAACATAAAATGCATATATAATCCCAAAATGATTTCCAATACAAGATTTTTTTTCTCAGCTATTCTTTTCTTGTGTGATTTTGCATTGAAGCTAAGTGATAGAAGCGGCGACGAAATGCATGACAGATGCAGTGATGAAATGCGTGATGCCGGTGGCGACAATGAGATGCGTGATAGCGTCAAACAAACTCTGATTGCATGACATCGAACGATGTGTGATTACTGCCCAAACAGAGACAAGGTATTGGCCAACCGACAATCAATTGTTGCTCCATAGGCGAGTACAAGGGTGCTACCTCTCTAAGGGTAGGTTTTGGTGTCGATGGGTTTACGCGTTTAAGGATTTGATGAAATTTGTTTTGATATATATATATATATATATATTTGTATTTATATTTTTTAATTTAACTGGGGACAATTTGAGAATTATTAAAATTCAATGGGGGGAAAATGGGTTTCTAGGAATGAGAACTTGATGAAATAGCCTTACGTTGAGTTTAATTGTGAGATTAGGAAATTAGAATCCCCTGGGAGTTAAGTTCTCATTCGCTAATACACATACTTGATTCTCATTCCCCTCTAATTGAGTTAATAAGCACCTTCAATCATTTGGATTTCTCAATCCAACAAGTAAGGCTATTTAATGTTTGTCGTACATCTCAAGACCATTGAGCACTTTGATGGCGAAGGTTTTGAGAATGACCTTAAGCTGGCAAGTTTTCCGTTAAAGAACAGACATGTCTTCGAGAAAGTGACTATTAACTAGGCATTGCATCATGAGAATCCCACAGAGATTATTTATAAGATAACGGAGTTTCCTAGATCATCTTCAATCGTTGCACTGACATTCTAGGAGCCTTAGTAATCATGATATAGAATGGTAAGACTGTAGTTCAATTCATATTTGGAAAATTTTTGAGAGCACTAGCTACTACTAGGGATAGGGACATGTATATTTTGACATCCCAAGACCTGATGCTGTCTCATATAAACTGTTATATTCAGAATTCAATCCTGAAGATGTTCGCATAGGATAGGATTGAATTTTTATTTAATTTTGGAGATGGTAAAAAATATAAGTCTCCTTATTTACAGGGAATTGAGTTGTTGGATGAAAATTTGTTGCCTTACTTTGTTTCAGTTAGTTCCTTTTCTAGAGGAATTGAACAATGGAAGGTTGAATTTTTTTCTATGGGATTCTTGAAATCTCATCAGATGCCAATGTTTCGGCCGGTGGCCCGGTGGCCCAGTGGCCTGTGGTGGTAACAACTCAAGCTCATCCGCATCCTAATCCTCGTCCTCTCATGCACGGCCATGGGATTGGGGGGACACTCCCACCTATATATGCCAGCAGCCATCAAATGCCACACCCTTTAGTGTTACGGCCTTGCCTGTGGGGATTATTGCAACCTAAAGCAGCTCCAGCTGCACTACTAAGACTTCACCCTTATTCTATTGCAAATAAAGCTACATCGTCCTTCTCATTTCTGTCAAAATCTTGTTGATGGATAAAGTTATAACTAATTGATGAAAGTCCAATTTAACGGTATTCATGAGTCACGTGTTGCATTAGTCTATATGTATCCTGTACTTTTACGGGTAAGGACTGAATTATTCTTGTTAATTAGAATTGGCACCCATCGTGGTGGGCTGACCCGTCCCAACATTAAAAGAAAAAATGAAAATAAATTATATATAAAGGTTACTTTTAGTTGGAATTCAAAATGGGTAATTGTAAGTCTATTTGTTGAATTGAAAGAGTTATGTAAAGATACAAAATCAACCATCTGGAGATGTGTTTTTGGCATTTTGACGTTATTGGTAAGGTTCATTCCAGCATCACACGTTGTTTATATATGTGATTCACAAATTCTAGTGCGAACTAGTATGGCCGCTATAAAGACTAAGCGACAATGAGAGCACTCTAATTAATTCCAGGTGGATTAATCATTGAAGGAGAATCATATATAATACATGCAGGAAGTCCCAGATCAGAAATACTTAAGATTGTCACACTAGTTAAATTATATAATTATCCATTACAACAATTATAATTAAGTTCACTGAAGATTAAGCCAGATACCTGCTGCTAATTAAAAGTGGGTAAAGCATTCGTGTTCGGATGAATTTGAGTCATCACACGGAGAGTGGTTGTGTCTACCTTCGTAAGTAGTTATCACCATTCGACAGTCTTCTGATAATCGTTCAACCCTCTTCTTCACTCGACAGTTATTGTGTGTACAACGATAATAGCTCCTGCAGTTAATTAGATCCGAAGAATCAATGAGACCAATATTAATGAGCATTTTTTTCCAATCTAATTAATTAATTATGACATTGCCAAACTTTGCAGAAAGGAAAATTTGCGCTAATTATAATGAGAGTTCGTTTGAAAATAGTTTTCAATCAGCCTCACAACTAGCTATGACGTCCTCAAATGTCAATCTTAAGAGTATTGCTGTATTTCGTTATCATTATGCATGCCCGCATGCATGCAAAACGTTACAATTGTTTCGGTTTAGATAATAATGTTCATATGAAACTAGTACATTTTTGCACTTGACACGTTAATTAGGCTAATTAAGTCTGTAACAACATTTATGAAAGTTCATTACTTACTGGACTCTTCTAAGTTCAAACTCGATTTGGTGTCTTCATGAATTGATGGTTTTAATTTCATAAAAATTAATCATGGTTTGTATGCAATAAGACTACATATTGGGTACCTAGAATGAAAATTGTATGTTAATGCAAATGTTAAGTTGTTTCCAAGATCTTACATCCAAAAGTTAAAAGACCAAAAGCCAAGATTCGAGATATATTATGGTACACTTAATATCTTCAGATTAAGCTGAAAGGATTACTTAAACCTGAAGAAGGCAAAATCAACCAATATCCTATGGATGTACGTGTGCCACCAATTGTTAAAGAAAAAGAAATATATGCCTGAACAAAAACAGCACCCAGCACCTGCATAGTCCTTTTTCTTTGTTTCAATGATTAAAACAAGCCTAAATGGCTGAGACAGTGTACCAAAAATATTCTCTACTATCTTGTTTTGATATTAATTCCGCAACAATTAATTTACACACATATATATATAAACTTAAAATTAGAGACGGATAATAAATGTTGGTTCATAATGAATGAAAGAGTGATGGAATTGAAATATTGAATGGATATCAAAATTAAGTAATTGTTAGTACCTAGGATGAAGGCTGTTTTTCACGATTTTTTGTCCATATTTTCTCCATTTGTAACCGTCATCAAGCACATCCACATCACTCCTTGTTTGGAAACAAAACCTTGGTTCTCTAAGCTTTCTCCTTGCTTTCACCTTATTGCTTTTCTCTGCCGATGATGGGCTCCTCCACCTGCAAGCTCAGGCGACTGTTTTTAGTTAAATTTGCTTTATAATTAATTAGCATAAACTTAGATCATTCATCTATTGATTGATATATATAGACATATATATATATGTGTGTGTGTGTGTGTGAGGATTTTGCTATCAATGTGTATCAAGGACTTGTATCTTCAGAATGAGAACCCACTATATATACATAAATATGAAATATATGAGAAATAGAAAGAGGGAGACTATATTATAAACATGATGAATATGCATACATATATGTATATATATATATGATAGCACCGAAATACACACACACACACACACACACACACATATATATATATATATATATATATATATATATATATTTATTCATCATGTTTAAATAGCTAGATATATTGATCCCAGATCACTTAAGTTATGAAATCAACTAAGAAGATATATATATATATATATATATATATATATATATATATGTATATATATATCTTCTTAGTTAAATTAGATCCGTGAAAGTTAAATTAAGAAGAAGAAGAAGAAGAAGAAGAAGAAGAAGAAGAAGAAGGAGCATAAATATGTATAAAAGAAATTAATAAGGAGATATAATTATATACCATGAATTGTGGCCTTCGTCGTTAGCATGATTACCAGTGCAACTGTCGCTGTTAACAGCCCTTGGATTCAGAGGCCCTACCTACGAAATTTCCATTATTAAAGAACCAAAATACAAAAGCAATCAAATAAGAATTGTATCAATTTAAATAATTAGGAAGCAGGAGGAAGCAAAATAATAATTAAACAAACAAAGCACCTGATGATGATGATCGTAATTATTAGGAGTAAACCCTAGGACAGAATTATCGGTGGAGTGGCGGCTATTAATAATAAGAGGGTGAAGAGATATGGGAGAAGAGTAGTGGGAGTGGGAGTTAGAAGGAGGAGCGCCCATGAAGCTTAAGACCTGGTGATCATGATTTTCTTCAAAATCTTGAACAAATGATCCCATCTCTTGTGCAGCCGCAGCCGTTGAGAATGAGGCTTGTACCTCGTAGTTGGGTATACCTACACCTACACCTGCACCTGCTGATGATTTTTCTCCCTCCATTAAAAACCCTAGCTAAGGCTAAGGCTAATTAGCTAACACAAAAATTTAATAAATTAGCTAGCAGCTAGCTGTTGTGTTTGGTTTTTAATTTCTTTCTTGCTACACTCGTAACTGGCCAGTGGAGTCGTCGTCGATGATGATCCTATCCGTACAACAACATATGTGTACAGATGTATATATTAATTCCAGATTGGAGCTCTGTAAGAAATTAAATACTGCTGGTTGGTGTCGAAATTTATATATTCTGTGTGTACATGTAGGAGATAGTCGTTGCTGTGTTTCACTTTCACACGCGGTACGGGACTAATGGTCAAGCACTTAGTAGTATCATCAGACGACTGAATGCAACGAACGTAACACTTGCTGCAAATTAATTAATTAATTAATTAATTATTTTATACATTATTCCTTCTCATCTCGGATTCAGAGGCTTCCACTTCTTCATATACTGTACAGTATTAGTCTACGGATATCGCGGCCGCCTGCAGTCTCTCGACTCTCTCCTCTACAACTACAAACCTTTTTCTTTTCCTATACTGTAGTAGTACAGTATTACAGTACTACTAGTAATACGACCCCAAGAGCCTGTCCGACTAATATTTGGAATAATTTTTATTTAGTTGCAGCCATTACAAGGAAGTGGGTGAGTTGTTTCCTATTAGCTAGGCTCTGTATAGCCGAATTTATTACTATCACTGCGAAATATGCGGTTGTCTGCAAAAGTACCAATAAATAGTAATAATTATTACTATTATATCCATGAGACATCACTCGACATTTACGAGATTCATTGTTTAATAAAATTTTATCTACATACACATTTATTTTTAAAATATACCACTCATGGCAGTTATTAAACTTTCGTGATATAGTGAACTGCATTTTTATGATTTTCTACAAAATCAACAGGTTTGGCAAGTATTTCCATGTTTTCCTAATTTAATTAGAAGACAGTATTCCATTTTCCATAATGTCAATTTTATTAACACGCAATTTGCGCCATCATTATTCATTAATGATGACAAACATTAATTCTTTGTTAACCCCTTGATACATTTTCACACTTTTCGTAATCCAAATGATTTTTATATGTAATTAAAATTATTTTTATATGTAATTAAGAGTTTTGAGTTACCTAACTTACCTCAACTCAAAAATTTAAGTGTTGTTTGATTGTTAATAATTCTTGAGTTATTGAATATAGTTTTTATATTAGATGTAAGTTACATATTGATTAATTGTCAATATATAATGAGTTATTGAGTATAAGTTTTATGATAAATATAATGTAGCTTAGCCACATCCCGAAATTAACCATTTGTAATATACTAAAATACCCTGATGATGATTTATCCGATAATATATTGTTGATCCTCCACGTAAGTGATAGAGAATTAATATTAGAAAAGATATATATACATACATACATACATATATATATATATATTCCTGACTATACCAGTGATTCAAATCTTGGATAATCGAGTTTCACAGTAGATCAAACTTTTAGAACAGCAAAAGCTGTAAATCTTGGATAATAGGAATATAAAATTATAAAGAGATCCTTAGTCCTTTTCTTTTTGTCTTTCGCCATATAATGAAAGCCTACTGTATATATACACCGTCATTATTGTTATTATTATTATTTTCCCGTTTGTCACAATTAGTGACATGAGTTACACAATTAACTTAGTGGGAGTCTGTCCAGGATTTGATAATAATTAATTGATCGTTGAAATCTAAATTTTAAAGAGATATAGATTAAAAGTAAATTGAATATTACCATTAAAAATAATTATTATTCCGTTTCGAATATGTGATCATTTTTGTGTTGGCTTGCTTATTGCATCAGGTATAAGTTGCTTGTCAGGTTATCGTAAATCGATAAAAATATTAGCGCACTCTAGGCTATAACTAATTTCCCTTAATACGCGAGCAGATGGCTATCCTCATTACTCAAAAGTAAACGGTTAATAACTTATTATTATTAATTTAACCAGGAATTATTAACAGAATTTTCTTAGATCGTGTGGCGAATATGGGAGATAATTACGGTCACTCTTAGCCAAAGATTTATAGAATTTGTCACACACGCGAATTTAGATTTAGTATTGAGCTGGTCTTTTTCATAATATTTTTAAAAAATATAATTACTAATTATTACATAAAAATATAAAACTAATTACATTTTACTTGTATTTGCTGTATATGCACATGTGACGAACTCAGCACTTGGATCTAAATTATTCTCAAATGATATTATGATAACTCAATTAGGTTGACCATTTCTAGTGAAGACAAGAGATGTATAGTTATATGTAGTCTTTCTCATGTGCATGTGTATTCTTTTTTTCCATGGAGACATGTTATTAAACTATATAATTTTATAGTAAATTGAACATTGATTATATTAAACTATCTGGCTTAATAGTGTGTCTACATGAAAAAAAATGAGGTACCCGCACTTGAGAATCTCTCTCTCTCTCTCTTCCTATCTATTTATTTATTTAATGTATGCTTATTGACTTATAATCGAAATGGATATGAATAAAAAAGAGTTGAGATCATAATGAAAAATAAGAATTAGAATACGATATTTATTTAAGTTATAAGAATCGAAATTAATATTAAAAATATTTTTATTAATGTATTTACTTTATTTTAGAATCAAAATAGATTATTGCAGTTAAAAAATCATAATTAATATGATAATAAAAATGATAACAAAAATTAGTGAATAAAGTAAAAAAAAAAAAGAAGAAGAAGAAGAAGAAGAAGAAGAGAGAGAGAGAGAGAGTTAAGAGTCTTGAGGGCAATGAGTAGTAGGAAACATCAAACCTTCCATCCATGTCAAAGTGTCCAAGGCGGTTGAAAGATAGAAAAAGAAATGGTGCCAAATCAAATTCCAATATAATACACAAATGAATAATAATGAACTTGTCACTTGGGCCACGCTTTTTTTCTGCGAAAAAGAAAAGAAAAGGAAAAAAAAAAAAATCAATGATAACACTTGCTATCGCCCCACTCCCACATAATATTTTTCTCTGCTATCCTTCCCAGCCTTCCACTTACTCTCACTTGTAACTTCATCCACAGTTCTTTTCTACCTTCGTTTCTTTATCTCTCTCCACGAAAGGACATTCACAACTTCCCCCACAACAACAACATTTGAACCGAAAATTTTCTCTCTCTCTCTCTCTGTAATCAGTAATCACGTCCTCTCTCTCAAATTTTACCAGCAACAAAACCCTAGCTTTTATTATTAAGGTGATATGTTTTCAAAGTCATGCTGAAGCCCAGAATCTGAAAACATAGCCTTAGATTACTTGGCTTGACTTTTTGGTCTGCTATATAGCCGACTTCATATTTATCAACTATATCAAATTCAAATCTCAATTTTCATGTTTTCTTTTGTTTCACATCACAAATTTTACGATCAGATCTGTTTCAATTTGATAGCATAAATCTTAGTATAGGGACAATAATTCAATTTCTCTGCCGATGATAATCCACAAGTTCAAAGGTTTCAATTTTGAGCCAACCTGTTATACACCGTTTTTATTGCATTGTAAATGTAAATAATTCTTTAGTCCTTACAGTTCGAATTAACTATTCAGTTCATCCAAATATTTTTTAAAAAAATATTATCCAAAGATAAAATGATATTTTTGTCCGATATATCTGTATATAAACATAAAATTCAAACAAATGTGACATGCAAGATGTTAAAAATTAAATAAATTATAACGAACGGGATAAAATTTTGGGTGCTCCCACGCACCCTATATGTGACATGTGGTACTACATTATAATATATATATATATACACACATTTATTTCAAGATTTACTCTCTATTTTAACCCCCGCCTTCTTCATTCGGCTAGTAATATTCATCTTCTACTATATTCAAAAAAAAAAAAAAAGATCCTTCTTATTCTTCTACTCTTATCATAGATTTAAAATGGAAGGGAAAAAGCTTGTAGAATTATTTGTAAGAAGAAGAGCCCTATATATTTGTATCGTTGGCAACGCTAAGCATATGATGATGATTCGTGTTGGATTTTTAAAAATAGGGTGTTTGTAGAAAATTCAAGAAACAATTTCAAAGAATTAACAATGAAAATGAAAGAAATATTGGTAAAACTTAAAAGTAAATGTGCTGAATTTTACCATAATATTACCCATTTGAATACTCAAGATTAAAAAGATTGAAGTCAGAGTGATAGGAATTTGGGTGATGGTGATGGCAACCACTAGAAAATTAACAGATCTGGGCTAAAAATATATAAGTGGTAATTAAAAAAAAAAAGACTAAAGAGCATTAATTTGTTAAAGTTGGTCGTTCGGAAAATTGAAGCCATCGTTTTCACGAAATGTTTGATCCGAAGAACTTGAAAGTATTAACAAATTAGTTGGTCGGCCAACGCCCTTTCTCTTTTTGTGTCTCTTCTAATTCTCTTTGGAGGAACATGCGGCTGATGGATGAAAGAAGCTGCAAATTAAGGTAGAATATATGACAAAAGATATATATGAAGATATGTGCATATACTCTTGCCTCTCTTTAATTTTTTTCAAAATCTTTTCTTCAAAAGTCAAGAGATAGTGAGTAGATTATTGTCAAATCCTAATATGGACTATACTTAAAGGTGGCTTGTTCTTAACTCACGGTTTGAATTGTGTCATGCAGATTAAAGCCTAAATATTGTTATTTAGAATTAGGCCTTTAACCATTATAATAAGCTTATTAACTAAGCTTTTAGGTTAACGTGGTAATTAGAAACTCAACAAAAGCTGGACAATATTAATTCTGCGAAGTAAAGTAAAGTAAAGTAAAACAAAAGCAATTTACAAGATGGGGGATTATTGGATCTCGCTCGACGCAAAATTAATATTTCATAAGTCATAATTAATGGCTTGAAATTCATTAACCAGAATTTGTACCGTGTACAGTTGCAGTTGCAGCCTGTTGCACTTGCAATTTCATCATTATATATCCAAAGAATATTCTTGCCGGCCTGCCGGCCCTCCTGATCATCATCAAATCTTTAATCAAACATACATACGTGTGCCTTACAAATGGTCAATTATAATTTTATCTTAATTATGATTTTAACCCCTGCATTTATAGATGTAATAAATAATAATTGTGTTTGTTGTTGTGTACATGACAACGAGGAGGAGAAATTATTCTGCCAATAATTATTAAGTTTCTGCCTTTTCTGAACCTCTGGGAAAGCGAACGGATTTGCGAGAACAATGAAGCTCAGGAAATTTTGGTCACTTTTTCTTTTCTTTTTTTAAAAAATATATATATATATATATATATATATATGCTCGCTTTTTGATTTTGAATGTAATGTTAAATAATCCATATTAATATAAGACTGTTAAAAATTAGTTATCATTTTTCTCCAAGTTATTATAATTAGAGCCCACGTGAATCGCCCAGTGCAAGTACGATAGCTTGCTAGCTAGCTCTTGCAGGAAACCTGTAGATTAGATGCTGTTTCTATTTAGTGATGGCCACTGCATTTGTGAATGATTGCAGGCTTGTCAGCTCAACTGACCGATATGACTCTTTATATACCATGCTAGCATCAATTGAAAAATTAATCTCGATCTCTTTTTTATTTTTATTTTTTATTAAAAGAATAATATTTAACTGTTCTATTTTACAATCCAAAAATAAATACATAAATCAAGAAAGAAAAAATTAGCAAATATAATTTAAAAGAAAAAAATAAAATAACAAAAAACAATTCATATTTTAAAATGTTTCCATCTTCATCATCAATTGTATCATAAATAAAACAAAACCTCTAGTCTCTGTTGCACAATTATTGATAGATAAATTGTTACACCCCAAACGTCTGAGAGGATCTGGTTATTGTATTAAAGACAATGATAAAATATAATAGTTTAAAAATGGACAAAAAGTGATACGAATTATCAATTATAATATTATATATTACAAGAGTTACTTACATAAAAATTTATTATTAGATGAGCATTATCCCTCTGTGCCCACCTAAAATTTACAGCTTTTTTCATGAGACTGTTAGAAAAAATATCTTATATTAACTGAGTATTAAATTTTAGATAAGCATATAAGACTTGAACAACTATCAACTCTTGAGTTAATTTTAGATTAAGTTAGGTTTGTAAGCTTCTATATGGTATAGGAGTCAAATTCATACACGAGTGGACTTACACTATCTTACTACGTGACAAAAGCCAGTCAAAAAAATCAGCCTACACATGACGGGAGTTGTTAGGAAAAATATTTCATATCAATTGAACACTAAACTTTGGTTAAATATATAAAACTTGAAAAACCTTAACTCTTGAATTAGTTTTTGGGTTGAATTAAGCCCATAGACTTCTATAGAGACTAGCCAATGGATTGTCACCTTATCAACTCATCTTATATAAAATCTCAATGACAGTATTAAAATGTGTGTCTAAGTATTGATGAATGTGTTCGAAACAATTGGCAGATCAAGTATAGGACAAGGTGAGACACAAACCTAATTGACTTTTGGAAAATTTTATCGTATGATTTTGGGGGAAAAAAACTTACCTTTTCTTTGAATTTTGTAAAAATGTCCCATTTAAGTATCGAAATTATGAAAATTTTCTAGCTGATTTTGAAATTTTAACTTGTGCTATGTCTAAAAGCCCAATTCTTTAGAGTTTAATTTATTGTTTTGATTTTAGAAAATGTATTAACCAACCTTAATAGATAATAACTCACAAACATAAAATAAACAAAAAGAATAACATTTGTTCTTTTTAATTTTTTTCACAATACCTAAAAAATAAATAACTAACTTAAGCATATGCTAAAAATAAAACCCTAGATATGTCGCCTAATCTCATTGGATAACGACCCATTACTTCTACCATTATGTTGCCACCCGACCCAGTATGCTATCTAAAGCCTGCAACATTGATAATGAAACTATCATACATCATTTAAATAATATAAAAATTTGTTGAAAAGTATAAATATTATAGTCATTGTCACCGGGTTATTCAAATAAGTTGTGTTTTCCGTAATTTTTCTATATTACAACTTCTTACCAATTCGGTTGATCTGGAGTGGACAAAATTTCTGACTATGTAATTGGACAAAACCCTAAATTTACTTGTAATTTGAAATTTATTGTAAATGTGTAAATATTTATTGGTACGTGCAGATGGTGCGTATTTATGTGCATGAAGGAGAAAGCCCTCAATGAGAAGGTCCATGGAGTCCCAGCTAAAGAAAAGTAAGATGGAATAGTGACATCACTGGTGATTCCGAAAACATAAAGCAACAGAAAAATACAACTAAACAATTGTTTCTCACTTGTGCAATAAGATGAGTTAACTTGCAATTCCGACAACTCCATGATGTCAAAAATACAAAGTTCAAAAGTGTAATAAATAAATCTCAAAAAAAAAATAAAAATTACAATTTGAAGCAATAAGAGAGGGTAGCTAAAGGCAACATATGCAGAATTCCATGCAACAATCATGGCATTTTCAATCAACTTCAAAAGTCTTGCAAAAATCATCATGATAGAGTGATACATCAGATATTTGATTGGTCCCACCATGACTCCAGGCTTGTCCATTCTGTTTATTGTTTTGTTTCTTCAATTTGGGATTCAAATTTGAAGGAATTGTTTGTTACTTCAGGTAAGACTTAACAATCCTCACCAACTATAAATGATGAAAAAAGAAAAAAAAAATCCCCACCAACTTTGCCATAAACCCTTAGATCATAAATATATGACATCATAGTTATAGAAATATGTTCTTTTACAATACCTTTGTTTGGATATCTAAATTTCACATAAAATTTTATATACATACTCACAACATATCAATAAATAATTTCTTTAAAAAAAAATGTTAAGAGGGTTCTTGTGGCTTCAACGTCTCGTGTTTGTCAGTCATCAAAGACATTAATTTAAGGTTTGTTTGTTTTTAGGCTCGAATCCAATACTCCGAATCTCTGATCATCTGTACATATGTATAGAATTACGGCAACTATATGTGTGTGGTATTAAAAAGATTTAGAATTAGTTGTCAGACGTTTTAATCTGGTTAGCTTATCTTGTTTGAGTCTCATCGATCAGTGTAGCAGATTATATTAGTAGTGCTCTCCAAAATCCCCGCTCTTTCATCACATTCATTATTCATACGAATGAGAATGTGATTACCTTCCTTTTAAAACGAGCTAAGCCCACAAATGAATGTGGCCCAACCCCTAATTTGTCCTTTGTTTGTAGGCCTACAAATGAAGCGATTTATGAGTTTTTGAGCTCATTTGGCAGCCTACGGGCTCCTGGCCCCAGCTACAGCTCCTATATGGGCATATTGGATTGTTCCTGCGATTGCCTCGACCCTTATGAGCACCTCACTCCCCAATCTGGTTTGAATGGATTACATTTTCACTCAAATTTGTTCGAGCACAAGTTTAATTCAAAATAATCACAAACGCTATTATAATTGGTATACTCTTCTCCTTAGATATATTTGGATCCCAAAACGTTTTGATTATTTGATAGATATCTTCTGACTATTAAGGCAAAGGGTTTATATTAAAATTAAACAAATAAACTGGAACATAATTTTTTATGTTTTGTTTTGTATTTAAAAGGTGAACATAATAAATAAATAAATAAAACTAGCTAAAGTAAACGAACATATTCATTTGTTGGCAAATTAGGGACCGCCGGGGCATATATATATACATATACATATATATATATATATATATATATATATATATATATATATATATATATATATATATATATATATATAAAGATACGAGTATAAGTTTTTATACTCTTTGATTAGGTAGTTTGATTATGGGTATAAAATATTAATACCTGTGCCCAGAACCTTTTGACTATTGACTATTGACTATTCAACTTTTGTAAATGTTTTAAAAGTGAAAATTAACAGCTAAATCAAACAAAATTAAAGTAAATAATTAAAATCTTAAAACATAAATATTAGCACTTAGCAACCTAGTAATAGGAATAATACTAGAAATTTACTCGAAAATTTTAGTTATTTAATAGAGTAGACATTTAATAGACTATATGAAATTTTGTCATAATAAAAAATAAATAACAATACAGTAATTTTGAAATCAGAATTATTTGAAATGAGTGAATGATATACAAAGAAATGCTAAAATAGAGAGACTTTTATTTTCGATCCTAATGTTTAATAATACATTGATTAAAATTGAACTTAACAATCATCAAATTATAATTAATATTTACCTAAAACTAAAAATAAAATTTTAAAATATTTTAAAATAAAAAGCCACATGTTCATATAGAACTAAATAGTTAATGTATTGCTTTTTTTTTTAATAAACATATATCATTGTTGAGAGCAAAATGCATGTTGGATTAGGTTAAAGTGGAGCAGAAAGAATGCTGGAACAAAATATAATGGAGCATAAAGCATGCATGTGGAAGTGGTGATGGCAACGAGATGGGTATTGTGCGAATATGCCAATAATTGTACTCATAACCGATTGATAGTAAACATTCATGTCAGTGACTCATACTCGCCTAAGGTTTGAATGAGTATGGGTCAAAGATTTTTCGTTAAAAAAAGTAAATATCCGTCTCCTTTATATGTCCCCTATATTCTCTTTTAATTTAATGATGATAACTTTAATTAATATATTATTAAATTGAAATATCAAATCTATTTAAATAAAAGAAAAATATAAGAATTGCTAAATAATTGGAATAACAATATGATGAGATGACTAATACAATTTAGAACACAAAATCTTATTAAATTGAAAAAAAAAATTCTTAAGCTCATAAATAAATTAACTATAAGAATGTGGATCATCTTTAATTATTTTTCTAGTCAATACTACAATTATCAAAATGTGCATATTGAATCAAATCTTGTAAAGATAATTAAAATTTAAAATATTAACTTTTTGAATCCCTTAAGATTTCAAATATTCCATAATTAAATATTTAAAACTACTAATGTTTAATTATTCATATTTTAGTCTTTTAGAATTTCAATATTTATATTTAATTGTTAACTATTAATTTTATTTTAAAAATTAATAAAAAATAAATGATCAAACAAGTTTATGAGTGGGTATGAGTTTCAGTATTTAATACTCGCACTCAGCCCCTTCAATCAACGGTATAAATAATTATACCCGTTCTCAATCTTGTTATACAATTAAAAAAAAAAAAATCTCTGATATCCGACCTTAATATAATAGGCCTTTGTACCCACTGAGAATTTTTGTCATTTCTATATAAAAGCATGGAGTAAAGTAAAATGAAGTAAAGCATCCATGTGGAAGCATTCTAGAGTAAAATAAAGCGAAGCTAGAAGCATGCATGTGGGAAGTATGTTAGAATAAAGTATAATGGAGTAAAAGGCATGCGTGTGGAAGTATAGTGTAAAATAAGTGTGCGTTTGGTATTATGGTTAGACAATTGTAGCTTAAAAGGTACAACATTAAAGTATTTGGTAATGATTAATTAATGTAACTTGAAAGCTATGTTGATATATTTTTTATTTGTATAATGAAAAATCTATTATATATTTAATAATTTTATTAAAATTATTATTTTAAAGTTGTATTTACTAAATACTATTCATTTTATTTCATAGTTACAAATTTTTTTCCACAACAGCTGTAACTTAAAAGTTATAACACCTCAATATCAAACAAACCTCAAAGTGGAGCAGGAAGTATGTATGTAGGAAGCATATTGGAATAAGGTAAAGTGGAGTAAGAAGTATATTTATTAGCTACTGTCATGAAGCTAAAAGTAATCAAGGATTTAGAAAAAAAAAATTAGAAGTTTCAAAAACCCAATTTAAGAATGGGATAAATATAGATTTCAAATAAAAATTTAAAATTTTAATTAAATGGTAACAGCCGATCAGAACAAAAAATTATTATTATCTTAAAATAACGAGATAAATAGTTAAGAAAAAAAAAGAAAATAAAAGAAATCTATTATAATTCTCATTAAATAGTAAAAGTTGTTAATTTTATTCCTATAGACAATTGGATATAGGTAAAATGTTAACCACGTAAATTCTCTTTATTTTATTTATTTTATCGTCTCCGTTATTTAATTTTCTAGTCGATAAAATGGTTGCATCAACGTAAATGTTAAAAAATAAAAGAGGATAGAGGAGATACGATGAGGAGACAGATATTTTTATTTATTTTTATCAAAAAAACATTGATTTGTATCCGTTCAAACCAACAACAAATAAAAATCGAAAATAAAAATATCTTCTACCAAATCAATATATATACAAATATTAGTATTCCTATACAAGAGCTGACCTGTTACTACTATTCCTACGAATGAAGGACAAAATCTAATTCAACAGCTAAACTAAAATAATAATGTTATATGTCTCAAATTTTTTTTAATATTAAATAATATAATATTAATTAATTAATTATTAAAATAATATAATTAATTTATTTTAATTTTTTAATTAATAAATAAATATTATATTATCTAAAATAATTATTTAATATAAAAAAATTGTGATATATAATAATCCTCCGCCAAAAAAGTTAAAAAGAAAAAGTAATAACAATGCAACAGCTTAGGGGCACGTGTGTATGGGCTTGTGCAAAAATTCCGACGCTTCAAAAGCGAATATTCGTTAGTGATTAGGGTTACGCTTCAGCGTTTCTTTGACGCCCCCACCTATATATATATATATATATTCACTCATAAATTCGGCAAGCTTGTTCTCTCTGTCGGGTGTTGTGCTATTTCACTAAATTCTAAAACAAGTTGGTTTTTTGAATCTCAAAGAAATGGAACAAAGTTTCATCATGATCAAGCCCGATGGGGTCCAAAGAGGCCTTGTACGTTTCTAACTTTCACTGTCTCTTATTTTCATTTGTTTGTTTGTTTTCTAATTCCCTCTTATTTGGGTTCATGTGTTATTAACTGATAAATTATTGTTGTATCTAAATTGAGTTTCATTTTGGACTACCTTTTATTTGATTTAGATATATTGTTTATTTTTCTGAATTATTTATATGTTTTAGGTTGGTGAAATCATTAGCAGATTTGAGAAGAAGGGTTTCTCTTTGAAGGGTAATTTTTTATCTGTTATTATTATTATTATTATTATTGTTTTTGTATTGATCCAAATCATTATATTGAAACATTCAACATGCCAATTTTTCTCAGCCACAATTTACTGAATTGTTAATATATAATTCAGACCTAATTTGCTGAAACTGAATCATCTCTTATTGGGGCTGTTTCACTTGTTGCTGAATTTATTATATATTTATTTGAATAAAGGTTTGAAGCTTATGACCGTGGAGCGCCCTTTTGCTGAGAAGCACTATGAGGATTTGTCATCAAAGCCTTTCTTTGGTGCTCTTATTGAGTACATTATCTCTGGTCCTGTTGTTGCTATGATTTGGGAGGGTAAAGGTGTTGTTAAGACTGGCCGCACTATTATTGGAGCCACCAACCCCGCTGAGTCTGCTCCTGGAACCATCCGTGGTGATTTTGCTATTGTGATGGGCAGGTTGTTAATTAAATTAGTATTTCTTTCATGTGCGGTTATTGAATAATTCGTGCCAAGTTAAATTTTCAATGAGCTTAGCATTTGGATGTTAAAATATTTGATGTCCTGAATATTCTCTTTGTAGGAATATCATCCATGGAAGTGACTCAGTTGAGAGTGCCCAGAAAGAAATCGCCTTGTGGTTTCCTGATGGCCCTGTTAACTGGCAGAGCAGCCTTCACCCCTGGATCTATGAGTAAACTATGTTTGGTTGAGAAACCTAATTGTTTCTGCAGTTTATCCCTATCCCTATTTCCTTATTTATGGTTATTCCTTGTTAGTGATCTGTTATGAAGTTTTTGTGTTAAATTGAGTCCGATCCGGTTATGTTGACTGTTTTCATTCACGTGGTGATGAATGATAAATTTAAGCTTTTTTGTTGACTATGTTATGAATTGAGTTTGTTAATTACCACCGGATGGTTGCATTTTTGTATGATGAAGATGTTTTTTTTGATGGAAATCTTTATCAGTTGGTCAAAATGTATTTACCAGCTGCAGCGGGGTCAAATGATTTTTCCTTTTTTTTAACTTCTAAGTGATTGATTGAACTTGGATGTGCTAATGTGAGTTAATGAGTGTTTGAGGCGGTATTTGTGGTTAATGGAACAAAATAGATAAAGGGTTATTTGTTAAATGTCTGAAAGCTTTGCTTTTGTATAAAATAAGAAATATTCTAAAATCATTGAATCGCTTCAGTCACCTTCCTTTTGGAACTTATGTTTGATTTTTAAATATTTACACTTGAATATAAAAAAATAAATTTTGATAATTTTTTTCTTAATAAAAATATATTTGTATGAGAAGTAAATATTGTATTTTAAAAATGTTTTTATAAAAATATATTTATTTTTTAAATTATAAATTTAATTTTTCTTATTTACAAGGACGTAAATATTAAATAATTATTTTTAGATTTGTTTAATTTATAAAAAGGAAAAATATGTCACGAATATTAGGATATTTAATAAAAAACAAAGCAAATGTTTAAAATGAATAAAATATTTGTATTAAGATTTATTTAGATTCCTGAAAATTTTAAAAATTTAGATTTATTCTTATTTTTGACAAAAAAACATAAGCTAATTCTCATGGATGGTTATTTGCTGGGTTGGCCACCTAAACCAGAGACAGATATAGATACCATAACAAAAGTTAATGAGAAAATATCTCGAGAAATTTATGAAGATCAAATTCAATTGTAACGGGAGAATCAAAATTTATTTCAATGCTCTCCTGTTAGATTTTGCTATTTGTGGTACCTTACTAGGCTCAAATTATTTTTATAAAAGTTTTGTACTTTCAAAATGCATGATTTATAAAAACATACGAATTGCACGTAATGATTCAAGTGTTATTTGATCATTAACTTGTTTTGAGTTAATTAAATACCATTCTTGAGTTGCACGATGAATGCAACTTAACGACACTTTGCACCCCCAACCCACCCAAAAAAGTTATTAGGGATAATAGAAAATTAGAAATTTTTATGGGAATGAGGCTCTTCAAAGATTTTTCTTATGTGGAGAGGGTGCAGGATAATTTTATATTTAATTTTTTATTTGAAAATAGAGATAAAAATAATTTTTTATTTATTTTTTTAAAAGGAACGAGGATGAACTGAAATTCTTATCCTCTCCATAATTTTTATTTTCTTATTTGATTTTTAAAATTATTAATGAATAAATAATATAAAATTTAAATTATAAAATATTAAATATTACATAAATAATAAATATCAAAATATTTATACAAATATGTTATAAAACTTTTGAATCTAATTAAAAATATTTATTTAGTATCCCCTCATTTTTGTCATCCTTAAAAGTCATGCGGTCAAACTTTAACTAACATGATTGAAAAAACATTTTTCGC
The DNA here is from genome assembly GCA_025617385.1 of Murraya koenigii. Classification (NCBI taxonomy): domain Eukaryota; kingdom Viridiplantae; phylum Streptophyta; class Magnoliopsida; order Sapindales; family Rutaceae; genus Murraya; species Murraya koenigii. Next base: position 51,505,290 of record CM046811.1, on the reverse strand, counting down.
CGAAACTTTAACTAACATCATTGAAAACACATTTTTCTTAAATCAAATGAAGTAACTTTGAGTAAGGAACTTGGCATTGGGAACCTGGAATGAAATGGCCGAAATTCATCCGGACTTGCATTCTTACAAGTGGTGAAATTTGAATAAAAAAGACCGTTCATTTTACATACTAGATATATTTATATTATTCGACGTTAATTTACGAATAAATAAAATATCTGACCCAAAAAAAATGAAAAAAATTGGATTAAGATCGAATTGAAGGTAATATTAAATCGGGTAAAATTTTGTTAATTTAATCGGATCGTGATTGGATAAGATGAAACTCTACTGAATATGATTAAAAAAAATTTTTTAAAAACAAAAAGGTAAAACTTACAACCTCACATCACACACCACACACACGTGTATAGCGCACACTCAGAAGTCTCAAGTCCTCAAGCCAACGGCAGAAAGCAAAAAATATAAACACACACACACAGAGCCGTCAGCCAACGAGCAACAACAGCCTCCCCTCCCTCAACTTCTCATCTCACTCTCAAGGAGACAAGAAACAATGAAACACTCACACACAGTTTCCAGTCTCTACTCTTCAAGGTGTTCACGCTCAAAGTTTGACTCACGCACGCATCAGAAAAGAAAGGAGTAGCTGACTACCAGACAGCAACCTGATCTGCTGATCCGCAAGGACCACAATCGGATTTGCTGCTACTGCCTACCAAATATGTTGTTCCACGTCTCCACCATCATCAAGTTCCTCCTCCAGCCAAACCCCCCGTCAAGCAACAGCCCAAATATCCCTTTTGAAGCTTCAGCCTTCAAGCCTCCGATGGCATTACTATATACTATATAGTTGTAATGTGTAATATATTATATATTATATGTTAAATTGTTAATTAATAATTGTAATAATATGAATTATTAAACTTTTAAAATAAATCAAGAAAATTTTTGTATTATTATTTTTTTGTTAATTATTAATAATAATTTATTTTATGAAATTAACCTTATCCAAACCGAATTCAACCCAAGTTTTTGACCTGATAGATCAGATCAAGTTGTAAGTTCGGGTTGACTTCGAATAAATTTTTGTCCAACTAGACCCCTAGAGGTTATCATACCAAAGGGAAATTATTTCCACAAGAATCATGGAGTTACAATGAGTCCGCACAACAGGAATCATGGAGTTACGAGGAGTCCTCACACGAAAGTAACCAATCATTCTAGAAACTAGTCTCAACCGTACAAACTCATTAATCCCTTTTTCTCCGGATATAGAAAACTTGCGAAATCAACACTTTCCTAGAAGAATCAACTGGAAAATGCACTAACATGGCTTTGAGATGAGTTTTATAAAGGGAAGTAGGCACCATATCATGTACAAAGAAGCACCATTTAGTTGAGAGAACAAAGAAGAATGTGCCCATCCGATGGCATGCATCTTACTGTTACCAGCCCATTTGTTAACTTTTGGAACAGCTATTCTATCGAGTAAGAAGGCTATAGGACGGCAAATCTTCCAGCCGAGTTACATCTTCAAGCAAAAGCTCCCTTTCCAGTTGTCTGCGTGTGGATTTCATTACCGTCTGCAAAGAAAAGAATATCACAGAGCATACACCTAATGAAATAGACAGCTGATGAAAACTGAAAATCAGATAAGTAATGACTATCTGTTCACAACCTAAAGATGGTTGACATATCAATTGTCAGTATTGAAATTAATATATCACACAGGGAACTAGCAAGTAGAAGGAACACGCACATTAAAATCCATGTATGATGCTCGCATTGCAAGCCATTGATGATCCATCAGCTTGAATGTAATGCAATAGAGAAGGTCAAATGCTGATTCATTTTCTGCAGGCCAAAGAGCAAAAATGTTACAATTCATAGGGAGTACTCACTGCGACGAACTTTCAACGGTGGACCAGCTCCAGAATTTGTAAGAACTCAGAAGTATTCTGACATTACCTGAAAGAAACTTCAAAAATGTTGCTCCCACCATTGTTCGTGGTTTGACTGTAAAGTTAAAGCACGCTGTTAACTTATAAAAATCATCATTCTATCCCAAAAAAAATCCTCTATTCTTCCAAAGGTCTACTGACATAACTAAAATGAGGGAAAAGATTGCAATATTCAAAATATTGAACTGAGATCTTCGCACATAGTCATACAGACACCAGTCTATTGAAAAAAAACAGAACTGGAACTTCTAACAGACCCATGTGCTAGATAGAGGCAGCCTTTGTTATAAATGATTAGAATAAAAAAAATAGAAAAAAAAAAAAAACACAGCTGCAGTTTTCAATGATTCTTCAAGATTCTCAGAAACAGAATTTCTCTTAACTTGGGTTTATAAGATTATAAAATAAATAAAAAAAGAAGAATAAGGAGAAGAAGAGTGGGCTTGAAGGGGAAAATAAAAAGAAATACTATGCACCTGCTTCAAGATCGAGCATCTGAATGAGCATGAATGTGATGTTTACACCAGCTACAGCAAATGGGTATTCCCACACTGACCGATCACCTTCCTGCTTTCGAAGAAGATCCTGGAAGGACTTCTGGAGAATTACCAATAATATACGCACAGGTCATTATTAACCAAGCAAAACTTCAAAATAAAATGAAGAAAATAAAGATACAGGGCTAAAACTGAAAGTGAAATAATCAAACACACAAATGTCTCTATCACACAAATGCCTGTATGTATCTACTTCTGCCGGGACCTAAGAAAAACGTAATACACATTTGAACAGGAACCACCTTTATCCCTCAGGCCTGCAAACCAATCAACTCTGGGGATGAAAGACGTATTCTAGGCACCAATGTTTCTTAAATTTATTGATTATTTTGAAGAAGCTGTTCAACTTATTCTGTACATGATTCCATTATTGTCTTTTTGTGTGTGTGTGTGTGTGTATTGTACCCTTTTGTCCTCCAAACCTAAATATTTGGAATTATACATCATGATGATAGAATCCCAGAAGAAGTGACCAAACAAATTTTTATTAGAAAATTTTATCAATCCAAACATCAAATTTGTAATGAAACATGAAGCACACAAGGTATTTATATTAGAAAAATGAATGGGGTAAGAGACAGCAAAAGTAAAAAATACCGGAAAATTTCTAGCAAGGTACAACAAATTCTCCAAAGATATGAAACCACCACCCCTGCCAGACATCGAAATACAAAAATACATTACCAATAAAAATTTGATGGGAACACAGAGTTAGGGCAAGAAATAGATAACAATGGAAAACTATCAATCTACCTAAAATCTGTTGATGGATCCTTTCCTTGCCAACCCATTTCCTTCCACTGCTCAGATATTAAATCACGAAGTTCTTCATCTGGAAAAGCAGCATTCCACAAGGCCCTCAAAGCTTCCTACAGTGGGGTAATGGTAGCATATAACAGTGAGAATAGAAGCTTCTTTCTTTGATAAGAATAAGAATAGGAGTTTCATACAGCAACAATTGATCATCTAATAATAAATAAATTATTTTTCCAAAATAAAAAAATGAACAAGGGCTATAACAATGACAAACCTAGGACCATGATATTCCATGGCAAGAAATAATACAGTTCTAACATTAAGTCAATAAAGCTGATGGAATCAAGAGATATTTACCCGGTGCTCAGGAATTGAACTATCATAGGCAACATCTATGCGAAACTGCAGCCTCTGCAAGCATTCCTCCTGACAGCACCAAAAGCGAAAAGTAAAAATATTTACATCTGTGACATTTAACTAAAAATCAAAATTGAGACAGATGGGACCCAAATGAAAATTGATGATACAAGTCTGCTGCCTTTTTAGTGCTTGATTGGACATTAATTGCAGAGAAGTTAGAGCACTTTCTGAGAAAAGATAGACAGGAAAACAGTAAAAGAAGACAGAAGAATCACTCTCTCCTCTGTTAGCAAATTCAGATCCAAGAAAAACAAAACGTTACCTGAGCAGGGGTTAAATCAAAAGAAGGACGAGGATCACTCTCTCTCCTCTGTGCACAAACACAAGAAAGACCTCGACCCAGCCACGCAGCTGATCCTGCGACAACCTCAGCTGTAACAAATAAAACCATCTGCTCATGAAAATGGACCACCTAGACCTTCAACTGCAAAGTGCGAGCTATCATATCTCCTCAAGTTCATTGTTTATTTACAATGATATTTATAGAAAATAGAATTTCCATATCTAAATATAGTATCCACAGAGTAAGATTTTCAAGCATGAATTTCCAAAGAAATCAATCAGTAGAAATCATAATGAAGAAGATCCACACAAACTTACACGTTCTTAAAAATTTAAAAGCACATTGAAGCTGCATAAAAAGTAATGCTTATCAAATTAAGAAGTACTCCACAGTGTTTAATGAGTAGAAACACAAGTGGCATGTTTGAAATCAAATATTTCAATAAGAAATACGCAGTTGCCAAATTTCACCATCTCCGGACTTACATATAAACCTAACAACAAAATAAGAATAATTCAAAATAGAAATTAGTATTTACAACAAGCTCACCCACCACAACAAATTTGAATCTCCGAAAACATGAAGAAGAAGCTTTCGAAGGTAAGCATACACTGAGTTAACCTCCAGATCCAAAATTCAATCAATTCAAATAAAAGAAAAAAAAAATCACTTCAGTGTGAATTAGAACAAGTACTGTGTTGATAGAGAACCTGAGAGCGTGAAATTACCAGAAGTTGAATGACAAGTATTGCCTCTGTCCAGTCCTTGAGAAATTCTCCGCACAGCGACAAAAGAACCTCCTCTTTCATCCATCTCTCTCCCTCTCTGTCTCTCTTCCCTCTTCTCTCTATGTCATCCACATCATCATCCCCAATTCACAAATCCTAACAAACACACGCACACATAAGTAATCAGATTCTAATAAAAACGGCACCGCATGTTCGAATTTTCTCGATAGAGTCAAAACTGAATCCAAACAGTACCTTAAGGTAGCCGAAAGCGAACAGGAGCCGAAAATGTAGGAGCAATCAGTATCGAACCGGATTGGTAATAGCAGTGACTCACTCCGAAATCACAGAGGATTCCAGAACATTTGTGGATACAAAAAAAAAGGTACTAAAATGAGTTTAATTAAAGTCAGTTCTTTTAATAAGTGGCAACGGAACAAATGAAGCTCGGTTCAAAGAGTGGACTAGTTCTTGGAAGAACCTTTAAACGATAAATCTAGGGTTTCGAGATCTACAAACAAGGTGTCAATTAGACGAGAGAGGGAAGTTACAACTTCCAGAGAAATACAACTTTTTGCCTTTTTCTTTCTTTTTCGGCTTGTGAGGTGGTGGTGGTGGTGGACTGGTAGTGCTGTGTTGTTGCTGTTGCCTTGTTGGGGGGTTTCTTTAGGGGAGCAGTGGGGCCGACTTAGAAAAAGGGTTCGGAGATTATGAAATGGGAATTATTAATTAGGTAACGCCTTTTTGGGGTTGAAATCAGAAATCTTTTTAGAGCTTATATTAATTATTGTTATTTATTATCTGTTTTGAAAAAAGGATTTAGGATTTTTATGGCTAACGCTTACGTATTGCCAATTTAATCGAATGATGATGGTGAGTCATGTGCTTTGAAGATATAAAAGGCGCAGTGCGGGCTGGGCACTCACTCCCCTGTAAAGTAACTGTGGGGGGTAATTTAGTAAATTGATATGTCTTCGAGTTCATTATTAGATTGAAAGAAAATATTATTATTTTTAACGACGTCTAAAATTTGTCGTACATCAATGAGAAATAATATTGTCGAAATTAGAGGATATTGTTCAGATACATACAATACAATATTGAATTACAATTAGACAATAATCAAGTTTCTTATTCGCATTTTGTTGTACATCAGTGATAAATTAGATGTGAAAATTATTATAAGAGCCGAAGCTAAGAGGGAAGCCTTTAGAATTTTTTTTTTTTTTTGAGATTGGATAATTTTAAATAATTCTTATAAATCATAATAAGGAAATAAGAAATATTTATCATTTTCTATAATCTCGATAACATTAGTGTTAGACTAAATTACGATAAGCCAAAAACCCAAGAAAAACATAGGCCTAATAATTTTTTTTTTTTTGCACGTAAAATGTGTAAATGTAATATACGAAAAAGTTTTAAGGACATGATTTTATAAATAAAGACTTATGTCTATTTTTTAAAAAGAATTACTTAAATCTATATTATACGAAGAAAGGTCTAGCCTCATTCTTTATATATAAAAAAAAAAAATCAAGATTCATTCTTTATATATAATAACATAGGTTAATTCTTTGTAAATAATGAACCTAAACTTTTAGAAAATAGTCTATATTTTACAAATAATTACTTAAGTCTAGGGCTGGACAAAATCAAGTTCGGATCAGGTTTAGATCAACCTGATTAGATTTATAGTTGATCGAGTTGGTGAAAATTTCATCTGAATTTAATTCGATATGAACTTAATTCGGATCGGATTAAAAAAATTTGGATTGATTTCAATTCGGATCGGGTTCGGATTAATTCAAGTCAAAGCAATTTTAATTTTTTTTCTTATTTTGAGCTATTTTTTTTTAATTGTAGTCCTTTTTACCAATTTTCAACCGATTAAAAAAAAAGAAACTATTATGAAATTAAATGAATAAAAATTAAAATTAACACAAATTTTAAATTTAATAGCATTATAAATCAATTCAAATATTTATTAATTTAATTTTATGAAACTTGTTTAATTCGATATTTTCATCACAATATTTCTATATAATTAATTGATTAGGTGTATAGCCGTATATGTAAAAATTCAAAATTATTCATACTCCATAATGAAAAAGCAAAAAATTAATGATTAATTAATTTATAATATCCAAATGCTCATCTCATAAAATAATAAAATATTATTTGCATATCTATATCTTAATTCTTATTATAAAACCTTAAATTTAATGCCCACATTTTATATACTTACTACTTAATGTATACTTAACAATTAATTAATTAATTAAATTAATTAATTTTTGTTGAAATTTAAGCCACTGCAGCACATATCATATAATTTTAATTTAATCTGTGCATACAAAAAAATCTACTTAACATAATATTTAATTTTAATATTTAATCTACTTAATCAATTCATACAAAAAAATTATTAACAATTAACCAAAAAAAATACACAAGTTTTATTGATTTTATTATTAAAATTTAAAATTCAACAATTATTATTACATATAATTAAACTAATTAACAATTTAACATATAATATATAATATATTACAAAATACACATTACAAGTTTATAAGTTACAACAATATATATAATGGAAGATGGAACTAGAAGCTTCATATTTCAAAAGGGAAATTAGAGCTCGGGTTGTCTCGTCTGGTTCGGATGGACTTAGAAAAACTTGGTGATGTGGAGGCGTGAAGCTGCAGATCCATAGGAGGTGGCAGCAGATTCGATCGCGGTCATCACGGAGGAGGAGATCCAGTTGGCGGTTCGGTGAGGCACGGCTAAAATCCGGATGCTGCCAGTTTCTTTTCCTGTTTTCTAATGTGTGTGTGTGTGTCTAGTTTTCTTGACTCTTGAGAGGGAGATGAAAACTAAGAAGTTGTGGCCTGTGTGTGTATTTGCTGTTGAGTGTTGAGGAGGGAGGCTGTAGCTGCTATGCGTTTGTGGTGAGTGGTAGTGTACTAGGGTGTGTCTGTGAGTGTGAGCAGAGTAAACATTTACATTTTATATTGCCTAGCTCCAAAAGCTTGACCACAAAAAGTCTCTGCAGCGTTCCCATGCCAAGTTATAATTTTGCACAACATAACCGAACATAATCAATAAAACATTATATAATATAGCAAATGAAATATTCCATTTTCAAGAAGTTAGAACGATGAGTTAACTTACCCACAGGCCAAAAGAGAAGGTTCCAAACTTCCAATTTTAATTTTGAAGCCAACCCGATATGATTTTCCGATCGAATCAGGCCGATTTGATCACAATCTAATCGGGTTGGCAAAATTGAATCCGATTGGATACTACCTTCAATCTGATCCGATCATAATCTAATTTTTTCGGATCAGATATTTTGCCCACCCTTACTTAAGTTCATCATTTACAAAGAATGATCTAGACACTTAAAAAATATTTAAAAGTAAAATGTTCAAAGGGTGAGTATTTAACAAAGAGACAAAGACTTAGTAAAGCATCAAAAGTATGACTCTACAAATAAAGACATAAGTTCATTATTGTTAAATAATGACCTATGTCCATTTTTTATAAATAACAACTTACGTCCATTCTTTAAAAAGAATGACCTAGACACTTTGAAAATATTTATAAGTAGAATGTCTAAAGGACGAATCTTCGATAAAGCGTTAAATGTGTGATTCTACACATAAAACCTACATTTATTATTTACAAATAATGACTTAAATACTCTAAAATATTTCTAAGTAAAAGCTTTTGGGCCAACAAACATTTTACAAAATGCGCTTACGAACAAATATTCATTACAGAATATACTTACAGGCAAATGTTCATTATATGGAATGTGCATACAAATAAATATACACTACACATAATACCCTATATTAAGCTAATAGCCTCGGGACTATGAAGCAAACAATTATCCCAGGCCTACACCGAGGTATTGATGGTAATTCTTAAACAGCACATAACATAATGAGATATGATGAAATATAATACTATATAAATAAATATATGCACTTTAATGGTCAAATCATTTTATTTTGACATTACGAATTCTTTAATTCATAAAGAATAAAATTTTTCCAAGTAGAATTTGATTCTACAATCAATTAGTTGACAATTGACTGTTCTACCACTTAGCCACTCGAGAAGCAAACATTCTATATAATGAGCCTATAGGCAAATGTCCATTATATAAACTGCTCATATAGGCAAATAAATATTTTACTGAATGAGCCCATAGACTAACATACATATATAGAACTTTTGGGCTAATAAGTATTTTGCGGAATGAGCCTCCAGGCTAATAAATATTATATGGAATGTGCTTATGAGTAAAAATGTTACAAAAAAAAAATCATTTTTGTAAGGAACTTATATAAGTGCCGAATTCAAGTTCAAGTCTATTGAAGGTTAAACACTTAAAAACATGACATGTGTCTAAAGAATACTTATCATGAACAAATATTAACAAATATAAATACGTATCTTTATGCATAGGCTTTAACTGACACTTGTCAGAGGAAAGTTGTCACGTAACCCTTCCAATTGACTTAAGATACTTACATAAAGGTTAAGATTCGCCATTTGAAAGTAAGATGAGAAAAGCATAAAATGAGTGTAAAAAAAAAAAAATTGTCCATCTCACTATAAATTTTATCTTTCTAAAAATTAAGTAAAATGAATTGACTTAAATATCATAAAGTTATTGTTGGCAGGCTGGCCTCTTTTAACTATTGTATATATATATATATATGTATATATATATATAATAATTAAGAATAAAGAGATACGTAATTTTAGATATTCAGCTGAAGGAAAAAAAATATACCGCACAAAACACAATTTAGAAGAAAATTAAAAACAAAATCAATTATTTTACGTTGAGCGCAAATTGGCATGATCGATTACCGATGTTCACACATACATCTACTTACACACACATACACACACACACACACACACACACACACACACACAAGTGTGGCATTAGTCTAGATGAGTACAAATTATGGGTGGGCATTTTCTGGTTCGGTTCTTAATAATTCAAACCGAATCGAACTGAATTTTAAAACCAAACTGAACCGAACCTTCGGTTCGGAAAATTAACTTAATAATTTAGAATTTTGATTTTAGATTTTAGAATTTAAGTTTTTAAAATTCGATTCAATTCGGTTTTAATATATTTAATCGAACCGAACACAAACTGTTTGGTTCTTAAATTTTCAAATTATTCGGTTGTTACTTCTAAAATTGAACCGAACCGAACCGAACCGTTTGCCCACCCCTAATACAAATGATTGAAGTATATCATTATAGTTTAGCTCTCGGTTGAAATGAAAATCTAATTTCGCCACTAAATTGGAATTAATGAAAAAAATGTGTAACGAATGTGGGAAAATTCGGAATTGGCCTTGTGAAAAAAGCGGGGAAAAAATCACATGGGATGTTGCGGAAGATTGGACCATTGCATGATGGTTCAGTTCAATTAAGTGAGACTCCACAGTAACATAATTTGTACTTGCTCACTTATGACAGCCTCCGGATGAGAGCCATGGTCCACACGCATGACATTGGTTTGTCCTTTCCATTATGAAAGCTAATGTCGGTTTATCTTGTAGTCAATCTTTCACGTAGTTGAAAATTCCATTCTTCCAGTAAATTAAAAATAATAATAATAATAAAGTAAACAATACCGCTTTTCATCATCATTTCACAGCCCTCCCAGCCTCCCTTTAATTTTAAAATGGAATCACTATAGCAATGGTAAATTTAAGTAATTCAAAAAATAAAAATAATAATTATAAATTATAATATTAATAATGCCAAAAATTGTTAATTAATATGTATCAGTAACAATGTCCTAAAAGACGCTTAGGCGGCAGTTACAAAGCAATTAGTATAATTCGTTGAGTCTATTTCATTCCTAGATTTAATTTAAAAACTTAGTTCTTAGGGATAATCGAGCAACAAGATGAGCCGGCTAGAAGAAAAATTTTTAATCAATTGAATTATTTAAGTTATAGTTCAGTTGACAAAAATATTTAAAGTAAAAAATAAGAGAATTTGGACCTACTCATTAGGGGAAAAAAACTGGTTTGTCATTAAAAAAAAAAAAAAAAAAAAATCAGAAGAGGCCATTTGATAAGTAGCTGTTGGGCAAAAAGTACCTTTTGAGAATGTACCGGTTATCTAATGAGTGACAAATAGTAGTATTTGTTTGGCAAAAAAAGATATGACTAGAGATGAGTAAATAAACTCAATTTTGATTGAATCTGGATGAAGGCTCTGACGTGATCAGATTAGGTACCGACTCAATACACGAATAATTATAACTCAATTTTAATTTTTTATCTATTCTGAACTAGATTTAAATAAAATTATATTTTATAACAAAAAAAAAGATCAGATTAAATTATTAGTTTGAATTATTATTATTATTTTTTTAATTTGATCAACCTAAAACTCAATTAGATTGATTTGAATCCAAATTTATCTACTTCAAAATTTGATACAAAGTATGTGGGCATTAATATTATTTTCTTTAACAAGCATGTCTTTTCTAACAAAATAACTTTGGCTCGAAAAAGTGCTTTTGGACAATTTTTATTATTCTATCGAGTATAAAAATATACGTACCTTAAACTTTATTATTTTATAACTATTAAATTTTTATTAAATAACACTTTTTTTTCTAAATACCCGAAAATGAATACATTATCGCAGGTGTATAGGGGGGTATCGTAAGGTGTTGCGGGTTGCCTGCACTCTACGAGATGTCGCTATCCAATATATTCTGCCCTGACATTGCTTACTCCTACGTAATAACTCCACTAATACGTGGCTTGCAAGAAGAACAATAAAAATAAAAAAACAGAAAACGCTGGCTATACATGACGGGATGACCGATGACGCACGTAAATTGTTCAACGAATGTGACCTAAAACAAATAAATTTGACATATTCCTGATATTGAGATATAATATTAAATAGTATTCTTCCAACTGCAGACAATTCGATTCTGTAACTTGGTAAATATAATCTTCAAATATTTATAAAATAAAATAAAATATAAAATTTTATTATTCAAATCCAACCAACGCATTGACCTTAAAAGACCGAGTAAATGGTATAAAATATATTATGTCCACGGACTTGGTTGGCACCTACAGCAACTATATTGCCTATCTTGGGTATATTATCATTGGATAAATTCCTCATTGTTTCTCATTCGCATTTTAAAATTTGTAATTTGCACAATTTTGATATGAAATAAAGACTATGCATCAAATAATGTAAATTTAGTTTGACTAAATATTAGAGATCTTAATATTTATATATTTAAAAGGACAAGTAATTCTTATAAAAAAAAGGGCAAGTAATTGTGAATTTTGTTAACGTAATATGAATATATAATTCAATTATGGACAAAGCTACGATGTCACGGGTGCACCTCCATTTTTGAAAAATTACTTTGTGCTCCCTCTTATTTGTTGAAAAATTAAAAAAACTGGAAACTTTAAAATTTTAACACATAAGTCTCACATCTTTCTATTATTTAAACTTAGAGTATATTTCTATTATTTACACTTAGATACTAGATCATAGTCGATTACTATAAAATTTTATACATTATTATTGGTAAATTAATTTTTAATTATATGTTGTGGATTAAATAAATGTTATGTTATTTCCAAAAAAAAGATTAAAATTATTAGTATATTAATATATTTCCAAATTATTGGTGTATTAATATATTTCCATTACATATTTAAATTATTTATTATAGATTAAATAGATATTATGTTGTTTCAAAAAAAAATTATGTGCAAATTTTTTTATTACAAGTCATTGCCCTTACATTATCGCTATTATTAATATTCAAACTAGCTCAATTGACCTAAATATAAAAATTTGAAACAATTCAAATTTATATGTCAAATTTTGACTTTTTCACTATTTCATAAAACAACAGATACATCATTGTTAAGAGCCAAAGAAATACATCCACGCCGTTGAAACAATTTCATCTAATGGGCAACTCATATATATATAGACAAAATATAGGGTAGCATGAACACTTGTCACGAGGGAAATATATATATATAACTATTTTAATTCAATAATTTTTTGATAAGATTTTAATTCATAATGTTGTATTTTATTAAAATTCAAAAAAGTTATTAAATCGTGCGATTTAATAGTGTAAAGATTGTGAAATAACATTATGCTATGAGATCTAATAATATTTTTAATTTTAATAAAATTGAAAATCTTGAATGTATTATATATATATATATATATTAAAAATGGAATCTCAAAAGGGATATTAAATGTCAATGATCTCCTCATAAATATAAAAAAATAAATAAAAATGATCTCGGCCTCGGTACGAAAAAATAATTGTTAGTTATTGTATTTTAATTTGCACGGGAACCTTTTTGAGGCAAAGCCTCCGGTATACAACTACAAATCCAACAGAATGGAAGTATGGAACAATGATGGAATCAAACTCATGATTTAATTTAGATTGAGTCAAAATATAGATCGATGAGGCTGGCATTTCATGCTAGGCTTAGGCTTAGCCATTAATAACCGCGATTCGAAGCAAGTATCAGACGTGGAAACTCTGTTTGATCAAAGACACTTGTGGGATCAAAATCCATGCACGCGGTGAGGTCAAAATTTTGTGATTTGAACATGCCATGGGAAGAAGAAGTTTGAAAATATATAAGACCGGAAAAAGAATATACAAAAGCTCTAATAAACAAAATCCAAATCCAAGGCCAAAAAGTCGATGTCTTATTATAAAACATACAAGATTTGAAAAAGAAAAAAAAAAAAAAAAGGAAATTTCTTAGGTGTGAACAGTGTTCCCAAAGAGAGAGAGAAATCATGCGCTATCTCTGCCTTTTAGGTTATAATTATAATTAAGGTTAAAAATGTAGAAACAACAACGGGGTTCCTTTAAGTTGGATGAGGGGTTATACTAGAATACTACAACTCCCACATAATTGGGCAGCCATCCTTAATATTAAAGCCCAAATGCAGTTTCATCATGGGCTTCTGATTTGTTAACAGAAAAAATCATTTCCCAGCTAAAAATAAAATAATGAGATGAGAAAAAACTAAGAAGATTATTGATAGGGTTATTTCGGGAATACGATTGCAAAGAACAAGAACAAGAACAAGAACAGCAACAGCAACAGCAACAGCAACTGTGGTGTGGTGAGTGGTGGGAAGAGAAGTGAAAATTGCAAAGATGCAGCAGCAGATGCAGTCATTTGGATTTGGGAACAGCAGCGGAGCTAGGTTAGGGTTGTTTCATCACACTGTAAGTCTCTCATCATCACACACGAACAAAGTTCCATATTTGATGAATTTCAACGCATCAAATTCAAAACCAAACCCTAAGATTAGGAAGCTGCGGAGCTACAAGGCCAACCAAGAGAAGAATAATAGGGATAGCGTGGAGGTGAGGGGCAAAAAAGAAAATGTGTGGAGCGCTGATAATGAAATCGTAAAATCCAAGCAAAAAGAATTGGCCATGTCTAAGACAAGGAGAAGAGGGAGGAGGAGGAGGGTCCCCAAAGCCAAAGGGAAGACTGGTCAACTTTTGGTTTCTCCTGCCATGTTAATGGAAATTGAAACTCTCCTTCAAACTCAGGTACTACTACTCTACTGTATTATCTTTTATTTTTATTATCACTCATTGGAATTTCTTTCTTTTTTTTTTTTTTTAATTCTGGAAATTATATTATTTGTATTTGCAGTTCTTTCTTTGATAAACAAATATATATATAATGAAAAATAAAAGTTAAAAAAAAAAACTGATTTTGAATATTATTGGCTCATTTCAGGAACCTGTAATAAAACCTGCATGGAACACATTTGCTAGCAGTGTGAGTGGGATATGGAAGGGGGTTGGGGCAGTGTTTTCCCCCATGACTGCTGAAATGGAGCCAATTGAAATTGGAAAGAAGAATGAAAACTTGTACGACTGTTATACTCTTTCTCGTGTTGGGCCAGTGCCTTTGTCTTCTGAAGCACAGACATCTCTGATTGAAAGGAAGACTAATTGGGTGACTCTGAACCCTCATGGTGAAATGTTGCAGCGTATTGGAAGCACTGATAATAGTAAAAGTAAACAAGAGTTCAAGGATAGGAATGGATTTTCACCTGCAAAGGAATTGGTTGATGCCAGTGTAACATTGCCTAATTTCGAGTCTTCTAACTTTGAAGCAAGTGACGTGATGGAAGAAGATGTCATGGGCAATGAACCTGGCCTTGTTTTCTTTGAGGTATGATGTATTCCAGCATGAACTGGGATTAGTTACAGACATATCACATATTATTTGATTGCAAATTGAAGTGGGAAAAAGTTACCATGTCAAGACATTAATTTACTGATTTGACTGGTTGATTGGCAGGATGGATCTTATTCTAGGGGTCCAGTTGATATTCCTGTTGGTGATGTTGATGATTCGAAATATTACCTTTCGCCTACTTTCAAGTTTGAACAAGTTAAGTTTAGCATGTCATATTTATTAGTGCCAGGAATTCTTTTCATTATTATACATTTTTTCTAGTAGCTGCTGCTTAATTTGCTGGATTAATAATGTGTTCTTTGCCTGGGCTGATTCCACTTCCAAGTCCTAAATGATTGTTGAATGGTGTCTAATGCACTGAATTATTCAGTTCTTTCTTCTACTGTTCTTAATTTGTATAAGTTTATGTAGACCGTACCTTTGTTCAGGTTCAAAGTATATCTTCAAAAGCTTACAAATAGCATACCTATTATTCAATTCTTAATATTTTCTTTCTCAGTGTTTGGTTAAAGGATGCCACAAAAGACTCCGGATTGTTCATACCATAGAATTCAGTAATGGGGGTTCAGACATACAGATAATGAGAGTTGCTGTTTATGAAGAACAGTGGGTCAGCCCTGCAAATATTCGTGATGAAAGGTATTCCTTCTATACTGTAGACCCATTTGTTACATGAGTTGGTCAAGATTTGATTACTGGTTAACTGTTTAGCAGCTTACATTTTCTCATTCAGAAACTTAACCATTATGATTTTGTGAACAGTGATCTGGAGTTCGATATAAAGCCGTTTTCACAGAGGAAACGGACCCAGCCATCAGAACTGACGGGGGCTTGGAAGGTGTTTGAGGTGAGCGCTACTCCTGTGTTTGACGATGAGCTAATGATGCAGGAAAGCAACGGCACACCGTATGTGTATCTTTGCACAGAAACCGTGAAAAAGAGGAGCTTGCCTGAGAGTTCGGTCTACTTTGGAGAGGAAGAAATCCTAGACATGCAAGATGTGACCATCCTTTGGCTGCCAGGAGGTGTGATAAGTTATGTTGATGTTGGCAAGGATGGTGTCCTTTGTATTGGAGTTGGCTGGTATTCCGATGAGGGAACCAATCTTGTTATGGAAAGGGATTATGGGTTAGATGGGAAGCTCAAAGAGGTCAGATGGAAATCAGATGTAAAGAGAAGGTGGTCTGATCCAATGACGGCACCATAAGTTTTAACTTTAAACATGTTTATGCTTTTTAATTTTGTTAACTCGACCGTTACAGAGATCTAGAAGAAGGCTACAGCCCCCATTTTTTTTTTAAATTTAAAATTATGGTGTAACATAATTTACAAGATTAGTTAGATCTTTTTTCTTTTTCCCTCTTTCGAAAGCGAACTACACATTACAGGGACTCCATCGCATGCTTTCAATCAGAGGTTAGTTGATTTTTAATAGAGCAAAAGTATTGGTGTAGAACTCTCATATTTACTTCAGAGAAGTCTATAACTACCAAGCATAAAGGGAAAGATTGTTCACAAAGCCTGAAGCCATCCATAACAGCAACTTCCTACTCACCCAACATTTCTGAATCCACAGATCCTTACATAAGCCACATACAAACCCAGATAATAATGAAGGCAAAGAGATGTAAAATTACAAAGTTCACATGCTAATGAAGCAGCTATTACAAAAACAAAAGCAAGACAACCAAACAGACATTGTAAGGCAGAAACCATGATGCTGTTTATATAGGCTTGATCTTGAAATGAAGTGAGATGAGAGAGAACACAAAGCACTTCAAGTCCTGCAACCACAAAAATTACCAATAAGAAACAACCAGTGTTGGGACACACAACACAAACTTAGGAAAAATATACAGTTGGCAAGTTAATATGAAGTCTTACCATAAAACTGATGGGAAATAAAATAAGAAAAACTCAAATATCCATGTAAAGCAATTATTGGACAAGTTCGACAAGACTTCTGAACTTAGGCGGATGCTAAACATTGGAGTATCACATCGTTTCCTCCCACAGAGTTCCTATTCACATGTTCGGGTAACTTATCCTTAAACAATCACGGTAAAGGTGATTAACAAGTCAATGATGTGTAACTTTGAACCTTTTAACGAGCCAATAACTTCATGGAAGACATTTTCCCAGGTAACAGAATTGAGAAGTGATTTCTCTATCACTCAGCATATCGCTCTTAAGAGGAGAGAGTGCAAAGCAAGAGAAAAATCGGCAGTGTGGAGACTTCAACATCACTTGCCAAGAGGCAACTTCAAGAATAACAGAAAACGAAATTCATACTTCTCAAGTTAAAGCAGGGAATGCAAGATCTCAACAGTGGAAACCTCATATCTAAATTTTGGATTTAGATCCTCATCTGATTTGAGCTTTATTGAGTTTTTAAGAATCTTATGCCATCTCTCTTTTAGTGACAGTGTGTGGGGATGATTTAACTTCTTTATTTTCTTTATTTATTAACCACCAGTTACCCACATATATTTTAGCTCAGGAGGATATACAAATTATGAGAGAATCCTAATCCCTAAATTTTACTAAAACCTTGAGATGATTGTACAAAACTATTAGAAAAGACTCGGAAACCTCAGAAAATGAAATTCGTACTTCTCAAGTTAAAGCACATTCACCAAAGAGTATTCACTCCTAATATCATAGACTCCCAGCAACCATAATATCAGGCAAACAATGGAAAGTAGAAAGAAATATTTTCAATCTCTTACTGGTTGCAATAGCAATTATCAAATTAGTAAACATATATTCTCCTCCCATCAATAAGAGGCCGGGAACCAAGTCTAACATATTTGAATAAAGAAACTAGATGCGGGGAAAACTAAAGAACAAATTGATGAGCTGACCTGAACAAGATAATAGAATATACGGAGGCCTTCAGGATCCTTACTACTCTGGACATCAACGAGTGATCCAATTTTTGAAGTAGTGAAGGAGATATGTTCATTTCCCATTACAATCTCCAGCTCCTGCCGTCCAACACGGTCAGGTTCTGGCCAGTTATTATCATCTTCCTTCATGATCTGAACAAAAACCCACATTTTACCATCAGCACCCATGAACAAGAGACACACTAATATGTCACGGAAAAAGAATGTAGGTTGTAATCAGGCCCCAAAATCAGAGCCCTGTAGAAAGTAGGCACCAATAAGAGCAGACATAAAGACTCCAATTGCGATTTAAAATTCTGTTAACACAACCATGCTACATTTATCCCTAATAATTTGAGAGCATCGGTTTATTGTTCACAGATTATCAAAATATAACTTAAAATAAAAAAGCAAGCTCCCCCAAGAACACAGCCTGAAGGTGTAGGTCATGGCTGTACACCCTCAAATCAGTGCCACTCCAGCAACTGCGGGAATCATCAAGGATGGGCATCAGACCCTCTTTACATTTCAATTTCCGTTCACATTACCGAGCCACTTTCATCGGGCGTCTACAAATTCCAGCCCATCGGCTTATTGTGCACAAAGTATTAGCAATACCATTTGAAAGAGAACAACATAACTCGAGAATAAAAAAATAAAAAAAACCCTAGACTAACAAATTTACTCGAAACAAAAAAAAAAATAATAATAAACGGCAACCGTAAGTGGGAAAACAAAAGAGAACCTCGCTCTCGGAAATGATGCGGCGGCATTCACGGAGGACGGCGGGGGTGAGGAAGACCTCTTTGCGAATCATAGTATCGTTTTTGTAGTTGGAATTATTTGCGTATCGGAGCTTGCCATCTGGCCGAAACTCGAACTCCAAGAACTCGTGACCGAATTTGCCCTTGTGTCCTACGTAGTAACGAAGATAAAACTCTCCGTCTTCTTCTCCAGCCATTGTTTCTGTTTCAACTTTCAATCAGAGGGGAGAAGACAGAAAATTCAATGCTCTCCTCAGACCTAGTATATGTATGCATATAACAGATTAACAGGGGACGATTAACAATTTATTTAATCAATAATGGGCCGATCGGGTCGGGCCGGGCCGGATTTGTTAATTAAACATCCTGAATACATAATAATTATTTTTAAATATATTTTTTACATCCTAAATGATGTAGTATGTGATGTATTATTTATTAAGTAATTGGTGATTTTTTATAAACTTTAAATGTATATTTAGTTGGAAGAAATGGAAGAAAAAGAAAAAAATGGAAATGAGAGAGAAAATAAAGAAAAAATATTGATCTATTTTTCCTTTATTTTTTTCTTCTCTCCTCATTTTCTCTCATCTCCTCTTCTTTCATTTTTTGAAACCAAAAATACTATAAGTTATTTTTTAATAAATTATAATTTCACCTACTAATTAGTAAATGAATGTTACAATATTTGAGATCAAATTTTTTTAGAAAGAATAATAATAACCAACAGCTAATTATTAATATTAGTCCCATATAATGTAATAATTGCATGACTGAATATATTGTGAGCTTAATTAATTAGGATATAAATCAAATATATTGAAAGTCACTGAATAAAAATATAAATTTACACATCTCACAAAAATAAAAATTACAGAAATTAGTGAAAACGAAAGATCCAAGTCCAACCATCCATCCAAATTCAACAGCACTGCCTCCCCCCTAGCTAGCCCATCACAGCAACCGCGAGGAAAGAAATTAAAACAGCCGTCGCGTCATAAAAAAAGTTACGGAAAAAACAAGTAGCTCCGTTAGGTGGTGAAGAAGTGGTGGATGGGGGAGTGCCGGTGGTGGGGGATGGGGTGTTGGTGCCGGGGGGAGGTGCTGCGACAGTGACTGCTAGCTTCATGCCTCCAAGACAGTGACCTGATGTTGGGCATATGAAGTAATGTGTTCCAGGTGCTGTTAAATTAATTCTCGTGTTTCCATCATCATGTGATTCAAGCGCGTTTGAAGATACACAATTGTTGTAATCGCTTTCGCTTACCCTATCCACCTTGTGTGTTCCTCCGTAACTGAAAACTACATATATAGGTATGTATATATTAGAGATATAATTATTGTTCAATACTCTATACAAAATTAAAGTTCGTTTGATTAATTTTAATGCATCCGGACTTTTAAAAAATTATACACATCTACATGAGACGAGATAATTATTTTCAAGTTGCTAATGCTACGTACATATATTTATGTAAAAATAAATAAATAAATAGACCCTACCAAGAACATCACCAACTTTGAACGTTTTACCAGAAACCCAATCTGTATAATCAAAACCTTGAGTCCAGCCAGTGGTGTTGCCAACGGTGTACTCAACGGCACAGACTGCCGGAGCAACGAGGAGGAGAATGAGGAGAGCAGTTGCCGTAGTGGCCATGTTAATTTCTGAATTCTAGTGAAGCCTGGAAAACAAGATTAGCAACGAGACTCAAGAGAGCCCGAGCCAGCTTCTGGTGGAGAAGTTGCAAATTAAAGTGCTTAGGATGTTACATGTTATATAGAGAAATAGCGAAATGATGTCTATGACTCTCCAACTTTTAATTTATTTGTTTAATGCTGCTTTCTTTCCTGTTCATACATGATACAACTAACACCCTAACGATATATTTGTTAAATCTGAACATTTATCTCTTTTTTCTACCTAATGCTTTTAGAAATCTAAGACTGACTTTGAAGCTGATCATCTAGGATTCTGCCTGCTTCACTGACAATCTTTTTTGTTTTTCTTGTAAAATTTACAGAACCTCCCCTTCCCTCTTGTAAAATAATGTGGGGAGAGTGAGAGTACATACTTTATTTTCAGAATTAATGGTAATATTACGGTTTCATAAATCAATTATATGGGTTCATCAATCAACCTTGCAAGTGCCAGTCCATTTGAAGATGTTAAAATTCGTAGCTTAATGTGAGTACTTCTAGTGGTAACTATGCTTTAAAACATTAATTATCATTAAGAATTCTCATATATACACAAATGTCCGGATAACTTGTATATAGTCATATACAAAACTGTTTAATACGTATGCACTACTGTATATATATTGGTTCACATTTAAATTTTGAAACGTGCAGATTTGAGCATTGTATATAATCTGTGCCCAAAATACATGTACGACGCACCAGGCAAACAAGCTAACATCTATCCAAATCCAAATTATCCTTATATATATATATATATATATATATATTAAAAGTCATAATGTTTTTCACATTAAATAGTTTTTATATGATAGTCACCTAATTTGTATAGATCATGATGGAGGGATTAGGTTAGTATGATCCCTGGCCGCATCTTCTCATCATCACATAATGAAAATGGTAGTAGTTATCTAAATAAAATGTTTGGTTATACGTGGTGTATATATATTGACAATGAACGTAGTCGGTACTTAGGAGTTGTTAAAGCATTCATTATTTTATGCATTAGAAATGGCTTCTTTTTCATCATTGATAATAACAAACAAATTGTATTTATTATTCTTAAATTCTGGCCGCACTGCCATTGCTGAATGCCGAATCCCACAAACTATAAGCAGACTACTCTGATCCTAGGTTCGCCAAACGATCTACCACATAATTAACTTCACGAAAAGATTGACTAATTTCAAAGTCCATCTGACTCAGGAGATGACAACAATTCAACTAATGATTTTATAAGGTCGAACGAAGGCTGAAGTGCTTATTATTAAAAAAATGTAAAACTAATATAGATATCACATTCAAGCCACAAAGTTTTACCTTACTGTATGCAAGCTCAATAGCAAGAATAGCTGCAAAAATATCAGAGTAATAGGTTGTATGATCTTCTAAAAGAATGCAATAACTCCTAAGAAAGGATCTGCTAAAATCCTGAAAAATGTCGTATGCTGCAACACTACTTGCGTTTTCTTTTGATGAACTATCGAAATTAACTTTTACACAACCATTTTCAGGGGGTTTTCAATTAAGAATAAGGACTTTCGAAAAAGGTAAACCAAGAGAGACCATTATGTCTTTGTCTCAACCATAAAAAACAATACCAGGACTAAGTTTTGCAAAATGAACCAGATGAGCTAGCCTTATAGTCAACTTGGATTTAGTAAATAGAAGGGTCTAAGTTATCAGAAGGAACCTTATTCCGAGATTTCCAAATAAGATAAAATATATAGTAGTAGCTAAGAATCCAGACATGCCTCTCATAAGCATTTTCTCTCAGTCTTCCTAGGCTTTTAAAGATTCATTGACATATGTCATTAATGAAATTAAATTATTAAGATTTTGTTTTAATTAATTTTTACCTAAATAGACATGCAAATTCATGTGTGACTCTTGTCAAATTTTTTTCTGCAAATTATTTCCCTCCCAACACACATCCCGCTTATAAAAATATAGCAGCTCAATTTTCAATCAATTACCTAATTCAATCAAAAGAGGAGATGCAACTATAGTTAAGATTAAGCTTGAACTCCATAAACAACAAGTTTTCTTGTGCAAGACAAACTTTATTGAACCGATTATCCTTCGACCACCTTCTATAAGCCAATGAAACTTGATGAGATTTAAGCACACTTGCAAAAAGTTTTGCCGTCTTCGAGTGCTTGATACTTAATCCCATTTGCTAGAGGTTTCTTTGATATTCACTTCAATGATGAAAATGATACGAGGAAGATTTGAGGTAGTGGAACATGTGTGCTACGCAAGCATTATCCTCAGCACGAAGGAAAGGACTCACTGAGCCGGGATCGCTAACTAATACTAAACTAATATAATAGAAAATACTAATATAATTATAATAGAAAAGAACTGTCTTTTCTGTATACTTTCCCCGGTTCCGTTGCTACTGCAGGTTTTACGCATGCCTTTGCTGCAACGAGAAGGCCCATTCCATTTGTTTTTGAAAATGACAATTATACTCCAAAAGGGCTAAGCTAAAGTCCTGACTACAGAGCTGGCGGCATTTCAGTGTGAGGCAGTGGCAGCCACCAGCAGTGTCACGAGTACCCTACCGCATCATATTCGAGATGGGCTCCCTCTTGCAACTTTGATTGAGTACTCGGGCCTAAAATAGATCGAATAATTCCCTCCTACTTAGGCTTAAGGCTAGAAAAAGATATTGGGTGTAATCGCTCTGGTTCGCTCACATTCCGCTCTTGAGAGCCATCAATAAGAAAGAGGAGCAGCTAGAGCACTGTAAATACAGCATCCCACTTTTTTTTACTTACTGGAGATCTTGTCAAGCGCACTGGCTCTATTGTGGATGTTCCCTCGGTAATACTTGATCATCCGAGAATCCGCCAGAAATCTCTGCCACTTCTTAGGGACTACAGTTATGAACGTTTGATACAAGTGGTGCATGATTTAGCATAAATATCATACCGAGTAAATGGGGATTCTCCCATGAACGAATGAGCAACTCGCCAGATTTGAACTGGCCAGTAAGCGAAACTAAGTCTAACAAGCGGTTTAGAGTCAAGCTGGATCTTCATTCTACCTCAATATCTCTAGAAGCAGAGGGACTTGTACTTGGCTCACCGTCGAAGGGATGGGAAGTAGATTGCTCGATAGCTTACCCCGGGGGAAGAAGATTGATTTTCTTCTCATTGGATCGGTCGGCCACCAGTACCTTACTGGAAAACAAACCGTCCGGAACTGAATTAGGTTTATACATACTTCCTTAAGCAAGAGTTTCGCATTTTATAGTTCATTCCATTTCGAAATTAAGCTTAGAATTTATCGATTATTTCAATAGGTTAATTAGCCGGAACTCTTAATATTATTTCAATGCACATTTTAATGCAGTTTCTCTAACTAGTTTTATTTTACAGTTTGAGAAAGAGATAAGAATATATATATTAATCGATCAATGCTTGGATCTTGGTTGGATGATAGAGTTTGCTTTTAATTTATCCATCCTTTTATCCCAACTTATCCTAATGCCGATGAAGAGCTGTTTTCAAGCTCTATGTACGATAAGTAAATTGATGGAGGAAGACCTTGGCTCTTGGTTGTCTTCTTCATTTTATCTAGCCATTTCCTTAATTTGACTGCTTAATGAAACTTAACTACATATATTACCATGATTTTCTTAGCATTTATTTTTATATCACTTTCATTTTTGGTCTTTCAGTGTGCAACTGTGCACTTCGATTTTCGTAGCTTTTATTTTTATAGCACTTTGATTGTTGGTCCAACTGTGCATTCAGAAAAACTTCTAACAATTTAACATAAATTATTACTATTATTATATCGTACGTATCATTCTCTTTACAAATATGCCATGCAACTAAGTTATGACTCTTTTCGTGTTCACTATCCTTTAATGCCATGGTGTGCTCAGGTTTGGAAAGACTTTATTAATTCCTACTAAATTCTCTATGCTTGTATGGCACGCGAATGCTTTAAAATAGATTACCCACTGGTGGGATTCTCTGGGGTCGTGGGATGTCTCCTTGCTGTTGCGAAAGTGTGAATTATATCTTTGTTCGTTGTAAATTTGCTTCTTCTCTTTGGCAATGGCTGTTTGATAAGTTCCATTTGGTTTTACAATGGTGGGTTCGGTGGTTGAGCTATGGAACTTTTTGATCAATGTGAATTTCGGATGCGGATTCTCACCTAGGTATTTTCTCTCCTAGCCTTCCTACACTTTCAAGAATCTATTAACATGTGTCATTAAAGAAATCAAATGACTGAGATTTTGTTTTAATTAATTTTGACCTAAATAGATACCCAAACTCACGTGTGACTCTTGTCCAAATTTTTTCCAGAAATTCTTTCCCTCTCAACTCACGCCGATTTCCAACAAATTGTAAGAAGATGTCAATTGTTTTGCTGAGGATAATGCTTGCGTAGCACACATGTTCCACTACCTCAAATCTTCCTCATATCATTTTCATCATTGAAGTGAATATCAAAGAAACCTCTAGCAAATGGGATTAAGTCTCAAGCACTCGAAGGCGGCAAAACTTTTTGCAAGTGTGCTTAAATCTCATCAAGTTTCATTGGCTTATAGAAGCTGGTCGAAGGATAATCCATTCAATAAGGTTTGTCTTGCAAGTGTGCTTAAGGTTTTGTTCTTGAAAATGGTCAATTCGACGTGGCCGGCTCATCTGAAAAGTACTTTATTTCATATTTTATTTTGAAAATTGTTCACCAAAAAAGTGGGAAGCACGTGCATTCGTTTAGGGCCAAGCTGGTCAAAAACGATAGTCATCTAACAAAAATGAGTGACAGGGATAGAAAAAATAATAATAATAATAATTCATCATCTTTTACACCCATCCATCCCACGATTTGAATCAACAGATTGAGTGGGCAAAATTAATATTAAAAAAATATATTAAAAATTATGCCACGTAATTTTGAGGAATTGTTTTTATTTTGTATTTTCATTTTTCTTTTTTATTATATTAAATACCTTTTCGATTAAAGAGTAATCATCTTATAATATTTTTTCTTTACTTTAATATTTTATTAATACTTTTAATAACCTTTGCTTTACTTTTTATTTTTTTACTTTGATTTTGAACTCATTAGGTTTAATGACGGATTCATTCCCATAATATCTCAAATGAGAATAAAAAAGGTATCACACAATCAGATCACTTAAAAAATAAAATTTTTATTTCGGTTTAATTCGATTCTAAAACTAAGTAAGAACTCTGACAGCGCAGCTGTTCCAACTCTTTTATTTTTATGATTCTTCATGGAAACAAGGAGGCTGAAGCAGCTGTACTGTGGCAGCACAGCTGCCCCAAACATACCCTTAATTGATTGCTTATCTTGTTATCTTGTTAGTAAATAGTGTGAATGGTACAAACTGCTGCAAATGCTTTTGATCATTTGTGTAATAATAATCCAAAATGAGCTTTTTAGAAAATTTTTATTTGTTTTCGTATTTTTTTTAATGCAATTTTTCTTTTCCAAATTTGACTTTCCATTTTTTAAAAATCTAAAATAGCGTCGCCATTAATTTATGGCAATCATCTATATCATCGTATGATAACATTATCCGACTATTATGATTATTGTGAAATTAGTTGGTAAAAAATTTGTAAACTTGAGTATTTTCGTTTTTTATATGCTATCAAAGCCCAAAAAATAATTAAAAAAAAAAAAGGTCATTGGACAGGATCAAGCTTTATTTCACCCAATCTGATAAGTGGGCCTATAAGCTAAGCCCGAAAAATGAACATAAGTCACAATAAATAAATGGAATGTTTCTTTCCAATAATCTCCTTCTGTGTTCTCCTAATTAGCGGAAGGGGGATCATCATTTAAGCCTTTGCTTGTCGTTTCAATATATATACACATGTATTTTTTTTGACCTTTTTTGTCTTATCCTCTGTTCTTGTTGACATTTAATTTCCCGGCGAAACTTTTATCACGAGATCTCGCCGAAGATAACAATCTGTTTTGGTTAACCGAACCCGAAGCTTTTTTCTCTTCACACAAGTCTGCGACGATGAATCATGAATAGTGAGCTCCTCACTTCCTCTAGTTTTTTTTTTTAATGTTTACTTATTTAAATAAATGACACATGCATATGGTATTCCTTTTTGTATTGTTATGCTTCATCGTTTTAGGGTGAGAATCCTGTCTTTGTTTTGTTGATTGTCAATTTAACGTTCTTAGATCCGTTGATCTCTGTTAAGATGATGATTCTGTTGAATTAATTACCTGTACCTTTGTGGATCAATGATTACGTTTTGAATAACTTTGTTGTCTAGATCTCTGTTAACTCTTTTGAGCTTATTTGGAAATTACGACCCCCTTCAATTACTGTTCTGTTATTCATTGTCTATTTGGGATCAATTGACTCGACGTGTTCAATCTTAATGTATGAGTATGTTATGTTCTAATCTCTATGGCATTTTCAAATTGTGAAAATAAATTGTGAGGTGGATTATAAATTGTGAGGAATTCACAGCGTGACATGGAACTAGCTCAAGTTTAAGAGATCTCCATTAATAACATGTAAAGAATTATATATTTTGCAATGATAAACCACTAGACTTTGTTTTCTCCTCCATCATTTTCTTTTGTTCCTGTTTCCTTTTATATTTCAGTCTATTCCGATGAAGCATAAGCCTGGCACAGGAAGTTGAACTTTCTCTTGTGCTTTTGCAGTGACTATCTGTTTAAGCTTCTGCTTATTGGAGATTCTGGTGTTGGCAAATCGTGTCTTCTCTTGAGATTTGCTGTAAGCTTCTAGAGGGTGTTCGCATTAAATTGTGAAAGTGAATGCATATTTCTTTATTGGCTTTGTATTTATTAATTTTCTTTTTTATGTTTCGGTCCAGGATGATTCATATATTGAGAGTTATATCAGCACCATAGGAGTTGATTTTGTAAGTAAAATTTACATATGTTTTATTTGTGTCACAACCAATACTGATATCATAAAGACAAACCAACACTGATAATCTGATAATTGTGTCCTTTTTTGGATAGAAAATACGCACTGTGGAGCAGGATGGGAAGACCATTAAACTTCAAATTGTATGGTTTGATCCGCCCTGCAGATTATATATATTCCATGTCATTTAGTACACTTATTTGTTGCTCATTAGCCCCAAGCTTTTGATATTCTTGGTCCTTGGTTTCTGCCATGACCTCTTCCTAGGACTACAATTTCTTAATGACTTACAAGAAGTTGGTTTGCTATTTGTTTGATGTGCAGTGGGACACTGCTGGTCAAGAACGATTTAGGACAATCACCAGCAGCTACTACCGTGGGGCACATGGTATCATAGTGAGTGATCTCAATTCTTTTCAACAACCATCTTTGAGTTCACCTTCAACTCCTTTTTGCTTCTTCTTACAATGAATATTTCCTCTGGTAGATTGTTTATGATGTGACAGACCAAGAGAGCTTCAATAATGTCAAGCAGTGGTTGAGTGAAATTGACCGTTATGCTAGTGATAATGTCAACAAACTTCTGGTTGGGAACAAGTGTGATCTCACTGCAAATAAGGTTGTCTCGTATGAAACAGCCAAGGTATATCTCTTCTATACTCTTAACATTTTTCCCCCTAACAAGGTTCAAGGCTTTTTTTTTTTTTAACCCGCAATTATGTTTCAAAGTAAATTTTGTATAAGGATCCAAAATTGCTAGTTCTACCATTCTTAGTGGTGAACCTTTATGTCGATTCGTATTGCATTCATCAAGATAGTCTTTAGTTGCTTGGCCGGTAGAGGCACTAGTGGTTGATTCTGCCTTCAAAAGATGATAACACGAAGACTCCTTTCCTTAGGAGTGGGATAAGTGATATGTCCTGCGAGCATTCTGTTGACCCCTGTCCTCTTCTGCTTTATTAGGCATTTGCAGATGAAATTGGAATACCTTTCATGGAAACCAGTGCAAAAGATTCTACCAACGTGGAACAAGCATTCATGGCCATGGCTGCGTCAATTAAGGATAGGTATTGATGCAAATTTTCTTTCTATATTAAACGTTAAATAGATTGATAGAAGTATTGTATTTTGCCTGCTTTTTGAAGAACTATTACATAACGCCATAACTTCGTATACTACTATTGCTTATTTTGTGCTTGTTTTGTGTTTACTAATGCTTTAAGTTTATAATTGTATGCAGAATGGCAAGTCAACCAGCCATGAACAATGCAAGGCCTCCAACTGTACAGATCAAAGGGCAGCCTGTTGCACAGAAGAGTGGCTGCTGCTCTACTTAAGTATCATTGTGATATGTCTGTCCTCAGTCTCTTGGTCGTAGTGGTGTGTAATGCTTTCATCTTTTAAGTTGGAAAGCTACGTCTTCTGGACCAACACTCAGACGATCATCCCCTTCCAGTCCCTGTGTGGTTTATTTCTTTTTCTTTTCTTTTTTTTTTCGTTACACTTTT
This sequence comes from Murraya koenigii, assembly GCA_025617385.1. Lineage (NCBI taxonomy): Eukaryota > Viridiplantae > Streptophyta > Magnoliopsida > Sapindales > Rutaceae > Murraya > Murraya koenigii. Next base: position 51,476,495 of record CM046811.1, on the reverse strand, counting down.
GTTTATGAGAAGGCCTGTACAAAGTAGAAATGCTAATTTGATGTTAGTATTCTTCTTTCTGTCCTATTCTTTATTGTGAATTGGCCTTAATGGCAATGTTCGAATTCTGCCAATAGCACTGTCTATTGTCCGTTTTAACAGTGGTTATTGAAGACCGAACCAATAATTTGTTAATTGTTTGTTACATTTTCTGATCAGCCGCTCGCAGTGTTTCCAGTATTTATTAATTTAAGGCTCTGTTTGGTATAGAGAGCTTATTTAATTGGAATTTGTTTTTATAAATATAATTTTTATGAAAAAAAAATTAGTTGTTTAGTTATTAATGAGAGTTTTTAATATAAATTATAAAATTATTTTAATAAATAAATACATAATATAACATTATATTATTAGATAAAATAAAAAAATAAAATAAATAATAGATATTTTTTTAAAAAAATTAATCTCAAAATTTAAACTTTTGTTTGTAAGAATAATATAACTTATTTAATTCTCAAAAATTTTGCTAAAAATAAAACCAATTTTTTCAGATTATACAAGTAACCGTACCAAACGGACACTAAATATAAATTGATAAAATCACTAGATGAGACATATCCATCCTTCTTGGCAATACTGGACATTAATTACTTAATTGAATGATCTAATTATTAAAATCCTCATGGTACAGCTTTGAGAATGATCATTCAAAAATTATGGTAGTAAGTAATCACTCATCATAGAATGCAAATGTTAATCCTACCAAAACTTTGCTTACTTCCCCCGAACTCAAGCGAGTGTCGGCGCCCCAACACCCCTACTAAGTAAATAAATAAAAATATAATAAAAAACTGTAAGTCTGAAACCCTACCCTCCCCTTGGGAAACATTTCTACTAATGACCAACCCCTTCATATCAAATTGCCTGGTTCATTGCAGTGGAAATCCACAAGCCACAAGATGCAAAGGATTGAATATTTGCCCTGAGCTATAAAAATTGTTGCAACCCACAAATAAATTTTTGGAAATTTCTATCATCTATTATGAGCATCCAATAAATTATAGGTAACACACAAGACCCAGCAAGCTGCATGGGGCTATGGGGTAAATAACTTTTGGCGGATATTATGTGCCAGTCTCGGAGTAAGTAAAAACCATCAAATATAATATCGTATTAGAGCTACTAGTATTGCCACAGTTTCTTCCCTCATTTATCTTTTTCCCCCTAAGTTCAACTACTGTAACAAGCAGCAGAAACAGGTAAAGCTCGTCTGCACTCCATTACATAGGAGATCATAAATCAGACAACACAAGTTATTTCAGATCAAAACTGAGTACAAAAGCAATCTAGTCAAATAAATTGACAAAACTGAATCAAAGATAATTTCTAGTCATAAATAAATCGTCTCATATGCCCCAAATTCTCAAAAACAGTTGAATCAAAGCATACCAAAGACTACAAGGGAACACATGATGATCACCTAAAATATACACTTTAAAGCATAAAATTAAAAGAGATCTTTTCTGATGTAGGAAACCACATTATTCCAGTCAATATGCTGCCCAAGATTGAAATGGAGAAAGGACCCAAAATTTGAAAACCCATGGACGGTAAATGGGGTTCTAGAAAATCTCACTTAGCCCCCAAGGTAGGGAACTGCCCAGGGTCCTCAATGGATGGCGCCGCCACATTACTCATTCCGCTGCCTCCAGCAAATCCTCTTGAACTGCGACCACGTCCACGACCACGACCGCCAGGATTATAAAACTTCTCCCCTTCAGCAGGTTTCAGGAACTCGTTAATGCTGACAGCCTAGAAACACAGCTCTAAGTCAGAAGACAGCTCAAAGAAACCAGGTTAAGGGAAAAAAAAAGGAATTCAAAAAAGTTTGAATTACGAGATTACCCAAATGATGATCCCCACTTTCGAATTATTAAAAAAATATATAGTTTAAACACAATGTACAGTGGAGAACACACTTAGCATGTTGCAAAGCAACTAAGCTACAATTAAGAAAAAACTGAAACCGAAAAAGAATAAGGACTAAACACTAGTGTAATACACATGTCACAGATTCAATTCAATGTTCCACATAATTGCAGCTCTAGAGAAAAGATATAAAAATGGGATCAAAAACTTAAAAGCTCACACCAGCAATTTCCTCAACACACACACACAAACACACCCCACCCCCACCCCCAAAAAAAAAAACAAAACCCCCAGAAGGGAAAAACAAAAGTTTATATCATCACACTATATTCTGTTCGAACAGTCAACATGAGACAATGATTGTTGAATAACTTGAAGGAGAACAAACAAGTTGGTTAACGCACACAGATGAAGCATTCAAAATATGAAACCAACAGCCCAAGTAATAATTTACCTTTTTGGCCTTTTCATCCTTATCAGCAGCTTCTTTTCTCTTATCCTTATCCAAGCCCTTGAGAAAAACAAACAGCACAGATGATTAAAACCAGCTTCCCTGATGATAAATCTCCAAAGATAGTCAAAAGTTCTTACCAATTTAATAAAGACATCATCATTTCCTTTCTTGTTGGAGAGTTGCTGCATGGACTCAAACTCCTTAGCGTCAACCTTTCTTTCCTCAGTCTTAAGAGCATGGAGGGCTTTCCTCTTCTCCTCCAGCACCTTTTCATACTCCTCAAGAGTCATCTCCTATTATGCAAAGAAAAACTTTTAAGAGGCTATAGACTTCCAGTAACAACGATATAAATCTACTAGTTATAAACACCACTCTAGAAACTGTCTGGTACATGTAACAAAACTTTTCTAGGTATAACACAAACGCTGCACAAATACCATACCTTTTCCTCGGGTTCTATTTCTGCTCGTTCACCAGTAGGGTTCTCCTTGTTACCCTCTGCTGCATCTTCCTCTCCTGCAGGCTTCACATCAGCCAAATTCTTCTCACTTTCATTGACGACTTCTTCATTCACCCTAAATAAATCAAAATTAAAGGAATTGCAGAGTGATAATAACAGCAAAGTATTCCATTTTTCACAGAAGGATTATAATGTATGAATATCATCTGCTATACATTTTTTAAAAGAAAAAGTTAAAAGCTGTAAAGGATATACGCACTGTGATATTTCATCAGTTTGGGTTCCCCAGTTCCCACGACCAGACCCTTCACGTTTGAATTCATTTCTGCAAATAGAATAAATCCATAGAAAAAGTGTAAATGTGGAGAACACTTCAGAGATATAACTGCAGGATGCATAAAAAAGAACCATCAAAAGAATATTCACCCTCGCCCAGTCCCACTGCGGCGTTCAAACGCCCTACGAGGACGTTCGTCAGGAGCTTCACCATTACTGAAACCACCACGTCGGCCTCCACGGAAAGGAACACGAGGTGCACCATACTCACGTTTTTCAGAGTTCTTAGCATCCCCGTCTTCAGAAGCACCCTGACCAGCTGGCACCACACTGCCGCTAAACGAGTTTTCGTCATTAGTAAAGTCGCGCCTATATCCACTACCAGTGCCACCAGGCCCCCCGCGGCCGCGTCCATAACCTCGTCCACTCCCACCTCCACGTCCACCTCCACGACCAGCTTCACTCTTAGCCTCCCTCACTGCACCATAAGAGAATCAATCAAAATTAAGTACACAGTACAAGAAGTATGAAGTCTACACAAAACATCATTAATTGAAAGAACTTAAACGAAATTGTAAAATCATAATTTAGCACGTCAGACATCCAATGCAAAATGATAAAAAGTGTAAGAAATAACATAAAACAAGGGCCCATACCAGAAAAACCAATATAACATACATCTAGTAAATATCTCAACAAGGAAACAATGGAAGCTCTTACGATGTATAAAAACACAAATCACAGTATGTGTGTGTATAGTAATTTCCCAATGAGTGAATCTTAAGTTATTAAAGTAAGAGATTAGGAATAAAATAAAAAACAAGAAAAACACATTCTCCAAAACACTACAGGACAAAATAAACTGTGTGGTTTGCTTGTCTGTTAATTTATCTCTTACTTTAACAGGATTATATATATACACAGTCCTTCTCTAGTGAGGGCATCCCTCACTTTGTTAAAATGAGGATGCCCTCACTTAAGAAGAATTATACATGCATACATACATACATACATACATATATATAACATATCATGAAACTCAGTCCCTTACATAAAGAATGGCGATCATATTAGCAAATCATTACAGGTCTATAGGCTAAGCACCGTTGCTCAATATACTCAAATTTATTGATTAAATACAGAAGGAACAGAAAATGAAGCATGTCATTTAATTTATTCAATAAGATTTATTTAAAATTTAAATTATAAAAAAGGTAAACAAATACAGCTTAAACAAATATTAAAGAAAGAAAGAAAGAAGGAAGAAGGAAGAAGGGTTACCAGCCTGAGCAGGAGGGAGAGGCTTGGAAGGAAGTTTTGCAGGCTTAGGCTGAGGCGGCGGCTGAGCCTTAGGAGCCGGAAGCTTTGGCTGCTGGGCAGCAATCAGCTGTGACGGGTCCTCGTTATCATCATCACCCAACAAATCAAAGGGGTTCGTGGTCGCCATTTGTTGATATATTTACTCAACACTCAACAATAACCCCCAGGCCCCTCCAAACTTCTTTAGACTTACTTCCAAATACAGCGACCAACCAAAACCCTAGCTTAACAAAACTTCCTCCATCGATATGTTATGTTTTCTCAACTATTTCTACTTTAGATCTGTCAAAGTGTCCAACCAAAATTAAAAAAAGTGAAACTTCGAGAATAAGAGAGAAACCCTAGCCGCAGCACGAGACCAGTATGAGAGAGTGTTGAGACCTAATCCGATACGCTCAATTTATTGCTGTTGTTTGTTGCTCTAAAGGAGGTCGTGCGGTGCGTTGCGCGTTCATTTTTATATTGATTTTTTTTTTTTTGCCCTTTCCTTTACCCCTGTCGATTTGTGCACAAGCTTGTGAGATTTTTAATTTTCATTTTCATTTTAAATAAAGTACAATAACATTTAAGTATTTGATTTTTTATGATTTGTTTAACGAGGATATTACACACACACACACTTCGCAAAACAAAGATAAAAAAAAAAAAAAGAGGGAAAAGCCGGAAAGGCGTCTGAGACCTACTTGATACAAGTTGAAGAATTATTTTGTCCATCTGATAAATTATAGAAATCAAGGACCGGCGCATTACATCCCCTTTTTTTATTACTTTTGGTGCTAGCTTTTGTATTATTTACGGATTTACCATTCTGGATTAGAAGAAACCCCTTTGGGCTTATCTTAAATAGTTAAACTTCCTTCCAAAAACAAAAAAAAGTTAAACATAAAAACACGTCATCTCGTCACTGAAACTACACACGTGTTTGATCTTGAAGTATATAATCGCGTGCCACGTGGGTTGGTGAGAGCCGTTGAATTAGGGGCTTATACTTATATTTGGGAAACGGTGGCGATGGATGGATATTGGTAAACATTCGCGGAATAGCAGAAGAAGGTGCAACACTTCACACGTTCTTTTCCCATTTGCATCAATTTCTTTACAATTTTCTTTATTGATTAAAAATAAAATGCACGGGACAGTGAAATCAGTGAAATTCGTTGACGTGAATATTAAATTTTATTTAAATGACCTGTTTACCAATTAAATTTTTTGTCCTTATTCTTTCCCAATTGCTTCAAGTTTTTTTTTCCTTTTTATATTTGTTGGTTAAAAATAAATGTATCTGAGAAATAAAATCAGTAAAACTTAGACAATGAAAAGAATTAAATTTTACAGTAACCAAATTTTGCTTCAATAATAAGATCGCCATACAACATTAAGTAACAAAGCAACAACAAGTAACAATTAATTACTTGCCCTTAGGGATTGACTGCTTTTCAAGCAATTTTTTACTGACTTTCCTCAATATATAATATATTACGATATTATAAAATCCTCAACACTGTCGATAACTTACCAATTTTCAAAACAAACTGAAACAAAAAATCATTTCCCTCATTTTTGTTACTTATTCTTGCACATTATTTACCGTTTTCTTTTTTAAAAAATGATAATTTAATAAGTTGTTGAATTGAATTAAAATCCAGGCAACAGCGATAGATCTGCCATGCCTTTTGGAAGGTCTGCAATTTTCTTGAGCAGTGCAAGCCTGTTCTTTCTGATTCTTTCTTCTTCCTGTGTAAAAGGCAAAGCAATTGTATGCTAATTAATCTCTATCTCTGCAACAAATAGCCAACTAAAACCATATTGAAGCTAACAATAAGCAATTAAGATTTCAAGCTTCCAAAACAAACTGCAATTTCCAAATGTTTTTAGAAAAAAAAAAAATACAATGAGAAAATAAGATCAAAATTAACATATGAGCTCACTGACCATTAATATCGATAACTTCATTTACTACCAAATAAAGAAAATGGATACACGGCGACAACTAAAAGGGCAGCCTTGTCAGGAAAAGATATGAATGATTACAAATGCAAAACTAGAGACCCAAAGCATAAATGGTTTTAGTAAAACCAAAGGGATGGACCCAGCCACACAAGAAGATGAGACTGGAGAACTAACACAAATAATTGGTTATTGACTGAGTACTGGCAGACCAGTTGGTTCTTGAGTAATAAAAACTGAATATAATCCAATTAATGTACTGTTCTTATTAATTTATTCCTCCATTTAATATTTTAGATTTACAAAAAAAAAAAAAAAATACCGATCCCTTTGTACATTAATAAATGTAACAAAATGTGTTAGAATTCCAAATTTCTTGTTCTTAAGCAACTTTTCAAATTGTTAAAATATTTTTCAAACTGCAATGATGATGATGACGATATTCATGTTATCAATTTTCTACGATGCATTGGAAGGCACTAGATATAAAACTTACAAGTGGAGAATTATTTGAATGGATTATGAAGATACATACCACCATTACAAAGACATGATTAAAAAAGTCCTCGAGTGGTTGTACTAGCTGTGAAGATATTTTAACAAAATCATCAACATTAATACCTGCAGGAAGAAATTGAAAATTCACTTAGCAAGAAATTTAAAAATAGAGCTCATAACGCAACATCTAAAAAATTGTGATTAGATACCAGGATGAATTTTGTTTTTGGCTGACAAGTAAGCAGTCCATAAAGCTCTCTCTTCAATGGTCTCAAATGCAGTCTCATCCACCTAAAATGATTAATTTGATGCAATAAGAAAAGATACCTTAAATTTTACTAAACCAAGGGCTGTAAGCCTTCTTCTAAGAATGAATGAGAGGAATCTTAGTTCTAGTTCAACATTTTCTATTCCATTGTATGTTTTCCAATATGAAATAAGATAAAAAGAGTGACATGGTATAATAATCTCTGAACATTGGGAAAGAGCACAAATCATGAATTTCAGGCATGAGAACTGGAGGGGCATTCAAGGGCCTAAATTCAACATTCGGTTGGGTGGAAATTACCTCCAGAGCAGTGTCCACATCCTTTCCACGGACGATTCTTGTTGGACGAGAATATGCTTCAACAACCTTGGGAAAAAGTTGGCCTTTTGACAAGGCCTCCATCTACAAACAATAGTTTACATGTAACAAAACGGATTCTGATACACCATCCAAGTCTAAGAATGTATTTTCCATTTTCATCACATTGATTAACTAGGAAAAGAATGACATTTTCACAAAATATTTCTTAATATTAATTAAGTCCACTTAAAATATATATATATATATATATATATATCAATCGAGGAAAAATGCATTACATCAAAATCATATAAGAGCAAACTTCATGAATGCTCAAGCATCATACTTGTATCTTATAAGTACCGATACTAAAGAGTTACAAATACAGAACTTACTTTATATGCCGTTTTTGTAGCCAAACAGGGTAGATTTGCACGCTCTGATAGGACAGAACGAACTATTTCTGGACTTATCCCCTTGTCTACCTAAAACCAAATTGCAGCCAATATGTGTTTAGATGTGTTACATCCTGTCAGAGAATATTCCATTTCACCCTACTACAAAGAAATGCAATTCTGGCCATGATTAAACAGTAAAAAGTAGCAATCTTCAGGCTGCATCAATGAACCATACACCAACAAAACAAAGCACAAACACAAATCTTTAACATACAGAGAGGAATTGGCCCAACACAATTCCTACTTCACATGCCATTTTTTGAAACAGTTATTAGAATGGCAATAGGGAATGTGGGTATGGTGCCTTTAAAAGGAAGAAAACTTCTGCTCTCTCCCCCCTCTCTTCCAGCTTAAAGTTTGTCACTTTCATTTTTCCAGTTGCTGACTTACCTAACTTGGTCTGCTTTACTATCAAACAAGCTATGAGAACATGCCCATGCACATCATCCAAAATTTTATAAAGGGTGCAATGAATTAAGTCCACCAACATCATTCCTGCCCTACCGATTAATGAATCAAGCATAGAACTAAATGATACTAAACTTCTACATACCAGAAATTGCTCTAGTCTTCGAGTAACAAATTGATGTACCTAAAAATCATGAAAGAAAAAAGATTAACTGTCATGATTTCATGACAAATGACCATAAACAAATTACAAAGAAATGACAAAAAAAACAGTGACAGACTGAATATATAAAGAGTAATGATGGTATGTGGGCACTAGTTAGTTGGTTCAACTAGTAAAACCTCCTAGGGTAATATTTAAGAGGTTTCAAGTTGAACAGTGCTCACATGAGCGGCAAGGCTATTTGGTCTCCATTGGTGCAATACTCAAAAAGGAAAAAAATGTTAAAATCAGTATACAAATAAAGGAAGCACCTGTCTAAAATGTTAGCCAAATACACCAGAAAAATGGCTTATGCAATGACATTTTTGCCACAGCAGATGTAGTGATTTCTTTGATAATAAAAAATTTATGGATGATAAATGAGGATTTTTGCCACAGATGTAGTGATTCCATTGATTATCAAAATTTATGGATGACAATCGAAGATGTGCCAGCCATATTTAAAGGATTTATGTGATTATAGCAGAGCTTATCATAACCATGAACATTCAAGTATTGAGCTTTCTCTGTTCTTACATCATTTAGCGTCCTAGCATCAACAGTAATAGGCTGAACATCAGCAGCAAGTCTTAAGGCAAGCTCCAAATCAAGATTTTTATCCCTTTCAATCAATATTTGGACCTGTATAACAAAAGAAGCATTATTTTAGTGTAAAAATAATCTAATATTTCCTCAAAAATTTTGGAATCATGTACATACTAGACCATAGGAGATTCTTCGTAGACCAAATGGATCGTTAGTGGAACTAGGCTGACAACCAGCAGCAAATAAGCCAACAAGGGTATCCAATCTGCAATGGGACAATCACACAAAAATCACTGTGGACGGAGCAAAAAGACTCTGCAAAGCATATGAAAAGTTGTCTAAGAAGCAAACAATGGAGAGAAAAAGGTTAAAGAAGACTTCTATAGGAACCCAGGCAGCGGGAACTAGTTAGGGTGAAGATGGTGAGAGGACATGATAAATTACCTTAAGCATGTTAGTTTCTAATGCACCAGAAGCAAGACACTGCAGAACCTCATTTCTTTTGCCATTATCAGAGATTTAGGAAAGCAAGGAATTCAATAATGACAAAGGATGACAAACGATTGTATCTCCAGATGTTAAGAGGTAGCCCAGATAAGGATAGGGTTGGACAAGTGTAACTTCAAAACAGGGCCCATCCCATTTCGTTTGTCCTAAATTTAGAATTCTCATAATTTCAAACTTCTCCTTTTCAGCATCTGTTAAGAGATGAGCATCCTAAATGGCTTACGTTTGCTAAATGAAGGTCAGGTTGATTGACATGAGACACATTACATGGCAAAGTTTTGGAAGCACATCAGTGGTTAAACTTCACCTGTCAGCAACAGCCAAAACTGTCCCCACATCAGTTTTTGGAAGCACGTCTCCTGAAAATCTAGGAAGGTTGATCTCTAATAGAGCCTCAGCAATCTGCATACAAAACAAAAATCAATAATAGAATTGTGGTTAGCGAGAATGTATGGGAACAATACATGAATAAAAAATTTAAAGAGATAATACATTAACAATACAAGAAAAGAAAAATAAATAATTACGAGTAAGTTAAACAACCTGCTGAGAATAGCCATCCCTAAGTGCATAATGACGGGCCATTACTCCTGCAAGAGAAGTGAACTCCATCACGACTGAAGTTGCAAGATCTGACATTGCAAGCGATGCAGCTTCCTGAACAGTCTGAAGCATATCTTCATTAATTCCCAGATCCAAACTTAGTCTCTTAACCATATTTTTTACACGCTTTGTCTTGTCCAGCATTGTTCCTAGCTTCTCCTGTCATTTTAAATTACCAAAATAAAGAAGCTTTAGATACCTAATGACATCCATCATTTAGCAGAGAAAAAATAAAAAATAAAAGTAAACCTGCAATACAATAAAATTAAAAGCTTTTATTCTATGGAGTCACCCCACAAAAAATAGCATTCAGCAATAGGTCTACAATCTTGTAAGAAATCAAAGATAATGGAGATAATGTAGAACAAGGGTGAGGTTAACAAAAATATCATAGCGAGATGATGCAACTTACATGAAAAAGAATCCCTTTTAGTTGACCTTGGAAATCAGCAAATTTCTTACGTATATCCATCTCATAGAAAAACTTAGCATCTTCATAGCGAGCTCTGCAAATATAATATTTGCCTAACTGTTAATCTCCAATAAATGCCTAAACAATATGAAAGAAAAATTTTCTAAGAATAAAGAGCTTATCTGCTAAACTCAAATTAATAAGAGGCAAAACAGGATGAGAAAAACCAGCCTACAGGAGTGAATACAATTTTGGACATGGATTATGCATTGAAGCCCTATCTATAGAAGCATATCTTAATCCTTTCAACTTGAAAAAAATAGATAAATAAGACCAAACCAACCTAAGTACAGCTTCATTTCCTTTCCTTACTACCAACTCATCGATTGCTCCATTTGCAACCTAAAAGGAAGCCCCATATTATCTGAATTACTAGTGATAAATTCAACTTAGCCCCTTTAAGAGCAAAAACCATGTTTCATAGCATAAACATATATTAAGCAAAGACTTACAGCAATAAAGTACGGCAGCAGCCTCCCTTTATTGTCAGTCAAAGCAAAGTACTTCTGGTGCTTCTTCATAACCTGAATGATAGGTGCACAGCAGTTAACAACTGAAGGAATAAGCATTTCATATTTCCAGAATTCTTTACATCCATATTACAATTTGAATCTGGCTAAATTCATATCAGGAACAACAGCCAACCTCAATAACATCACATATTTATAACCTAATACTGCTCCCAAGGAACTCATCCTCAATGACAACAGAACACTAGAAAGGACTGCAACATCAATGGAATCTATTGAAAACTTCAGCCTGATCAAACTCTAGAACAATGGCTAATTGAGGAAGCATCCACATGTAAAATTCAATTCAGATAAAGACTTGCCAATATCTAGAAGAACAAACAAGATAACTTCTATAATCTTAAATATATGTTAAATGGCGCAAACAGAGTTCAATCCTTAGCAATAATCAGCTCACTAAGAGATGAAATGCATCCAATAACACAAAATAATCACTAATTAAAAAGAAAATAAATAAATAAATAAATAACAAAGCAAATGCAATCATGTCCTCAGAAGTTGACAGCTTACCACAGTTAAAAGATCTTCTGGAAGCTCTAAGAAGGAATCCTTAAATTCTCCAAGAACTGGAACAGGTGCCTCAACAAGATTTACAACCTAGTATATATTGAGAACAGATATGTCAAGGAAGTGCTTTTAAATGCATCAATAAAAACATCAAATCCGTTACCTCATTAAGTAAGCTTTCCTCGAAAACAATGCGTCCGTTAACACTTTTTGCTAATGCATTGGAGTGGTCCAAAATTGTTTTCCTTCGATCCTGCAAATAGAAGTAATTTTTACAGACCACTTGAAAAAAAAAAAAACCACTCCTGACAGTTAAATATAGGACTGAAATAGCGGATCTGTAGAAAAAAAGGGAAAGAATCAAATTACTTTAGGATACCTCAATTTTAATCTTTACTCCAGCATTCCTCATCACACCTGCATAAGATTCTGCATTCTGTACCTGTGACATGTATAACAGCTTTAGTAAGTAAAAGTCACTCCAAAAGTGAATAATTAAAAACTAAATAAATATACAAAGATTATCACTATGGATAGCTGAATTAGACTCAGGAAATAGTTGCTGAGTAACAGTTAGATGTTAAGAAGATTGGGGTGAATACAGGTTAGACACCTAGGGCTTCACAAGCATCGGGACTGTACCACCAACCAATACTCTTTGCCTCTTTTTTTCCTGTGTTCTATTTAAACCCAAGACCTATTGTATAACCCCTGGTTGATCCTATTGCTGTTTATCTACATTTGCAGACACTGACAGGTAACATATTCAATTATGAACTGCACGAAAGGCTTCTGAAGTTGGCAACCCTCAGGGGGAAAGAGGAATAGAGACTGGATCAGAAATATGAAGCCTTTCCTCACATTCTTGCATGGGCTGCCGAAACTTCCCTTTGGAGGCAAATTCCAACCATTCTTAAGAATTTGTTTCATTTATAGCAAAAAAGATTAATTAGCTTGACCTTTTGATCAAGAAAGTGGAGGGATTATCCAATGAGTTGTCCATATTGCTATCTTACAGACAAACATTATACCTCATTTAAATGTAGCGGCAGGTGAAATAATGAGCAATCAAGTTCCCATACCTTAACAGTAGCTGAAGGAGTATCACGAAGAACATATGATAGGTTTCCACTGCATTATAAAATGGAAAACAGTAAGCAGAAAGTTCAACACTCTCAAGAGCTAATTAGAGCCACTCAATTTTACAAAAGGATATACGTATTAGAAACGGAATTATTTTCTCAATAGAGGATATAATGTGAAACATTAAACAATACGTACCTCAAGATTCCAGCAAACATAAATGGAACAACCACATCTCCATGCAAGGCCACAATCCACCGAATAGGTCTGCTGAACATTAGCTACATGAAAATAACAAGGAAACAGTTGAAATGAATAATTTATCAAAAATAAAAAATACAACCGCTAGTCCAGATGTTTCAAGGTATTTCAGATAAAAATAATAGAAAATACACATGCCTGAGAGTTCCAACGCATTGACTTTGGGAATGATAATTTAGAAATGATATTTGGCACATCTTCAGATAAAACCTAGTATGTCATTGTAGAAGTGACATTAGAATATGATAATAAACAGGTACTTGAAAATAGTTAATATTAGAAAGAATTCAAATTCTATCAGTCACCGAAGCATCACTAGACAAGCTAATCTTCATAAATACAAATCATATACCATGTCAAATATTGAGACACTTTCAAACAGCAAAAAGAAAGAAACATTCAAGACACTGCCATCATTTATCGATATATTGCATCACCAGTCAAATTCAATAAAATATGCTACAACCTAGCAAATATTTGTATGGTGTTACACTTAGTGAATAAGCTCCTAATAAAACAGAGGAACAATCCAGGTTAGTGGGGAAGAAATGTCCAGTTTCGATCAGCCAAATTTTAAGGAGAGTTATCTTGATAGATCCATTTAGTCCCATGGTAAATGAATAATCACTTAGATGCTACTTTTTTACCTTAGATCTAAACCATTAAATTGAATGGATCCAATGGATGAAAATTCAAGTCATTGTTTTAATTCAAAAATTTAAGTTAAGGGAACCCAACCCTTATGTAAATATCCCAAATCCAACCATGCATGGGGTTCCTAAAACTGATCAACCGAACCTCCAAAATATAACTAGAGAAAGATCAGATGCAAAACCTCCAATGCAAGTCGAGCTGTCTCCTTCACACAGGCATAGACATACTCTGTTTTCCCTGCAATATGAAAACACTTGGAGAATTCATGATTAAGACATCATGAATAGCAAGCCATCTGCAAGTAGCTTATGTTTGATATTAAAACTAAATCTTGATCTTTAATAACAGATAGTGGCAGCAATTCCAATTCAACAATGCTCAATACAGAATGTATGAAAAGTGTGAGAGGAAGTCGTATGAGGATGCAATGCAAGTGCAAACATTGTTTCAAACAAGTTGGAGAGAATTTTTCCATACAATGATAGTCAGTTACCATAACACCAATCAGAACATAGTGTATGCATTAGACTGACTTACCAGCAGCCTTTGTAAACAGTGAGTCAATTGAAACAGCATATTTTCGACAGAAACCCTCAACAGCCTGTCAGGAAAAAGTGACTTCAGTATTATAATTAGACGACGGTAAAATTCATATTTAGTATCAGGCGAAAATAAAGGAAAAGCTAAAACATTAGAACTAGATGCAAAAGCAGTCAATATCATAACCATGCGGTCAGCACAGAAAGCTGGACACTATAAAGTAAACCCCAAAAAAAAGGTCATACAAGAAGGAAAACAAAAGTTATATAAATTATAACACGAATGCTCCTTCTACAGTCACTGCCATCTTCATGAACTAACCCAATAACTAGTTCACTTGACAGAAAATCAAGTTTCCTTAAGCTCAAAGACATTCAGATAAAATTTAATTGCAAGAAAATGGAAACCTTTGTGGGATTCCCTTGTTGATCAAAGGCTTTCGAAACAGGAGGTCCTCGAGCCTCAACCTCATTCTCAGATTGCTTTTGGCAAAGACTCTCAACAAAAACCTAAAAGTGAAACAATAAACTGACACTCAGATCATAGTATTGATATTACAGGAGTCTGATTCCCAGTATTGAATATGGTTTCAAGAATGTATAAAATTATAAACAGCTGCAAGTTTAGGTTAATACTAAATTAGCTGTACCACTAATCTACGAGGTGTGCCAAATGCTTGCACTTCCCCGTGGCTCAATCTTTGTTTATTTAGTAACTGCAACGTTAAATCTTTAAGCTGCAAAGAACAATCATTGGATAACAATTCAATTGAAGTCATTGGATAAAACCCAGAAGAGACCAAAAAGGAGAAGATGAAGAAAAACATAAGCTGAGGCATAAAAGTGTTTATATAAAGAAAAATGACATTTCACAAGAAAACAAACTATACTTGCTGGCTTGCATTAACTACGTCTTGAGGTGGCATCTCTTCAGTCCCAATTTCAAGAACAAATAATCTTGGACCATCCTGCAACTGCAAAATGAGTAGTAGAATTAGAAAAAAAAAAAAAAGCATTTACTTGGGAACAAAGAATATTGCTGACAAGGCGTATATAACCAATTAGCTAAAAATGACAAAACTATGGCAACTTTACATGGGCTCCCAAAAATATACATACATACATATATATATAAAGAGTTGAAAAACTTCACAAGAGAACTTTAATCTGTGTCTAAACAGCTACTGAAACAAATTGCCATCTACCCATGCAGACTAACCTCCTTTACTGCAGCCTCCAGCAACTCTTTAGGACATGCAAGATCAACAGGTTCAGAAACAATACCCAGTGGATGCCCAAGGGACTCCCTGGTCTTCAACCAAAGTTGAGCACATTGGCGAGCTAAACTGATAAATTGTAAAAATAAACACAGAATAAATAATTATGAAGGAATAATGGAAAAATTTTGTATATCAAGCAATATATTTTCATTCAAGCATTAGATCTGTGAAGCGTAATTTCATTCAACTGCCAAGTTATCTATTCCTCCATTGATAATGAGTCTAGAGCTAGTAACCCTGCATTTAGTCCCCTTGTGTGATAGTTACAATAACTCTTAAGACCAGAAACAAACTAGAAGTCCAAAAAGACATAAAAGCACCAAAGTCCTGGCTGTTGTTTGCATCATCATTTTTCCATCTTCATCCAGATTCACAACTATGATTAAAGATAGAGAAATGGAGAAAAGTGCTCACTCTGGACTCAAAGAAAAAGACAGAGATTAAGTTAAATATGATCAATTTCTATTTTGAAAAAGAGTTTCTTAAAAATCAAGCTGCAAGTGGAATGTTTTTTCTTTACCCTTTTTTGTGCTTTTAGGGAACAATGACGCTTTTGTTCATTTTATATTGTGATGGTCCATACTTTCCTGGTTTAGTTTAACATAAGAAGACTCCTCTATATGGTTAACTCCATGTTATGTTCCCTAAATGACAGTGTGGCAGATCTTACACAATTCGCTCAATGGCACAGCAGAAAATATGAATGGATCAACAGAAAGTCAAGATAGAAAACTTTTTTCCTTGACCTAATCATATTTAAAAAAAAAAAAGCACCGGCTACTTGGCCTTTGGCCGAGTGGTCAGAAATCATGCTCTCACATATGTCAGAGGATGAGTTTGAGTCCCTATATTACAATATGGGTACTTAATTCCTTTCTCAATTGAGTAGAGACAGTTTTCTCTCTTACGAAATGTGAGTGGAGTAGACATCTTTCAAATATTAGTGAAGGTAAAAGCTATAGTCTAATATCAGTGTCAAAAAAAAAAAAAAAAGCACCAATATGTTCAGTGTAGCGCCGAAATTAACAGTGCCATATACACTCAAACCCAACTCTGTCACAGTCAAAAAATTTCCAACACCAATGTCATCAGTTTATATGGAGTGTCCTGATCCTTTCTAGATATGCCAGGAGATAGTAACCTCACCTACGCATTCGACCAAAATAGCGGGCACGCTCAGTTACTCCAACAAAACCTCTGGAGTCGAGAATATTAAAAGCATGAGATGTCTTCAAAAGCTGATCATACCTAGCATGTTTTGAGCAAATGTTAGCTTTAAAGAAGGAAAACAGTAGAATCAAGATATTGTACTGTGCACAAGGAAAATATATCTAAGTTTTCTAAACATACGCAGGAATCGCAAGTCCTGAAGCAAGTAAGGAACGTGAATCTTCCTCAAAAAAGTCAAATTGTTTCTGAAGATGATGAATATTGGCATGCTCTAAATAATATGCACTCATTTCCTTCCTGAAATAGAGATGCATAATAGTGTTATATCTATACTAAATAATCAGAGTACACATACACATACAAGTTATCCGCAGACATCACAGTTCACAGAAGAGAAAAGATAAATGCTGGGGCATGGATACGCACACAGTATAAGCAAAATATATAAAGGCAAAAACAGTCCACAATGATACTATCTAGAATTTTGGTGTTACCACAAAAATTAACAGAACTAATTTCATATTTCTAGGAACAGTAAGTTTCAAATTGCTACCAAAAAGCATGTCACCAATAAAGTTTCCAACAAAAGTAGCTCCATCCTATGTGACGAATTGCAGTTTTACCAGAAGAAAATTACACACTACCCAAGCTTAACAATATCAATAGTACAAAAGTTGGATTACTCTAAAGAAAAAGACAACAATTATAATCCATAACCAGTAATTTAAGTGTTTCTTTACTCATTTTCCAAAAACAGTTCCCCATATGTGATTCCATCAGTATACTGAATTTTCTTAAAATGGTCAACTCCCTGCAAAATTTTCAAATGAAAACTTCAGGCAAACTTTGTAAAGCCGACAAAATAGAAGCAAAAGAATTCAAGTAATATCAACAAACCTGAAGCAACATGAGTATACGCTCAAGACCATATGTAATTTCCACAGAAACCGGTGACAATTGAAGACTTCCAGCCTAGAGAGTGTAGCAAACATGGAACTTATCAACCAAAGAAAATAATCATCCTGAACAATAAAATGTCAACATATAAGTTGAAACTTCTAAAACAACAAAAGACACCTGCTGGAAGTAGGTGAACTGTGTGATCTCCATCCCATCCATCCAGATTTCCCAGCCCAATCCCCATGCACCAAGTACCTGTAAGCATCATTCCATGACTTACAAAAATCAACCACAAATTAGCTCTATAAAATCTTTCAAAAAAACATTATGCTAGATTTGATATGCTCATAACTAGATGCATGCAAGAAAATTGAACCAAAGGTTTGCACATCCAGTAGCAAAAGATGATATATTACAGGGCTCTCCCAGTTGTCCTCCACAAATCGTATATCATGTTCAGTTACATCAATGCCTGCCAAGCACATAAGCATCAAAACAATAAACAAATACTCAACAAATTACGGTTAAAAAATACCTTCAAGATAGTACCCACAGACATGATGGCTCATCACCAGAACACAATGAATTGATTTAAAATTTCTGAAAAAAAAAAAAAAAAACTGCTGAGTACCTAAAGCAGATAGGCTGCGAATGAAAAGGTCCTGTGAGTTTCCAGGATCAGGCTTCAATATAACCTAACAATAAAAGGAAACGGAAAATATAAGATAAGAGTTGAAAAAAGAACACCCACACACATGCACAAGAACAAAACCGAAATCAAACTAAACCTGAAATTGAGTGTGGCGTTGGAGCCTGTTAGGGTTTTCTCCATAACGACTATCATCTGGACGAATGCTAGGCTCCACATACCTTTCAACCGAAATGCCACATCAGCTTTTCTTTCACACCAAAATAATAATACAATTACCATCACAAGCGCGTGAATATTTTACAAACTTACATTCCAAAGCATACTTACGCAACATTCCATGGTTCTGGACCAAGAACCCTCAAAAACGTCAGTGGATTCATAGTTCCCGCTCCAACCTGGTCAACACAGTCAAGAGTATAAAATTGAATTAAAAAAAAAAGTAATTTTGTAATGCAAATAAAATTAAAATTAGTAAACATTACCTCTGTATTGCTGCATTGCATTACGGCACATCCAACCGAAGCCCAATATTCCTATATATTTACCAAAAAGATCACAAAAGAATAAAGTAAAAAGAAACGAAAAGTTTAAAAAAAAAAAAGAAGGCTCAGGAAGTGCGAATAGAAAGTAAATTGACCTGGAGCCTTTGAATAGCCTGTTGAAAAGTAGGAACCGAAGCTTTTTGTGGCTCGTTATTCGGCTCAGTCGACGGCGGCTCTTGAATTGCTGAAGTGGTGATTGCGCAGACCGATGTTCTGTGAACCTGACGGCGACTCGGTGGCGACTTGCAGAACCGGCTAGGGCTTGGCTTGCCTGCGCAGAGGAAAAAGAGATGTGAAGCGCGGGGCTTGAGAATTGAAATGGCTAACGGTAATGAGAGAATTGCCATGGCTGGCTCGCCCGCTCGCTCGCAATTTTTCAGAGGCTTCAAATGAGCCTTAGCTTTTAGCCAGTAGCAGTCATAAGAGGGAGACTCGGAAAATGATCAGTGAATGATTCTTTACAATCAGAGAGTACTTTGTACTGCTCTTTATGTGCGGTAAGTTTTTATCAACCATTTCCCTGTATGGTGTCAAGATATGTAACGTCGTACTTTAGCGTCAGTTCCACAAATTTTTACTGACGGCAACAGAACATTTTATTTTTCGATTTTATCGCGCCCCTCAACGTGAGTTTTACCATTTTCCTTTTCTTTTCTTTTCTTTTTTTCTGATTTAGATTACTAACAGTAAGTAACTTATATTCAACAGAGTAAGGGGGTGTTAGTTTTTTTAATTTAATGGTTTATTTGTCTTAATTTTAATTAATTAAGTTAGTAAGTCTGTTTATTTTTTTAATTGAATGAAAATTTTATTACACTAATTTTTTAAATTTTTTACTTAATTAAAAAGTCTATGATATCAAAAAAGGATGTTCTCCCAAAATAACCCTATCTAATTAATTATTTTCATCATTACCTAAATAACTCTTACTAATTAGCATTATTATTCACATCCATAACTTGTGATAATTGATAATATAGTAGTAGATTATTATTATTATTTTTCTTTTATATTATTCAAATTAATGTTATTTATCTTTACAATTTTTTTGAATATTTTTCATATAATACATTGTAAATTACAATAAAATTAATTAACATTCTTTAATTTAGAATATTAAAAGGTGGAAGTTTAGAATATTAAACGGTTGTATATTTAGTTGAACATGATTTATGTTATAATAAAATAATCTTATTTATGTTCCTTAAAATATTTATTATTTATTTAGTATTTAAAATTTGTAATGACATAAATATAAAAGTACTGATTTTTAGACTTTTCAAGTAAAAAAAAAAAACTTAACACTTATTATTATAATTTTAAACAAAAAATAAACATGGTATTCAAATTCGAACATTTAACTTTATTCAAAATTCAAACTAATTTAGGTCAGACTATTTTGTGTCCATAGTAGTTCTCAAGATTGTCTGCTAACAAAGTTGATTTGGAAATTACGTAGATAGATGATTGAGCTATCAGCGGGTACTCATCAATAAATGTATAAGGACCAACGACGAGCTATATAAAGGATAAGAGAAGGAGGAGTAGGAGGAGTCAGTCTTCTTTAAAGATCGAGGAATAAATCGGACAATTAGAATTATGCCACTTTATTTTCATTACGAAGATGTATTGAGTCAAGATTTGTTGCTCAAATTTAATTACGCCAACGTTGTGGAAGTTCCTGGATCGTGTGAAATAAGAAGTGTCAAATGATTTGGACAGTTGTCGCGCTAGCGGAGCAAGGAGCCTACAGGGAAGATTAGGGCAATGGGGAGCCCGACGAGTATCTGCAGACCCTTTACCCCATCGACTACATCTATCGTTGAACCTTCTTCCAAACTTGCCAACAAGTGCTTATGAAAGCGGGACTTCAACCTTGCAATTCGTTGGAGGTGGACTTAAGACCAATGACGGATTAGAACTTTTAAACCTCACCTAATAATAACTTTGTTTCCTAGAATTGCATCTTAAAATTTTTTAACCTAATTTTGTAAATATGGTTTGAACACAAAAGAAAACGAAGCTTATTTAATAATAAAAAGGGTTTGGTAAATTTTTGAAATAGATAAACTATAAAATTTTTCCCAAATATAGTGATTAATAATACATTAAAATTTTATGTTATAATCTTTAATTATTTATTTAGGATAGTGGAGCATAATTCTCTCATTGCATACATGAGTGGAATTAAATACAAAACTCTAATTTTTAAATGAAGAGGTATGTCTTGACAACTTTTTTTTTTTTTCCTTTCCAAAGCAACTTAAATGTGTGATTGTGCGCATATATAGAGTTAGCAAAATTTAATATGGTTCAATTACTCGATAAGAATAAATGAGTATAGATTGTCAAAATTTGACACGATTATTAAATGAGTCAGGTTTCGGTCAATAAAATTTTTTCTCGTGTTGGGTTATGGTTAAATTTATTGACCAATTTATTCGATCAATGATATAACTATATTTTTTATTTAAATTAATTTATAAGTTTTGGTCATCAAAACTCAAACATTAGACATGATTCTTTTTTTTTTTGAAGGATGAATATATATACAATATTTTATTTATAAAATTTTATTTAGATTTAGAACTTCAATAATGTAATTATTAAAAATATTGGTAGATATGTATATTTTTTGATATTGATATATAATATTATTTACATATATATATATATTTGTGCAATCCGTTTATTTTTTGTGTCGGATTTGAGTTTCAATATTTTGATACAATTATTAAATTAGTCATATTTGGGTCGGTTTAAATTTGACACGACACAAACACGACTCATTAACTCATTTTGTCAACTCTACGTGTGTGTATATATATATATATGTGTGTGTGTGTCATTATAGAATAAAATAACGGTTTAACGGTGAAATTTAGTAAACATACATATTATATTTTTAAAACTCACCGTAATTTTGATAATATAATTTATCACTTTATTTTTTTTCGTTATTTCATTAGCACAATAAAAATAACTTATTTTTATCAAGTACAACAACTACAAATAAAACGTTAACATCATCTCAATACTAAATTGATTTTTAAAAATATTACATTAGAGATCACAATAAAAACTAGAGATTACAATAAAAACTAAATTGTTTTATAACCAATTGATTTTTTTTAATATTATATAAGAGATTACCATAAAAAAAAAAAGTTAAAGGAAATAATAAATAAACAAGTTAATCAGTAAATAGTCCAACTTTAACTAAAGTTTTTTTTTTTTTTTCTCCCCCCCGGATTTATTACATCTTAGAAAATATCTGATCTGAAATCTAATAGGAAAACAAATATCCATATATCAAACAAAGTTAGAGGGCAAAAACTCAAAAATCTACCCCGGATTACGGAGGAAATTGATCCCTTTGGGCTTGAACGGCACAATACGCGCGATTGATGAATGTCTGAAATTCCATATTTTATGAAAATTACAACTACCACTAGCCTTAACAGCAAAACTCTGGGATTACAAATCTAGAAGCCCGAGTCGGCGAGGCATACAAAATGGCGGAAGAAGAAGTGGCTATGGAATTGGAAGCCGTACAAGCCGTATATGGCGACGAGTGTGTCGTTCTCGATTCATATCCTCCTCATCTTCATCTCCGCATCAAACCTCGAACAGCCGACGTCTCCTCTCAGCAGGTCCATCTCTTGACTCTATCTCTCTCACTAAATTTACATTTAAGCACATAGAAAATAATTCCAGTTATTTTATCTTTGTTTTTTTTTCTTTTTTAACTTTAAATTACCAGTGACTAACTAATTTAACTAATAGCATAGGCTTTTATTTCTCCATGATTATTGTAAACTGATTAGACTATTCTGCTTTTGATTATTATGATTATTATTATTTTAAAAAAACTATTGTAATATTTTCTCTTATAGTTTGTGGAAGCAGTTATTGGCATCAGAGCAAGTCCTAAGGTATGTTAATTTGAAAGATTACTTTCTATGTTTATTTGAAATGTAAAGTTCATTTTATAGCATTATTAGTTTATGTGCTAACTTAAAGCAAAAAAAACTACTTGTTTTCGTAGTATCCTGAGCATCCGCCTCGCATTGATCTTATAGAATCCAAGGGTCTTGATGATCAAAGGCAAAAACATTTGATAAGTTGTATACAAGACAAAGCTCATGAACTCACCTCTTGTTTAATGCTTGTAGCACTTTGCGAGGTAATTTTTGCTTCCCTTATGGTGATACTATGTGTTTAATCATATTTATCCACGCAAATCATTTACTTTTATGGCATTATTAGTTGATGGATTACTTTGGATTGTCTTTATTGACAAATATTACCTACATAATTATTAGTTGTGTGTGTGAGTGTTTATCATAAGCATGAGGTATGGTTGGTGGTTTGTGCATTTATTCCGTATTGGAATTGTTTTTTTTTTTTAGACATTTTTGTAAGCATTGATTGTGATATTTATATTTAGGAATCAGTGGCTAAGCTTTCTGCTATGAATCACCCTGATGGCGACTGTCCATTATGTTTGTATCCTTTGTTCCGAAAAGACAAGAATGTTGAAGTCTTTCCATTTATGAAGTTGATGTCTTGCTTCCATTGCTTTCATAGGTAAGAGTTATGGCACTGAATTATTTTACTTGATATCAGGCACTCATTTTGGTTTCTAAATTTGTTTATTGTGGCAGTGAGTGCATTATTAGGTGGTGGAATTGGCTCCAAAATGGGAAAGAAACCGATTCTTCTGCAACTGTGCATCCTAATACAGACATGCGAAACCAAAAAGGTTTGCCTTTAATCTCAATTGACAAGGGAGTTTGCTTCTTGTATTAAGAGTTTATAGGTGTATTAATTGTTCACTTGAGTGAGCTCCGCATAGTACGCTTCTAAAATTTGAACTTAAACAATTTGTTCTTTTGCATTTGAATATTGGGTAGGTTGATTCTAAAGATTGATGCCAGTATTGATAACCAGTTATTTCTATCCTTTTCTTGTGAATAAAAATTTTCTGCTTCATGGAAAAGAAGTTTGTTCTATTTGTGATGGCTTTCACAGTTTGTTTTTGCACTCGTCTATTAAGGTGCACTCGTATTATGAATTACATTTCTTGACGAGCAAAACATTGTTTCATGCAGTTTTTATTTTTCTTTTGCATTTGAATATTCGGTAGGTTGTTTATAAAGATTGATGCCAGTATTGATAACCAGTTATTTCTATCCTTTTCTCGTGAATAAAATTTTTCTGCTTCATGGATAAGAAGTTTGTTCTACTTTTGGTGGCTTTCACAGTTTGTTTTTGCACTCATCTATTAAGGTGCACTTGTTTTATGAATTACATTTCCTGACAAGCAAAACATTGGTTCATGCAGTTTTTATTTTTCTTTTGCATTTGAATATTGGGTAGGTTGATTCTAAAGATTGACGCCAGTATTGATAACCAGTTATTTCTATCTTTTGCTCGTGAATAAAAATTTTCTGCTTCCTGGATAAGAAGTTTGTTCTACTTGTGGAGGCTTTCACAGTTTGTTTTTGCACTCGTCTATTAAGGTGCAGTCGTTTTATGAATTACATTTTTTGACAAGCAAAACATTGTTTCATGCAGTTTTTATTTTTCTTTTGCATTTGAATATTGGGTAGGTTGATTCTAAAGATTGATGCCAGTATTGATAACCAGTTATTTCTATCCTTTTCTCGTGAATAAAAATTTTCTGCTTCATGGATAAGAAGTTTGTTCTACTTGTGGTGGCTTTTACAGTTTGTTTTTGCACTCATCTATTAAGGTGCACTCGTTTTATGAATTACATTTTTTGACAAGCAAAACATTGTTTTCACGCAGTTTTTATTTTTCTTTTGCATTTGAATATTGGATAGTTTGATTCTAAAGATTGATGCCAGTATTGATAACCAGTTATTTCTATCCTCTCGTGCATGAAAATTTTCTGCTTCATGGATAAGATGTTTGTTCTATTTGTGATGGCTTTCACAGTTTGTTTTTGCACTCTCGTTATTGAGGTGTACTCGTTTTATGAATTACATTTCTTGACAAGTAAAACATTGTTTCATGAGTTATTTTTCTAATAGTGAAGGTTTTTTAGATCTTGTTTATCTTAATATTCTTTTATGATATTCATATCTCATATGTAACTGTTATCGTTAGACATGCTTGGATGGATTGATGGAAGCATGGGAAACTGTCCAGTTTGCCGTAAGGTTTTTCATGTCAAAGATCTTGAACATGTGTTCAACTCGGTTGGCAGTCAATCCAATCATCTGGTATATCTTCTACCTCATTGTATGATAAAATTTGTCTTCACATTTTAGCTTTTGTTGTGCATTTGGCATATTTTCTAAGCTAAACCAGAGTTGGTGAAAGCTGATTGTTCCTTTTGCCTTCAATCTTAATGCACTTGGTGCTCAGCATTAGTAATGTTTGACTTGTAAATTGTAATCTCTCAGTTCTTCTGTTCAAAATTTCACAATTATAATTTTTTTTTTCCCCTCTTGGTATGAAGCTGGTGAAGTAAATTATTTTATTTCTTGATTTTCAGAGTTCCAATGGAAATATAGTTGATGATGATGATGATGATGACAAGTTCCTTCATTCTGATTCGGAGAATGTAAGAAGACAGAAATTTGAGGCCATACTGAAATTACAGCAAGAAAATAGTGGTCTTATTGAACCCAAAAGGGACTTGGTTGTTTTGCCTGGTATGTTTCTTTCACAACCAGGCAGCCACATTGCTTACCCCAACATCAACCAAAACCACTGAGCAGGAACAAGGAGAGCGGCCTGTCACTGCAGAAATAAATGCGACCAGTTTCTCAATTAGCCCCGGTAGTAGTAGGCACTGGAATTTGGGTATGAGAAAGCCAAGAGGAAGAAATCTCAGAAACCAAAAACAATGGATCAGAAAAGACGATAGCAGTGTAAATTAAGTTGTCATAGTCTGATTTTGTCATTTTGAGTTTTTGGAGATCAAATCAAAATCGATAGCTACCGGTCATCAAACATTCATAAAGAGGACAAAGAAAAACGAAAAGAAATGTGTAAATGTATTCTCAGCTTGAAATCCAAAATTTTGGCCATGATTTGGTGTGTCAGTTTCAATAGACCGAAATTGATCCTAACTCGCTTCAAGTACTCTTTATATATTTTCCTGTATCCTATTGCATTTGAATCTCACGTGCGGGATGATTTGATAACGAATAGAAATTTGAATTAAAGTACGGTGGAGGAAATTTCTGATGCTGCTAATGATGGCAAGCAAAATCATACCTTTTCTTGAAATTCGCTGGAGAGCAATTTTAATATTATGAAAAAAGATAAAATAGATGATAAAAGTAAATCAGTGATTATATGGATTATATTGAGATAAAAAAATATTAAGAGTCTAAATATCTCACCATGACAAGAGTGGAGCATTTAACACTTCTTAAAATTCTTAGGAAACCCACTTTTCATTTTTTATATCTCATTTCTTTATGAAATTACAAAAAAAAAAGACATAAAATTAAAATATAATTTTATATCTTTACTATCATTTAGAATAAATTAATTAAATTGTAAACATTCTATTTTTATGTAATTTATTTCTTCATTATTTTGATTTTATTAGCAAAATTAATTTTATCATATATTAGAAATAAGAAATAGTTAGAGGTTTATGATTTATTGAGATATTTTAGTTTAATTAAATTTATATTTGTCATTTTATGTAATTTTTAGTAGCAATAAACACCATTGTGTTCCAATTCGGGACTCCCAGATTCGAACACCATGTAGACGGCCATCATCAGGCTACATATGGTGGGGCTCATCGTGTGCTGCTTTCTAAAAAAAAAGGTTTCTGGGGATGGTAGTCGGAATCTTATAATATTCATCAGAAGTTGTCCGGGGTGTTGCCGATATAAGTACTCTGATGCTTAAATCAGAGACAAATAATACAAGAGTGGCACAATAACAACAAATAATGAGAGTTCAAAAATAGTATGATAACAAATAAATAATAAAAGAAAAATAAAATAGTAAAAAAAAAGCTATAACAATATTGTACTCCTCTAATATTTATTTTTTCCTCACCTTTAAGTAGTGGCATCTATACATAAGAGAAATAATAAAAAGTATAATTAGGTTGTGAAAACTTATCTCATATTTTATAAGTTTTGAGTTTGAAAATGATTTAGACTTATGTTGTTTTATCATATTTGGAATATGATATGTTATTAGATGTAGATCCTTAAATCCCGACAGTCGATTCATTTGTCATTGGGTCGGGTTTAGAGCTATAAACTTGATTTTGATACTACAATGATTTTGATTAGAATAATAATTTAATGTCAAGAATATAAACGATCATATATATGATGGTAGATTCGGTTGTAAATATCAACAAGAAATGTAGG